>OY282586.1:5306335-5344030 GCA_958298965.1 Chrysolina haemoptera | reverse complement strand
CCAAGATTGAGAAGATGGTTTGTTATTCAAAATCTTGTAAGATGTGGAAATACTTTTCGTGACAAAGAGTTGCGAAGCAATTTTTTCTTTATTTTTTACAGGATCGGTCAATCATTGCAATTGCTAGGACGCTACTATATCGTCACTGACGTGTCAGTCAAATAATTTTTTCCGGGTCAATACTTTCCGCATCTCCTCTAATAATTATTTACGAGCTTGAAACGAACGAACGAATGAACGACAGATCGGTATCGCTTTTTGTTCCGTCAGGAATAAGGGGTCGAACACAAGGTGAAAATAATAAAAATAATAATAATAATGTCTTTATTCATCACAATCAAGAGAACATAAATTGGCATTGTACATACTTAGAGAAAAAAAAATAGATTGATGATGAAATGGTGAAGTGTCAGCTGATGCTGTTTTTAAACTTTACCAAGAAAAGAAAAAAAAATACAAAATTCAGTTACTGAGAATACAATGAAATACATATAAATACCCAAGTTGTAACAAGAAGTTTTTGAAACAGTAAATTCTGAACGAAACAAACTATCATAAAAATATATATGCTATAGTAACGCATACCACAAAGATCCTGCTAGAGTAGTAGTCAATATTTAATCGAGTATCAGTACGCCGAGAATGGAAAAACAGTTCAACATTATTTAGTTTTCAGTGCAGTCTTTGAAATAGAACTCTCTCAATTTTTTTTTGAAGTTGAGTAATGTATAATGACGAAACTCAGATTTCAAGTTATTATACAGGTTGCAAGCACGATAAGAGAAGCTACGAGTAAAGTATGCCGTCGAATGTTTTGGTACGATGAGGTGGTCTTTTTTTCTAGTATTTACTCTATTACTTTCTGATAGCACTAATTTTTGGTTCAAATATGAGGGGGTTCCAGTTTTCAGAACTTTGTGAATGAAACAAAGAGAATGCAAATCACGCGTCTTGTCTAATCGCAACCAACCGATTTCGATAGTGTGTCTACTAACCCTGTCAAACTTGCGCAGTCCTGTGCAAAAAAGAACACAGGTATTTTGTATCAATTGAAGTTTTTTTGCGTCAGAAGCAAGTAAAGCAGGGCCATACACAGAATCGCAGTACGCAATCTTGGAAAAAATTTAAGTTTCACAAAGTTTTATTTTGGTCGATTTAGGTAGGATGTCACGCTGAGAAAAGAGTTTTTTGAGAGTGCCATAGGAACTTTTGCATAATGTACGGACGTGTTTGCTGAACCTCAAATCGGAGTCAAACCAAAAAGGCGATAAAACTGAATCTGGACTTAGTCCTTGTGAAATAGAGCCCTCTCCTAACAAACTTAAAACACCGATTATTGTGAAATACCTGTACTGTATGATAACGAATATCTTCATCTCAACCTTCTAATCTATATTGTAATGTTTCTAGAGATTTTACCTTATTTATCTCGAATATCCAGTCTTCATTTGGACAATGTATTCTGGAAGAACTAAGGTAAAAGTTTGCGTACCCGTTGATCTATACTCATAAAGTTCCATAAAGTCATAGTGTAGTGTAAAAGATAAAAGAATTTAAATTATAGATAGCAACCGGTATAAAGATTCACGAATACAATCCAAGCCTGCAAAAAATGCTTTATTAAGTGGGTTGGAGAAAAAGTCATAATGTAGGTATTACATGGAAGTTAAGTGCCTTTTCCTCCCTTGGATGTTTTCTGCTTGCACAAAGTGGCACTTTCCTCACTTGTATTACAAATAGCAATTTCTTGAAAATGCGTAATTGCATCATTCACTCGTTGATGAATTGTGAAATGAGTCATTACGATAATTGACTAATGACTAATGATCTCATGAAGAAATAATCTATTGTGTTGGCTCGGTATTATCACCTAAGAGATTTTCGTTCTTTTAAAAATAAATATGAAAACTTGTTCTGGTTTTTGATCTATGAGAAATATGATAGTTCAAGGCAAAGTATACTCATTTTCTTAAATTGTAAATTCACCTGGTGAGTTCTCTGTACTCCAACTTGCAGTACAGTAGCTTGAAAAACAGTGGAAACCATTGTCGCACAGTTGTCTCAGAAAGTGGGAAAATTGTAACTCCCAGCTGGTAATTATATTTTTACTTCACCTTCAATCATATCACCCAAATTAATCCCGCCAACAGAGTAATTCAATTCCCAGATTGCGCGAACAGCTTAATCCTCCATTGTACAAGAACGAAAACGTTTCTGATGAAAAGTTCGCTACCAGAAAATAACGTCACAGCCAATTTGAATTCCTTTGACATGCTGACAAATTGTGCGGGCTGCTTTGCAGTGAATTGGAATTAGCGAAGTTTTGTGTTCAGTAATGATATTAAGGCCGGTCTTTCAAGTATAGATATGTCCCAGATAACTCTATCTTTCAGATAAGGATATGTAAACCTGTGAAGTTTATCCGATGGATAGTTATCAGAGACTTGATTGTGGGGTGAAAAGACCGGCCCTAAGTAAAGAATTGATTACTGTTCTAGCTATGATGGGCAAGGATACTGTTATTCATCTTCATTCAATACAGGTGTGCAAATAGAGACGGTTACATCATGAATACTATCGAATATCCTGAGAGCCATTGAAATGTATTAATTCCTGAGATCTCCATATTGCTCGCTTGATAATTATTGTTTAGAAATTAAAAAGTGGTAGAGATATTCCAGGTTGTAAAAGTAATGAAGAAAAATCGAATATTTTAAGTAAGAGTATTCTATTATTCAATAATAAAAAATCAAAGATTGAAGAAGAAACATTGAAAGTTTGATCTTCGCTCCAGAAATACCACATTCATCAAGTACACCTAGATGTATGATGACAAGATAGAAGCTGTACTCACGTACAAAACCTTTATTTCAAACAAGAAACGGACACATTTGACGCCACATTACAGTGAACCATCTCATCTCTAAGGTTTTCCGAAAATTCACAAACCCGGCATTCTAAACACTTCGTGGATACAATCGAAGGTGTTGAACTAGGACCTGAATCTCGTTTTATAAGCTTTGCCGAGAAACTCATGGGATGAGTACAGAAACAGCAAGAAATGACCAAGATCGAGGAACTACCACAAAACCCATTCTCGTCCTGTCCTACATCAGAGGTATCTCCAAGAAGGTCAAGATTCGAAAACAAGTACAATATCATGAGTTTCTTTCAATCTGGCAGTGTCTTACGAAGCTTCCTCCCTAAGACGAAACCAGAAAACCGAACAGAATCCAGCAAAAACTGGATTTACGAGTAGACCAAGCTATAGAAGTTTTTTTACCCACAAAATAAAAGAAGCAAATGGCTTAAGCTAATTTTAATAAGATAGTTCGTTATCCTCGGCTTTCGCCATAGTAAAATCGCTTTGGGGAATTTTTAAACAAGAGATAGTGAAACAAAATTGCATCACCTTTGTTTTTTGCAAATAATCCCAAAACTATTGAAGGAATCGTTCTACAGTGAATAGAACTTTTGAAAAAAAAAAATGATTTTTTTTACGACCGGACTGGTGTATTTTCGTCTAAAAAAATCTGGGAAAACTTAAAAAAGAGACATTTTTCAAAACTTCACAATTTTTGTAAATCTGAAACTGTTGCTCCAAGCGTTTGGAGCAACTTTCAGTAACATTTTCAACACATTTCCCACCTCTTAGATGAAAATCCAAAATATACGAATTGTAGATATTGATATCTTCTTCTATATGCCTTCAACACAATTTCAATATGACGATTTCCCTTAAATCGGCACATCTTGCAAGATATTCCCTTAAATCTTTGAAAACGCGATTGTACAAAAACATGTTATTATCTATCAGTTTCCACAATATTGTTTGTTAATCTTCAGATTTGTACAAATTATGGATATTTGAAAAATGGCCTCTTTTTCAAGGTTTTCCCGGATTTTATCTGTGGAAAATGCACCGACCCTGTCGCTTAAAAAACTCTTTTGTAGGTTGTATAATTCTCTTGACTGTAAAACGATTCCTTCAATACTTTTTGGAATATATGCAAGAAACCAAAAAAGTTGTAAATTTTTTTACTATTTCTTTATTAAAAAATTCCAAAAAGTAATTTTGCTGGGGCGAAAACCGGGGTTTACATTTAAGAACTATATTATATAAAAATTAGGATAGGCCATTTGCGTTTTTTATTTTGTGTGAAAAGAGCCTTTTATTCCTATCTACAGCTTGGCCTAGAGGTCCAATGTGAATGTGGAGATTTCTACATTGGAGAGACCGAGAGGCCATTATCCGTAAGAATAACCGAACACACAAAATAGACTTAACGAAGGAAAACATCTAAATCAGGATTTGCTGACTACGCCTGGACTGAACACCATCAAATTTTATGGAACGAGGTTAGGGTTCTTCATAGTGAAGAACATTGCTTCAGACACAAACTCACAGAATCCGCATATATCGAAGCCAATGGTGCCTTTCAGTCAGCCGAGCGTGGAAATTTAAACATATGGAGATCATGGACCGTTTGGGATGGATGAAAGAGCGCTAAACCACGCATGCTACAAGACCGCGCGTAAGTACACCGTAATTACCAAAATTATATACACCGACGGACCAGTAAAAACATCGCGTAGCATCTTAATTTGTGCGTTTTCAAGCAAATGAAACGTTGTGAAAAATAAAAAGAGGTAGGAACCCTTCAGCCATTAAGCCGATGCACGTCCAAATTATAAGTATTCAAATTATCTCCAGAAGATGGTAACTTGGTAACTGAAACACGTGTTGAAGTGTTGAAAATAGCGGTTTGGTGTCGGGATAAAAATCCAGCATATTAAAAATCAGTTTTTTCGTGTTGTGGAGGTTGAACATAAATCTACAATACAGCGCAAATACACCAATCACGCACCTACTAACTCATTC
The DNA here is from genome assembly GCA_958298965.1 of Chrysolina haemoptera. Classification (NCBI taxonomy): domain Eukaryota; kingdom Metazoa; phylum Arthropoda; class Insecta; order Coleoptera; family Chrysomelidae; genus Chrysolina; species Chrysolina haemoptera. The sequence goes on along the minus strand of OY282586.1, from coordinate 5,339,148 downwards.
TCGATTCAATTATACTTGAAATGAATTCACAAATAGCGATAAGATTGAAACTCCATTGATATTCAGCGAATTGCTTTAGAAATCAATACTATAATTAAATTTATGTGAAAGCAGATAGACCATATCATTCGGTCGGCATTAAGTGGGTCTACAACGTGGAATTGAGGTTTAAGGAGATACTATCCCAGCAGGATAAAGCTGGATTTAGATAAGAAAGTTGTGAATGGATACATCGGCTTGTAACTGTCAGCTTTCGTATTCCTTTAAAGAAATACGAATTGATACGGAGCTGGTGATCACTGGAAGTGTGGTTAGTTTTTCTGGAAACGTCGTAGAACACTTAAAAAACTAACAGAAAATAATCTATTATTTAACAATAAGCTTATCAAGTTAGAAATGGCAGCACATCTAGTTTTCAACTTGAAAAACTCCTGAGAATTCTACAGATGCTTCTACAAAAATATCGGACACTACATTGGCGACGAGGATGGGATAAGGGTACTACCACTTCTGTCGACGTTTCTCTGCTGACCAACTCCGTACGGCTGAGTCAAGCACTTGGATTCTTTATTATCTAAATCATACAGAGTCTGCAGGAAGTGAGCTTAAATGAACTGCAAAAGCTGACAAAAGCTTTCTATGACCTACCTACCTACATGTACTCTGGCATCACAAAGTCTTTTCAGCGAGCTTTCATGGAAATGTCACATCATAATCCCACGTCGGAAAATCATAAAAGCGCTTTTTATTCTTCAATCTTGCTTTGGAAAGAACTAAGTAATTCTTTTGTCCACCTTAATTCGAAACCAAGTGAATGATAGAGATGGTTTATAAATCTCAAAGCAGTGTTTGAAGCAAAAAATTAAAAATATAATTAATTAATTGTTTGGATACTTGCTCTGAACTAGGTGAGTTTGATAAGGAGCCTCAAAGAATAGTTAAAGGTTTGAATCATAGAGAAATAACTAATGTAGTTTTCATAAAAAGTACTAAAATAATGTTTTAGATGCTCCCATTGACAACTCGTTTATTCCTCAATTTCCAATTGACTATTTTTGTTCTAACTTCACATTTCTGGAATTGAATTATAACGCTTTAGTCCATAATATATGTAAATGGAAAAACATTTCTGTTTTCCAATCAACATATCATTTTCCATTACCGAAGAACAAAGAGTATAAAGCACGCAAAGAAAGGCACAACTCCACTCTCCGTCATGAAATATTCAAATAGCGTCCTGGTTTTTATTCCATCGACTTTTTCCCAAGTCTACTTCATTTGAAACTGTCGTTCTATTGACACCGGAATGATATATCACGAGAGAAATAAAAAGTGGTTCGATTAATTAAAAATCGATCCATTCAAGTTCTAACAACTTGTACAAACACATCTAACCTATATATCACGGTTGGAAGAAATAAAATATTTGTGAACAGGGACGTATTCTGAATTTTCTCCAGAAGAGGTCTTAGGACTACTCAAAACGAATACAATGGTACCAGATATTTTATTTAACAAATCGTGCATTTTTGGAACATCTCATTTTCATGAATTTGCTGTTATCTTATTTTGGTAAAAGAATGTTCAATAATTTCAATTTCAAAAGTCAGATTTTGGTTCTATCTTTCCTTTCTCCTTCTCTTAATCCCCTTCAACCACTTCATTAACTTCATTTTCTAGCTCCTGTTCACCCACTGCAAACTCTTCCCTATATCATCCTCTGCAGTCTCTTTAATCTTTTCATTTTCTTCATGACTCTAAACCCCTCACCTCCTTCAACATCCTCTCTATCCCTTCCATCTTCTTCAACCTCTCCACCCTCGTCATCCTCTTCATAGTATTCGTTTTCTTCATCCCCTTCAGCTTCTCTATCATCTTGACCTTCTTCGTCCTCTTCATCCTCTGCATACCCTCTTTATTCTCGTCTTCCTTTTCATCCTCCTCATCGTCTTCATCAACAGACAGACTGCTCTTTAACATCTGAACTATATATGTGGGCCAATAAATGGATAGTTTGAATGATGGAAGGTAGTTGTTAATGTATCATATATTCATGGAAGGGAAAGTGTACTAATTTATTTGCTTTGCATTTGAGCCAAATATATTTTGTTCAAGTAAGCCATTATTTTAATGATTCTTCCTTTCTTTTGCAGATCAATAACCCTTCCCACCCATCAATAACCCTTGCCACACCACCGTGGTGCTAAGTGCGACGCGAGCGCCCCCCGAACCGGCAAGATTAGCGAGTGCGGCAAATATTGCGGCCCAACCGCCAACGGCCCCACCATTTCGTTCAGCAGCTTCCGGCAGTCCTTCACCTCCAATGTCAATTACCTGAAGAGGAGGTTCAGCTCCGGGGACCTGTCCTCGGAGTGCGAGGACGGAGACGCTCCGGTGGACCCGTACGGCAAGCCTCCGGTCACGTCGCAGCCGCAGGTGAGACCCTCCACAAATAAACACAAATATCGTCACTAATAATTTAACGATTTGTTCTAGAATATTTCATAAGTTCTTCTAGATAGAATTTTTTTGAAAAATCAGCAATGTTCTAGAATGTTCATTAAGTGGTTCCCTACCCCCTGCTGCTCCCGAGTACCACTGAAACAACTGACACCTCACAGCTTTCATATTTATTAACGAACTTACGAGAACTTCCTCCGTTTGTCTATTGAGTAACTACGTTCCAGAACTTTCCGAGGCCTCCTTTCTGGTTTATTCCACGATCTTATAGAATATCTAATCCAACCAATATAACAAAAATAAAGCCTGTTTTGCAAATTAATTCTAATAGTGAGCGACTCGCTCCATGACTTCGGGGATACTTTATAAATAACTGAAATCCAAATTGCAACTCAAAATTTTTTTGTACTTAATTGTTTAAACAATGATTATTAAAAAAAGGGTCCTTTTTTTGGTTTTTTGTAAATATCTCAAAAGGTACTGGACGAATGGCTTTACTCATAAAAGACCGTTTGTAGAGAATGAAAAAACCTACAAAATGGTTTTTGGAAAATCCCGATACGACCATTTTTCGCCGAGAAAAGCCGGAAAAACTCTTGAAAAAAGGCCATTTTTCAAAAATTCGTATCTCCCTCAATTTTCAATATTAAGAAATAATTTTTCAGGAAATGGTAGCTAATATCATGTACGTTGAGCTCCCGAAAGGTGGAAATTGTCGCTTCAATAGTTTTCCTACAATCGGGTTTTAAAAAAATTACAGCCATATTTTGCATGATGCGTCATATTACGGGAAATGGTCCGATTTGAATTTTCAAAGCGGCGTTTTGAAGTTGAGGTTAAAAACTACAATTTGTCTATCTCACATTTTTCCATAAGTTTGGAGAACATTGTTAAAAATGCTTCTGAACACAGCGCACATCTGCTCCTGAATTCTCGGCGCCCCTCCACTACTACCGTAGCACGACTCGGCGACGAATTTTCACTTATATTTATTTCATAGTTATCAAGAATTCCATTTCTTGAGAAATGCACAAATTTACTTATTTCATCAATTATTAATGTCATCAAGTTTCTGAAGCTATACCTTGGATTATCTAGTATTATTGCTGTGAACATTTCATGATTTTTGACACTTACTTTATTGTCAAAACGCTATGAATATTATCGGTGAAACATTTGAATATTGGATATTTATAGGTTATTAGTTGCCACAGAATATAAGAAGTGACTTTGACAGGATTTCATTATTTTTTGGATCTGGCATTCTTGTCGCATACAATTTTGTGTCGCCTAGCAACTACTGTAAAAAAGTGTACCTTTTTTCACGCTTTTCTGTTTAATAATGAAATCGTATGTTGATAGTAAAATATTGTAATACTTTAGGCACACGGCCAACACAAAAAATGGAGTATGGGTTGAAGAAAAAATAACTATTAATTACCTACTCATAACGAATGCACAAATATTTTTTTATGTACCTATATTCGACATTTCATTTAGAATAGCTAACAAGAATTTTATCAAAACATTAATGTTTATATATTGGAGAAGGTTCCGTCATTATCGGCGTGTCCACCAAATTGTAGAGATAGACGAAAAGTTTTCAAAATTTGGTCAAGTGAATGATACATAGAAAAAGCACTTAATCTCAGTTTGCACCCTCTTCCGAAGTATGCAATTCAAGCTTAGTGCAGGGAACATTTTTTTATCATGATTTATATAAGAGAAAGTTCCAAAAGTTCTGGTATAACAAAGAAAAACATTAGTTTTCTATTAAAAAAAATGTTCCGTGTACTTGAATTGGTTGCAAACTGGATTCGTGATATAAAATAATCTATTCTATACTACTCCAAGTTTGCATAACTTTTGAAAATTTGACTGTGGAATGTTTAGATGTTCAGAATTTCTGAATTCTTTTGAAATTTTATATTTTATATCTCCCACAGCTTCAAATTCCAGTCTTGTGATACGCAGTAAATAATGTTAACAGCGGTTTGTGAGCTGTACAGATTTAATTGAATTTTCTTTCATTGCATTGCTTTGGTGTTTGCTCGAGTCTATATCTCTTAACACGTTTCATTAACAAGAAATGAATATATGTCTGACATTTCAAAAATCGTGATGTGGAATATCTTCATGGCTGTAACAGTCTGCCAGAATCAATACTTCGAGGATGGTTGTCGGGGAAGTTGGGAGAGTTAGGGAAGTTGGGGAAAGCGATAAATTTCGCGACAATCAGAATTTCCTACAACTAGTTGAGAGGCTACGAACAATGAATTTTAAGGGGATGCATAGATTCGATTGTATGATGAAAACGTTTTCCGACTAATGTTATGGAATTGAAAGGATAGTTCAAGTCATAATTATCCGAGACTCTTCTACTGCCATAATCATTGTTTTATTATTTCATGAAACCGGGTTTATTTTTGGCATTTTTAGTGAAACTCAGCAAAATAACTTCCATTCTCGAACGCAAAAGAATCATTTCGCATTCTAGATACAAAAATATCTATTGTAGTACCACTAGTGCTCTCTGGCACCCATGAGATGTATTGTCAACAGAAAGAATGCAAATGGCCCTAAATCTGGTTAGCACATGGATAGATAAGGAGGGCCTAACCATTAGCCCCTCCAAATCAACCATGGTAGCGTTTACCCGTAGGAGGAAGTTAGAGAGCTTAGGACCTTTGACCCTCCAAGGTAACATCATACAGCTGTCAGGGGAAGTCAAATATCTCGGGGTTATTCTAGACTCGAAACTCACCTGGAACCAACAGCTGGCAAAAGTGAAGAAGAAAGCCGAAATGACGCTGATGACAGTCAGGCGGGCACACGGTAAAACATGGGGGCTAAATCCCAAAATGGTGTATTGGATATACAACATTGTGGTGAAACCCATGATCACGTACGCATCTTTGGTTTGGTGGACAAAGATAACACAAAAAATAGCCGCAGCTGAGTTGAGCAAGGTACAAAGACTTGCATGCCTTAGCATAACGGGAGCTATGAAAACAACACCAACAACAGCCATGGAAGTACTGTTGGACCTCCCACCGATTAACATAACAATCATGGGAGAGGCAAGAATGGGACTTCTAAGGCAACAAAATACGAGCAACAGATCGGATCACAATAAGATTAAGGAAATAGTGGGAGGCAACATTCTCGAAATGAAACCAACGGACCACATGGTTCCTAGGTACTTCTTTAACATTAACTTCGAGGTTATTATACAAGATCGAAGGGAATGGACAGATGACAACATCAGGGGCAAACCTGGAGAGAGGATCTGGTATACGGACGGATCCAAAACCAGGGAAGGAACTGGTGCTGGAATATACAGTGAGGGGAGAAACTCCCAAATCAGCGTCTCACTAGGAACAAACACCTCTGTATTCCAGGCAGAGATGTACGCTATCTTGCAATGTGCGAGAGAGATCAATCTGAGGGAAATGCGCAACGCACGGATCAAAATATGCACTGACAGCCAGGCGTCACTGAAGGCTCTTATGAACCCGAAAGTGACATCAAGACTGGTATGGGAATGCCGCGAAGAACTCAGTGTTCTCTCAGAACACAACAAATTAATTTTGATGTGGGTTCCAGGACACTGTGGCATCGAGGGCAATGAAAAAGCTGATGAGTTAGCCAGAAAGGGCTCATCAACTCCATATATTGGCCCAGAACCCGCACTCGGGATTAACAAATCCGACATTCGAGGATGCATTCGGGACTGGGTCAAACGAAAACAAAGAGAGAGATGGAACGAAGCCCCTCTCATGCACCACGGGAAAACATTTATCAAAGAACCGTCAAAACACAAAACTGAAGAATGCGAGGCACTAGACCGCAAGAGACAGGCAATATTCGGAAAGCTTAGGCTAACCTCCGGAGAATACAACACCCAACCGGTGAAGAACCTGTACAGACTGGTACAGGGGACTAGAGTTACGGAGTGGGTGATGTAAAACTAACCCGGAAAGCACAAAAAGCCCAAGAGGCTGAGGTGCAGCTGGCGAAAGGACCAGCATCCAAGGGGAAAAAAAAAATAAAATTGCCAACAATTCTCGACAGATCCCGTTTTCAAGGTGGTTAATTATCGCTACTTCGTTGCTATCCACGTTATCAAAACTACAAGAAAATGTATGTATTAAATACCAATAAAACCATCCTTCCAGTTCAACATTGTGTCATTTGTGATAAATCCCAAATGAATAATGAAACATATGCTTATGATAGTGTATGCTTCTCTTAAGATTGCTCTTCATGGTATACGACTAACGCCACTATAATCTATAATTTTTCTGGAATTATCTTTCAAATGGCAGTATGCTCTTGATTCAGGTTACATGAACAACGGGGTACCTACCACAAGGATCAATTCTTGATTCCTTTATATTGGTATCATACAGAATAATATGCCAGTAGCTTTCACAAGGATGTGTACCGATGACACCCGGCCCAATTTGGTCCATATCGGCCAAATATAGAAAGGACTGGTTAAAATTTGATAATAGTGTGACGAAAACATAAATATTAGATGAATTGAAGCATCACTGAACAGGGAAAACCCCAGCTCTATACTTGTGAATGTTTTTCTCTGCTGTGAAAACAAATGCATCAACGTATCCAGATAACTCAAGAGAAGAAGATCATCAATGTTCTGAAACTGATAAGCTTGTATTTTCTGTTTTAGTATCATTAGACCATTGAATAAAGAATAATAAAAATGAACTTTTACATCAGATATTTGTTTGGATACACTAGATGTCCGTAGGACCGCTCATTGCAAGTATCCCATACAATGGGAATATTTGGATCGAAAATACATCAGAAAACAACTACTTTCCTGGCTAATACCACGACGAATGTTGAATTATATCTGATGAAATTTCCGTGCAGAGTTTCTACAAAGCTATCTCTGCAATTGCTTGTTGCATAGAAACTATCTATACAGATTTTATTATTCTGTTGAGTACGCAGCCTTGACGGTCGTGTCGCTGGATATTGCTTAGTTGATAGACTGAGGTTGGGATGGCGCTCGTAGTGTGGATTCATCCGCGCTACCGGCGCTGTTTCACCTTCTGTCTAGAAATAGAGGCGAGGTTGAAATATTCGTTGCAGTCATTAGTTATTGACTGCTAGACTTACCCTATACTGATGAGTGGGCAAAAACCCCGAAATCGATCTATAGGTAGTCCGAATGTTTCGATGAACGTTTCTATGCAACAAGCAATTGCAGAGATAGCCTTGTACGAACTCTGCACGGAAATTTCATCAGATATAATTCAACGTTCGTCGTGGTATTAGCCAGGAAAGTAGTTGTTTTCTGATGTATTTTCGATCCAAATATTCCCATTGTATGGGATACTTGCAATGAGCGGTCCTACGGACATCTAGTGTATCCATTAGAAGCTCATTGCGAATACAGATTTTATTATTCTGTTGAGTACGCAGCCTTGACGGTCGTGTCGCTGGATATTGCTTAGTTGATAGACTGAGGTTGGGATGGCGCTCGTAGTGTGGATTCATCCGCGCTACCGGCGCTGTTTCACCTTCTGTCTAGAAATAGAGGCAAGGTCGAAATATTCGTTGTAGTCATTAGTTATTGACTGCTAGACTTACCCTATACTGATGAGTGGGCAAAAACCCCGAAATCGATCTATAGGTAGTCCGAATGTTTCGATGAACGTTTCCATGCAACAAGCAATTGCAGAGATAGCCTTGTAGGAACTCTGCACGGAGATTTTTGTTTGTTTTAAAAAATCAGCATTGAATTTACCGCACCCTTACATCCTCTACGAATTGATACATTCATGTTTGGAGATGAAAAACAGGAATTGCATCCATTGTGATCGTATCCTGGGGGAACCAACCACTTATCACATACTCCGTCCCAGAAATCCTGCCTTAGTCCTTGGGGCAAAATAGCGAGGCAAGAATATTCCTCGAATCTGGATCTCCAAAAATTATGGTAATATATTGTGGCATGTGTGTATAGAGCCAAGAATATGGAACACGTACGAGCATGGTTTCCATATCATGTTTCCTTTATAGGCCGGAATAATGATCAGGAGAAGAATACATTTGAAATCAGATTTCAAAGTCTCATGCAATCTGTTACACGCTGCGCTGGCGGTGATTCAATCAGTAATGAATGCATAATGAGAATTGGTCAAAGACCATCCTATTAAATTGTAATTGCTTCCCACATAAAAGAAAATCCTGTAATATTTAAAGAACATCGTCAGAGACGAAAAAAAGTAGGTATCAATTGGTGTTCTTCTTGAATATCTGCATGCTGTATGCCTCAGGGAACACCTCCCGAGGCAGCGAGTTGCAGAACTTTGCCATTCGTTGAAAGAACGAGTCCTGGGAAAGAGATGTTCGGCATGTCTCCGAAGTAACGGCATATGGATGTGAGGACTGAGCTCGAAGGGTCAGTCTTGAAGGTACCGCTCACGGTGGAAGGATTGAAGAGTATAAGTCTATGAAAATATTTATGAAATAAATATAGATCGCCAACCTTCCTGCTGTGTTCCAGAAAAGTCAGTGAGCTTGTGAGTGAAGTATCACTTACAAGACGAATAGCTCTCCTTTGAGGAAAGTCGGGAAGTGTCAATGTGTGTATCGGTACTGCACTCCATATATGGAAGCATCCAGGATATGTCAGATTTGTGCCTCATAAGTCATATTCAGTTGTCGGGAAGTGGAATACTTCTGAACAAAAAAACAGAAAGAGTTTTTGAAAGGCACTTTTGGCAATGGACTTCACATGGATTTTCCATGAAAGGTTACTGGTGATGGTGACACTGAGCATCGAAATGGAATATTTCAATGACTACGTTTATCTGGCGATCTCTATCCGCTTCAAATCCGATAGCATTGAGTCGAGTTAAACCACCCTTCAGTTTATGTCGCAATATTCAAGTGGATCGAAGAATTCTGTGCTTCAATCCGATTGGAAAAACCTAACTTCTTCACAGCGATATGTCGAATTTCGTAACGTTAAATTTCTTGTGTTCTGCGAATTAAATTACGAATCGTTGTGGTGTGGTTTTCATTTGAAATTGGGGGGTTCTTATATTTTGAAGATATAAATAACCTATCTGAATTTGGCTACTTATCCCTGTCATTATTTGTCAATTTCAAAACTCGTTTATTTCATAATTTCACTTCTCTTCAAGGTTATCAATTGAGTCCAATCCTATATTTCATGGAATTGACTTTAGTGGTTCAATCCAATCCGAAAATTGTTTATATCGATTAGATGGATCATATCCAGTCAAGTCAAACCCATTTTGAGCGGATCCAAAGTTGTTAAATAAATGTAGTCAATGATATAAATACACATCACACCTGACATAGTTACGCTGGCCACTGTGACATTGGCCTTTCTAGCGAAAATACATGCTTGGGTTTTATTCGCATTGAATTCTGTCAAGTTGTTGGATCCCCATTCTAGAATTTTTGCTATCTACGTTTTTATTTCGTTCACGATTCTTCCACGTTCATTTCTGCGTTCGCCAACTGAAATCGGAGCTTTGGAGAAGGAAGTGGGATGGAGGGTACTATCACCCACAAAGCTATGCACTGGACAAAGGTAGTTTTCAACGATGTGAAGAAGGAATAGTGTTGGCGCTGAAATGGATCCCTGCGTAACACCAGCATTTATTGGTAGAGTGTCGGATAATACTCTATCAAAAACCACTCTGAAATCGGTCTGAGCTAGTTAGCAAGGAACATAACAGAGGAGACAAGTCATAAGTTTGACAAGTAGTCTCTGGTGCCAAACGCCTTGGAGATATCTTTAGCCAGAGTTTGGCCATATGTTTCGATGAATTGCTCCTAAATATGTGAGATATAAGCAAGCAGGTTGCCGGTTAATCTCCAGATATTTCATATCCAAATTCTAGAAGCAGAAGAAATGGGTGTATGAAAGTTCGTATATCCAGTTTCTAAAATCAACTGAGATATACTACAATAACCTCTGAAATAAAGAGCATGCTATACCGACAACTACAATATGCGAAATTACAAATTGAAAGGCACTTCTGAATTTCTATTAGGTTAGGTAAACAGTTCTTGACTTCACAATAAAAATTCCACACTTGGCGACTTGGCGAGAAGTCAATAAACGGGTTATAAAAAACGCGCTTTCTACCATATCCTGTAAGTATGTAAACTATAATTGACATATTTAAAGTCATTCGATGTTTTTTACAGCATATTATCCTGAAAAATCAAGAGATATCCATTCGCAAACAGTATTTTCCATAGTTGGCGTTAGACATTCAACCTATTTTTTGCTCACCCTGTAGGGACAAAAAAGAAAATATAAGAAAGGAAGTTGCTTTTTTGGCCTCCAGATTGATGTATTGAAACAGTGCTATATCCTATGTTTTCGTCTTTTATTTTATCGACTTATCAAAACCTGATATTAGGCGTGTTCAGAGGAAAGGAAGATGAAGATTAAGAATGACTGTTTTATAATGTATTTTGCAAATCAAACTAATAACGGTTTGGAAGGGCATCATAATGAAAGCGGGAATTAGCGCAGTGCTTGAGTGCTCGCCTGGTGACAGAAATGGCCCAGGTTCGATTCCCAGCCGGTGCACGTTTTTTTTTAGATATAAATAATCTGAATAATTGATTTCCGTAGTCGTCTGGGAATAATCTACCACGATTTACTGTTGCATTAATATCTAACAGTGCTGCTCTTGAGGTGGCGTATGGAGTTAGTAACAAGATCTAGCCAGAACACATGATCATCCATGTAATTAGACCCTAGAGATCTGTTTGGATGGAAATAAATATATAATTAAATAACAATGCCTATGTTCTGCTTTTGAACGAATAATTTCATGCAAACAACTATATTGAACCAAAAATGTGCAAAATTTGATAATCATCCCAATTATCTGTTTCAGGCACCGCCTCCACCACCCCCTTCCCAATCTAGTACAGCCTCCGACCTGTCACTCAACCTCCGAACCGGCTCCAAAACTACTTCGGCCCCCAGTTCTCCTGCAAAGTCCCGCGAGAGCCTTCTCCAGAGAGTACAGTCGCTCACAGGCCAGGCGAGAGACCAAGGAGCTTCGATCTTGGGGGCGGCAGTGTCCAGCGCTTCAAGGGTGACCTCATCGGTAGGATATCTTGAGTAACATATGGTTTTAAAATAGTATTTTTCACTTCAGAGCATAATATTTCCATATTCACTTTCAGGTATCGGGCAGACATCTCACTCTCCTCGTGATCGATGATCAGAACACTGACTGGAGCAAGTACTTCAGGGGCCGGAAGATCGGGGAGTACGAGATTCGCGTTGAGCAAGCCGAGTTCAAGGAAATAACAGTGACAGCAAATATCGATTCGGCTTATGTTTCGATGGCTGTCATCAGGGGTGGTACACGAGTTGGGAGGTCTTTCAGACCCGATTTCTTATTGGTGAGACTCTCAAGCATTCATTTTATGATAAGTATATTAGTTTATTATGGCAAAGATGGATTTACGGTGGCTATTAATTCGTGAGTAAGAAATTGCAACACGCAAGTGCGTTAATAGCCATTATATGAGAGTGGTATACCCTAATTTGTTTACAGCTCAGTCATAAATCAATGATTACAGAATAGATTGATTTTATTTATCGAAATGTTTATCATATTCGGCAAAAATTTAAACATTATTTCCATACCATCGTTCGTTCCTACATAACCAAATTTACCAAATTCCTTGGGATTTAAATTTTTATTACAAACATGAATATTCAAGTATCGGCTACGTCTACCCAGTACAATAAAGTTTTTTGTTTATAATGAACTGAAAATCAACATGTTGACAAAGTTCATGGAAAATGAAATCATTGAGTATATTCAATCACTGGGTTCTTTCCTCCACTTCTCAAGTTCGCTGGTGAAATCAGTCTTTGAAGTGTTGCAGGGCCTGAAAAAGCGGTTGGAAGGAAAAAAGCCATCGAGATAAGCAACGAGAAGGGGTTGGAAAGACTACAAAACCTTAAATATAGAACCAGCATAAAGGCGATATTACCGTGGGATAGTCACAAACAGATGGGACTGGGATAACATCACCCAAAGATTCGCTTGGATATCGGACTTCCCGAGAGTTTTCAACGACGATCAACGACCAATACATCAAGTCCCTCAAAGGGACTGACAGCTAGCGTAAAGAACTGTTACATCATAGCGAACAAGTTCAAGCTATATGAGGTAAATGGAGATTTCCCGAAAATGATACAAAAAGTTCTTATTCGAATATTGGAGAGAATATCGTGAGCCAGTTAGTTGGAAGTCAGCAAAAGAATTATCATACCCAAAATGGGAGAAAGACACAATAGAAAAATCTTTGAGGCCCATCTGTCTAACATCCTTTCTGCTTTAACTGGTGGAAAAGGTGGTGGACAGAAATTCCTAAGGGTGTCGCTGGTAGTGAATCTTGATGTAGAAGGTGATTTCAACAGGGCAAGAACAGCGACCATACAGACAGCAGTAACAGTCAGATCTCACTGATGGCTAGCTGGGTTGTATCGTGGCTGAGGTGGAGGAGGTTTAAGCTATCTCGTCAGGACCTTGGGTACCTCAGATTGGGAGCCGTGGTAGAGAAACACTGTCTGCTACTCTCTCCATCTATGTTCATGTTCATGTTCATGGCAGTAAACCATAGATGAAGGTTTTGAGGCATGAGCATACGCAGACGATGTAGTGGTCTTGGTAAGCAGATAACTCATTGAAATCATTAACGACCAGATTCAGAATAATTTAGTGATAGTGTGGTGTAGCAAGGCTTTATGAAAAACCGACAAATACAGAGATGAACAGAAGATAATGTTGTTTATCAAAAGGTGAAAAAGATTCAGGTTTTGACCACCTACCAGGATCGACCAAAAGCTGGATTTAGTCCAACAAGAGAAATAATTGAGAGTGATGCAGGACCTCAAACTTCCATGAAAGCTGCATGTAAATGATGATTCGTTCGAGGCTTCGAGATATGAAAATCGTAATTTAGGTGGAGGAGGGGTTACATTTCTACCTTCAAGGTGAAAAATATACTAGAGTGACTGGTATGGAATAGAAAGATTACTCTCACTATTGCAAGCAGACAAAAATGAAGAGGAACTACGGTGGCCTTGAAAGCCAAATATGTTAAACGGAATGATCGCTTCGGACCGACAAACAGGCATCGAGGGCAAGCATCTATCAGTAAGGGATATACAAGAGCTGAAGTGTTTGTCATTCTAACCGTAGATATGATTCAGAGAATTTATACCTAGTCGGATAGTCAGGCAGCGCTTAGAGCCATCTTTTATCTTAAGCCAAGCTTATACTTATACTTATACTTATAAGAGAAATGTGGAGATACTCTTAAGAAACTAGCCAAACTCCTTCCGTTCTTGAGGATTGAGCAGGCATAGAATTTGACAAACTTTGTAACATTATTTCGTTTCTATCATTCCCCAAAATCAATTTCCATGTTCAATATGTGGTCTATAATTATATACTAGTATGCCTCGCTGAAAAACACGAACTCACAAAAACATCCATTTCATAGAACCAGTTTATTAATAAAATATATTTGTACATCCTTGAAACTATCAGTGATCAATCGTAATTAGGTACAAAAATAAGCTTAAATACTACAAGCGTCTACGAATAATAGTTAATCTATAAATATGAACTTAATATATACAAAATTATAATGATAATAACCAAATGCTCAAAATGTTGAATTTCGGAACAAAATGTAAATGAACATACTCTGTTTCTCACTATAGCGAGGTCTGTAAATCAAATCCTATACAGACAAAATTGTAATCCAACACGATTATATCCAGAGGAAGTCACATCAAGCGCCGGAGACCGGAAAGTTTTCAACTTCCTCCATTTGAATGAATTATGCCAAACTTGGCCTACTTGTACCCAACTCTCGGACATTATGTTGATAATATCTTTGCACAGTGTGTTTTCCTTGTCATTTTAGGTCAGACAGAACTTGAAGGATGCAGGGGAAAACCATAAAAACCTGCTACTGGCGCTGAAATTTGGTGGGGTCCCAAGTATCAACAGTTTGAACTCCATCTACAACTTCCAGGTAAATAAATTTGTTGGCTCTTTTCATGGTAGTAGTGAATTATGCGTATGTTTGTGCGCAAAACAGGACCTGTCGGTTTATTAGTTCAATGTTAATTTGATTTTTTTTAAATTTATCTTGCAACGTGCATGGATGCCCTAGTGCGATTTCAATTTCTTGAACAAAGTGCAAGTATAGAACTACCAAATGAATATTCTCATTTCTTGCGCGAAATGGAAAAATAAACGCTTGCAAACGTGACTGAAAACGACCAAGCCTGCCTAAGCGGTCGAGGAGTAGGAGAGACTGGGAGATGAGGTGACATGATAATCCCTTTACAACTCTCCTCATCTTCTGGTCGCTCCTACTTCTCGGCCGCTTAGGCGGGCTCGGTCGTTTTCAGTCATGTTTACAAGTGTTTTCCATCCATTTCATGGCATTGTAGGGGTGAATGAGTATATAAATTTTGAAGCACTATACTTCTACTATCAAAACCTGTTTGAGAAATTAAAATCGGACAATCTCTAGAGCCTCTAGGCACGTTCAAATCAATAAATGACAGATTCGTGTCCAAAACATAACAGAATATAACTTCTGACTGTCTTCCCTGTGATGGTATTTTTGTTAAGAAAAAATCCTCTATTAATTGGCCTATGTTTACGTATAGCATAACAATTCAATTTTGCTCATAGTTGAACAGAGTATTGGAATGAAAATGACAGAATGAGATGAGTTTGAACCAGATTTTTTCAATGCGACAATATGTGTAATGCCAATGAGTATTTTCATACATAAAAAACTATGTTAATAAAGCTTACAAAATAAATAACAAATACAACATTCAACAATAATTTCATACGAGATTCACAGATATTCGATAATTTCTTTTAGGATAAAACTTGGGTTTTCGGACATCTTGTTCAACTTCAAAGACGCCTGGGTAGAGAAAATTTCCCTTTGATTGAACAAACATACTATCCAGATCATCGTGATATGGTGAGTGCTAGTATTTTTCATAAAAATATTTAAGAATCTTCAGTGAATGTATATTAAACTCCTTTCCAGCGTGTTTTTATCTACATACATTTTTTATAATTCAAATATTACTTATTTGAATTTTTGTAACTCATCAATGGGGAAAGGATGTTAAACACTTCAAATTGCTGATTTGAGAATAGAAAACTATTCAAAATGAAGTAGCATATTGATACATAACATTCAATCAATGAAACAAAATGCTCGAGAAGATGATGATGAAGTAAAGCTGTATGGTTTACAGGATATTTCTGAAAAACAATAAGTTACCTATTGAAAATTTGTATAGACAAAAGACCACAAGTGGTTAAATAAAAGTTTGTGAAGGTCAAATCGTCTTTTGTCTATACAATTACTATGGATCTTCATCAAGTAACGGCCGAATTAATCAGAAAAATACTGAAAATTTGATTATTGGTCTCTTTTTTTTCCTTCATGAAATAGTCCAACATGTTGCGTCTTAAAACTGCTTTCGTGGATATAAAGAAAGTAAAGATATAGTAAAAACAGCATTAAAGGTGGTTCAGAGACATTCAAAAACGAATTCAAAATTCATGAATCAGTTGTTTAGAATTAGAACACCCCCTCTATATTTTAATGTTTCATTTTTCCTCAACTATTAAAACCAATTCAACTTGGAATTTAAAGATTTCAAAATAAAACACATTCCGTAAATATGAATACATTTTGAGACTCATAATTTTTGACATTTATATTGATGTCTATTCTTCAGAAACTCCTAAATATTGCATTCAATCAATAAAGGATGATTCGTGATTTTGTATTTGGTGAGGTAAGGCCAGGAAAAACTACAACTGCTATCGATCAATTGCCGACGTTCAAACTTTCAAAACATCATCATCATCTCAGTGAAATGCACATTTTGATTCACTGTCAATACAGGGTGATCAGTAGGTCGTGCATTAAAGGTTTTATAACTTGCAGAAATATGAAATTTGATATACTGTCATTAATGACCATATTAAGTCTACCTTGAATATGTTTCGTGCTACAACTATACAGAGTGTGCTAATAGTCGGTATCAACTTCTTATTTTAAATGTGTGGCAATATATTTTTCAAGACCGATAGTGGAGATAACGAAGCGCCTGTTCTTAACAAAACTACGTAGTTGGGAGTGCCAATAAGGTAGATAGCTCCTAATATTGGGATCGGGTTTGAGTCCAAACTAATGATTAAAAAAAATTGTACTCCCTTTAAATCTATAATTCCCGTAAGAATTCAGGAACTTAGCTATTTTTTTCATTTGCTACACCATAAATTTTTATTTTTTTTTCAAAATTATCAAAACCAATAAAACTGAACGCTCAAAACCGATCCCCGTTCCATCAAGGGTATTGTTTGCTCTTAAGAGAAGAAAGGAGTAAATTTTTGGAGAGATATACGACGCTGCAGCTGCTATACTAATTTACAGTATCAGTCGTGAAGAATGGTTTCCGGGCTTTGAGGCCGTGGTCGGTTCACCTCCCTGGAGGCGGTTTCTTTGGACGTTTCGGTGAGCATCTTCAGCATAGGTTTAGTCTTCTCGAAGAACGACGTAAAACCTATGCTGAAGATGCTCACCGCAGTTGTGAGCGAAACGTCCAAAGAAACCGCCTCCAGGGAGGTGACCCGACCACGGCCTCAAAGCCCGGAAACCATTCTTCACGATTTCACTTCCGGCCGTGAAAGCCTTCACTCTATGCTTACAGTATCAGTTCAAGTGAAAAAAGTTTGATTTGAATTTCCTTTTGGATGATAAAACAAGAAGGCTTTGCTATACAGTAAGGAATGTAGGATAGAAATCCCGTTTATGTGCGGGTGGTGTCAGTACATTTTTGAATTTTTTATTGATGTTGTCTCAATTTGTAAGTATAATCTCTTTGTGAACTTTGTAAAAATAGGTTTCAAGATAGTTAAAACCAACTTTTAGCACTCTGTATAGCTGTAAGACTAAACATTTTAAGTAGATTGGTCTTGATCGTTTATGACAGCGAACTGAATGTCAAGGTTCTAATCCAACAGCATGTTGAAAATCTTCGATTGCGGCCTACTTGAATCAATATGTTTAAAAAAAAATTATAGATATTCACATATATTCTGACATCTTTATGGGAAAGTCTAAGGGCAGTTTGTCAAGAAATATCTATATTTGATTTGAGTTTTGACGTAATAATAATATTGACAACCAACCAAACTTCCCCATTGCTAAAGGAGTGAAGTTATGTAACTCGAAATGTTAACAACAGATCGATGGTTATTTCAGTTTTTCCTGGACATAAAATAACGAATACCTACGTTTGTTTCACCAATCACGGAAAATTTGTACCTGGCATTTTCACTCACATTAAATAACACATTTACACATATATGTACAATATTACAGTAATTCTTCCCTGCTGCGAAGATTCCTGCTGGTTTTTCACGGATAGTACGGAGCTTTACTATATCGGCGTTGAGCATTCATTTTCATCGTTTTGCGCCAATCCTTCGTGCATTTAGATAAGGCCTTGGTCCTGGTCCACATGCAAGATTTATTGGACTGTCGTAGGCATACGCCCTGGAAAATTAAAAGCGAAACATTAAATAATTTACGGACGGTGCAATGTGGGAAATGGGAAAAGTTTTAATGGAGTTTTTTTTAAGAAAACGCGTGCAGTATGTAATAATAATTGGGCGCTGGGAATATCTTAGATATAAACATATAAAACTGTAATTTGATATAATTTCGTTACTATATTTGATTGAACTCCGAGAGCTAGAATGAACAAATGGTCGTTATAATCCATCCATTCAAAATCCACTTCCCTGTTATGAGTTACATTTGAATACCGCTTGGTAATGGGTGAGGGACGCAAGCGTCAGCATCTAGGCCCCAATGGGCCCTTTTCGCAAACCCCGGCATCTTCACTCATCCCTTGGGATATACCTGCTCGAATCTCTTCGACCTTCTAAGGAGTGCAATTCCTCTTCCTCAATAGTGTCAGCTCCAAAGACATTTCATTCGTGTCTGCCATATATTCCACATTCGCATAGGGAGGTCCTCCTCACCACATTACGTGCATAGTGGGTCTGCCTCAACTCTGGTGAGAGTCTGATGCCTCCTGAGGCCGCAGTGGCTGGTCAGAACTCCCACCAAGAGTCGGAGTTATAAGTAGATGAGGAAACACTGCAGCCGCTAAAATCTGTTTGAGAGCTAGATCGCAATATCTTATTGTGGAATACAGTATTTCGAATATTCATCTCCCAGGTCTCCAGAAACGTATAATAGCTAGAGGCTATCAAGTTTAAAATAATGTATTTTATTCATTCTTTGTACAATGAGTTCGTCATCTGATCAGTCACACACGTCAATATACTACAGAATCTTCTACATGTTTTTCCTATAAGTAATTTGATTACTCTGACCGTGAAGAATAAACAATTTCATGAAAACTTGATTTGAATAGTATTTAATTTTGATTCTTTTCTAATCAAATTTTCATTAATGAAAGCTTGAACGTTTTATCGATGATGCTATGATTGTCGAACTTTCATAATGACATGTTTCATTTCATTCAATTCATAGCTTCCTACAAAATATGGCAGAATAATCCAATTTTTATAGAAATTACTTTTATTTCGGAAACCTGATTATTTAGGTATAGGAACATAATACATCATTTGAAAGCAAATTTAATTGTTTTTTTGAGGATATTCGATGATATACAGAGTGTTCCATTTATATAATCACAAATCTTGAAGAACCCTGTATAATGGAGGACGAATTCCCTTGGACATAACTAATACACAGGACATTGTCAAACTACCTCCAAAATTTAGGCTTTCTAGGATTCCAAATACTGTAGTAATAAACAATTAATTAAATCCATGTTTCGCACAAAAAATGAGTAAATCAATGAATTACTCGAAAACCATTAAGTAGAGATAGGTATTGAAAATTATACAAAAATTATCGAAAAGTTATAGCGAAGCTAAAAATGCAATAATATACAGGGTGTCCTTTTTGAAATATCAAAGTTGTTACCACTTTTCAATAGAAGCGGCAACAACGAGGTGCAGAAACGTCTAATAGGCCATCGAGTTTGGGACACCCTGTATAGAGGCCTACTCCTTGGGACTCTATTCGAGTATTTTTTTTCTTTGTTGGACTTGAAATTTTCATTAAATATTAATTCTACTATTCTTAATCGATTGGTGTTCGCAAAACCTATCACCGTTCTCAAGTAAAAAATTTGATCTGTAGTTGATCGATGGTATAACTTCCTTTAATTTTTTTTTCTCAATTTCTTTTCAAGACAAGACATCGAAATATCCTTCTCTCTACACTATTCCACCGCAAAGTGGAGAATTTGAGGCAAATATATGTCAGAAAACAACTACTCCCCCTACCAATATTGAATTACATCTGATACCATGTACAATGTTCCTCCAGGAAGAAACAATTGCAATCTAGCCTTAAATATAATGCCAATTGGTTGCGAACTACCACCTGCAGATATGACATGTTTCACGGTTCGTTTTCCACTCATAAGTGCAAGGATATATTGTTAATTCATCTTCGTTCAGTTCAATAAAACAGAATAGATGATACTCTATTCGCTAGGTAGATAGGATAACTTTATCTGTTGAGAAACTTACAACTAAGTGCAGTAATTAATAAATCAATTACTTAATAAAAAAAGGTTAAAGGTATTACGTGAAACACGAGTGACTACAAAATAACCGGGACAATGACTTTCAGAAGTAATTTTCTACACTGCCTAATTTCATGTACGCGCTTTATAAAAGTATATCAAGGGAATCACGTAATAACCGACCCTTTCCAGCAATTGTTTTTCGCGAAATGAATTCCACTTTCACTTGATAACTCAATTATACAAGACCCCAACATAAACCTGTGTAATTCACAGCGGAAGAAATGGAAATCTTACCTCTTTGGTCTCGCAATCATTCCTCCAATTACAGCTATCCTTTTGGCGAGGACACCTCCCGCCAGGACTACAATGCTTCATGCCGCAGGAACATCCGTGGCTGTACAGTAACTTCAACCCCTTTCTCTGTCGTCTGGTAAGCGTTTCCCAGGGCAGGATCATGTTGCAGAGGTTCACGTGCGCTTTCAAGCTGAAGATGCGACCTGAAAGAGGGAAACGTCGTGTTGAGATGGAGTGAATTAACGAGGAATGCATGCGCACTATCACAAAATATATCTTTTTCTAGGACCACATGGAAATACGCCCATTTTATGGGCTTTATCGATCAAGGAAGTAGGCCGATTGTAAAAACTTTTTCATTTCTACATCGCGAACTGTACTGTAATGATCATTTCAGTACAGGATATTTCATTTTCCAAGAGTTTCATGAACTACTAGACTGTCATTTTTATGATCATAAATATTAAGATCGAATCAAGTTGTTTATGATAAAAAGTGTTATTAAAAATATTACAGATTTGTTTATGATTCAGATGGTCGTAGAAAAAGTATAGTGTACAATTGAAATGATGCTTTTGAAATAAATAACTACAATCTTTTGGCAATTAACAAAAATAATCAATGATTGTTATGCATTTGAAAAAATTTAACCAATTACTATCATAACATTATGTCATGTATCATGCGATTCTAAATTACCAGATATTTTTCAATGATTATTTTGGCGGTCTTTCAATAGTATTCGTAGAAAAAACATTGAAAGACGTTCGTGTAAAAAGTGATTAAATTTCTTTTCAATTTTCAAATTTATGGCACTTTCAGAGAGGTGGCCCGCTTTCAAATGGATCACTCTGTATATCCGTGGAAAAAAGTAATTTCATAAAAAGTTATATTTATATAACAGGGATACGATGTCAAACTTTTTTCCCGTCACAGAGAAAATTATTTTTTTTATTAAGAAACTCATTTTTTTACGGAAACAATACAAAATGTAGAAAGGTTTCGAAATAAATCATTCTTCTCAACACAGATTTTTTAATAGGCAAATTTTGTTTCAGCAAAAATTTTTAATGAAAACTGGAATGGGGATTGCATGTTTCAAATCCTCTAAAAGGTCACAAAAAAATTGAGAAAATATTCAAAAATTGCCTTGTAATTGGTGGAACACGCCCACATGATATCATTTATTTAATTTTTCAGCAATTTCAAAAAAATTGTTTTTCTTTTTAAAGTATGCAACTTTTGAAGTACAGACCTGACAGCTTGCGTTTACATGAAAGATTTCCTTTAATTTTCGAAAAAAATCACCCCCTGAAAAATGATCGCACCTATTTGGCAACACCCTGTACACACTGATCCGTCACGTGATCCTGTATGGTATTATAATAGATATGCTCTCAACATACACTCACCTGATATAACATATAATTTGCCAATTTCCATTGTCGTTCCACACATGGAATCGTCCATCGCCGTGTTCAGCCTTCCGGATTTTAAGGCCAACATGCCCTTCTCAGATATTTTGAATTCCTTCCTCACCCGGACTTTGTAGACCTTCGTCATTGTTGCGTTGAAGATTCTTTCTCGTTTGACTCTTGCCAAGATCACTGCAAATGTAAATATCAATAATGAATATGAATAATCAAGACTCTAATTGAGAATAGTATATTATGTCACAAGGTTAGAATGAAAATTCGATGCCAGTGGGAAGTTCCGAGCGCGAGAAACCACGAACATCGCGAATTTTCATTCTAACCGAGTAACAGACTTTGCTTTCTCCACAATCACAAATTTTACACATACAGTGCGGGTTTTAATAGTCCGCACTGTATACCAAGTAGCACACCCATATTGGGACAACATTGGTACAATATTGTGAAAATATTCAAATAATAATATTGGTCCAATTTTTAAAAATAATATTGGTCTAATATTCTCGAAGCAATATTGGCCTCAAAATATTTGGCAATATTAGTACAATATCGCTGTAGCACACTTACATTGGAATAATATTGGTGAGATATTGGCAAAATATTAAAACGTAATATTGGCGAGATAAAATTATAATTACTTCAGGATAATGGTACAATATTACTCGGACATTATTCAAATGATATTGGTGAAATATTGGGGAAGCAATATTGGCCCAAAATTTTTAGGGATATTGGTACAATATCATTTGCATATATTGGTAAAATATTCAAAGTGAATATGTTGCCTTGGAAACATTGATGAAATATTTCCAAAAAATGTCGAATAATTTCAAAATTCTACAATTTCGTTTCTATTCAATTTGCCACTGTTGTTCCATATGTAGGGCCACCTACCGGTTTCTTACCCAAGTTTAATCATGATTCATTTCAATATTTTTTATTGAATATTCGGCCAATATTCAAATTTCAATCCAAGTGATAATGTATTTTGTAATATTGTATCAATATTGTCTTTCAAATATTGGCGTAAGGTTTTCGTAACAATCTCAATCAATATAGGGTCAATATAATTTTTAGAATATGGATTAAATAATATTCCACTAATGTGCTATTAAACTTGGATATACAATATTGTTTTTTATCTCTAAAATCGATATGAGAGTAATACTGAAATCGCAATATTGGAGCTAGATGCTGGAAACAATATGTAGGCAATATCGCTCTATCGATATTGGTGAAAATTATTGAACCAATATTGACCCAATATTTCATTAAACCATATACATTCAGAACAGGTTGAGCCAATATTTCACCAATATTATTAATGAAATATTGTTTTTCCAATATGAACCCATATTGGTTCAATATTATTTTTACATTTACAATATATCCATATTGGCCCAATATGAAAACACGATTCAGCCAACATGAGGTGCTACCTGGGATAATCAAATGTAAAGCCACAGAAAAATTATTTTGACACTTCAATTCAAATCTTTTCACTATGATGCCAGCCAAGGCTAACGTTATCATTGTTACAACAGTGTTAGCATATTCATTCAATACAAAATTATATTGTACCAAAATCGCTAAATATTGCTTCCACAATATTTCACTAATATTATTTGTATAATGTTCGAGTAATATTATAACAAAAACCCGAAATAATTATAATTTTATCTCGCCAATATTTCGTTTGAATATTTTGCAAATATTTTTATATTTTACCAATATTATTTCAATGTAAGTGATATTGTACCAATATCGCTTACCATTTTGAGGCCAATATTGCTTCAAGAATATTAGACCATTATTATTTTCAAAATATTGGACCAATATCGCCGAATATTCATTTTTTTTCTCAACAATATTGTTATTTGAATGTTTTGCCAATATTTTCATAATATTGTACCAATATGAGTGTGTTACTTGGGAATTTTCGGATTTTTTCAATTATATGCCTTACTAGGTTACTTAGTATATTTTTTCATTATTAGTTTAATGGACCATGAAGCCGGTACGTAAGTGCTACCCCATTAAAATAAAAATATGATTTTGGCTTTATATTTAAGCCACATTGCACAGTAGTTCTTATAGAAAACTTGGCCAAGAATCCAACAGATATCATTGAACGGTAGTAGTGGGCAGTAGTTGGGAATTTGCCGACGCCGACGTATGTACCCGCTGAATAAGTTACAGCAGAAGGCTTGATTTTTTATCTTTGTTTATGTAGACCTGGTAAATGTGCATAGATCCAAAACGGGATCAGTTGTATTTGTTGTATCTAACATTCAATCGGTTATTATCGCTGACGTGAATGATACGACAAAATGGGCAACGCATTTAAGGTATGGCTCGAATCGTATTTCAAACTACTCAGGAATATAAATATTCATGTCCAATGGGCCATTATTTCAAAGCTAATTGGCTATCATTTTCAATACAACTACCGATAGTACAATGGAAGGTAAATGGGTCAAAACTCTGATACTATTCAGTGCCTGACGAAATGTTTGATGACGTCGTTCCATCAAGGCAATAAAATGGAATAATAATGATACATTCAATAAGGAAATTATCAAGTAAACGTTGATAATAGATCAACATTACTTTTATGTAATTTGGAAGCGATTATTCTGTTATTTTGCAGAAATGAATGATTGTCAACGTTAATATCTCTTTCTAGAAAATAATTTCTTAACTGATAAAACATGAATTGAGTTTAGCCTCCTACTTCCAGCCAGCGTGATTAATTATCCTTTCGAAAATGAAAATCTCAAATAGTATATTGAAGTATGAGTGGATAAAAAGGTCTTTCAAATACGTGCGATTATCCAAAAACATGAAGGAATTAAAAAAAAAATCTCAATAGTTTCGGATATCGAAAATTACTACGAACAAATGTTGGTCAGGTACCACGGACCTTCCTTCTTCTGAAAAAAGTCGCTAATGAAATCGGAAAAATCTGTAAAAATAGGGAGAAGTATAGGATATATAGGCAGTCGAAAAAAATTTCTAAAAATTTTATCACCCTTGATGGCTAAATGGAAATTAAAAAAAAAATTATCGGTCAGGTGGCTGGTAAACCCACTATAGAAACCGTTGTTAAAACTCATGAAATTAAAATCGAAAAAATCCGTAAAAATTGTGGAAAACATCGAATCGTCAAATAACGTATCCAGTAAGGTGGGGTATGTGCCGAGAAGCTGGGCACCTATTAAAACAGATAATTGAACAAATTTTAATGCCCAGAAGTAAAAAATAAAACAAACGTAAAAAAACTTGTATTCAAATACGATAAAAAGAAAAGAATAAACTGTTGAGTAAATGAAACCCATGCTTTGGTTACATTTTAAAGTTCATTGTGATATGAAAGCTTCTCCCGAGAAGATTCCTTATAATTTTTTTTTTATCTGTATATAGATCAATTCTTGCAACAAGCTTTGATATCATATCTTACATCTTTAAACGAGCAATTCTTGTATATACAGTGTGTTTCCGAAATTGGAGCGATAAATGAAGTGAGAAGTAGAAGATGACAAAACAAAATGAGAGAATGCATTTTTGTCGAAAAAAAAAAGTATTTTGGGAGATATGAATTTGAAGTTTTTGGTAATCACTGATCAGAGGTCTACAGCATGCGCAAACCACACTGAAACACTCACAGTGGGCAGGCACACTGGAGAATCAAACCTTCCTAACAAAAAATTTTTTCTATTACCTATATGAAAATGTATTTTTGATCTCAGAATCGGCTCTATAGATTTGGATGAAATTTTTAATTTAGATGATGTTTTGTGTTTTAAAGTCATTCATATGAGCGTCTTATTTAGAAAAACACGATTTTACTAATAATATTAATAATAAATGATGTAATAATAATAATGCTGTCAGCACGTCCAGCATATGCGATCTCAGCCTATATCCCCAGGCATAACGCGGCTCTACGAGTCTCTACACACTCCTACGGTATAGACGAGACACCGATGTTGCCTTATGCTCCGGGCGATATTGAGTCCGTTGTTGGGAATGAAAAGTGCCGAATATATTGGAACTACTCATTCCACACACTCGTACGGTATAGACGAGACACCGATTTTGCCTTATGCTCCGGGCGATATTGAGTCCGTTGTTGGGAATGAAAAGTGCCGAATATATTGGAACTACTCATTCCACACACTCGTACGGTATAGACGAGACACCGATGTTGCCTTATGCTCCGGGCGATATTGAGTCCGTTGTTGGGAATGAAAAGTGCCGAATATATTGGAACTACTCATTCCACACACTCGTACGGTATAGACGAGACACCGATGTTGCCTTATGCTCCGGGCGATATTGAGTCCGTTGTTGGGGATGAAAAGTGCCGAATATATTGGAACTACTCATTCCACACACTCGTACGGTATAGACGAGAAACCGATTTTGCCTTATGCTCCGGGCGATATTGAGTCCGTTGTTGGGAATGAAAAGTGCCGAATATATTGGAATTACTCATTCCACACACTCGTACGGTATAGACGAGACACCGATGTTGCCTTATGCTCCGGGCGATATTGAGTCCGTTGTTGGGAATGAAAAGTGCCGAATATATTGGAACTACTCATTCCCCACCCTCAGGCAAATACGAGCGAATAAGCCTGATGTAGTCCTCCTTGACCATCAAAGTAAGTCGGTTTTCGTCATGGAGTTTTCGGCTCCTGGCGAAACGAACATCGTCCGAAAAGAGGAGGAGAAACGGAATAAATATCGAAAATTACTTTCTGAACTCCGCAGGCTCTACCCAAACCATTCTGTTAAAATGGTGGTTCTTATTATGAAGGTTCTTGGTGGTATGATGGACAATACTCTCGAACTTGAAAATCATACCGGCTTGCCGTAATATGGCAGAAATCTTAGCCGGACGAATGCAGAAGGCCGTCATCCTTGGTTCACTGCGTCTGCTCAGGGCACATGATTCTCGGACCCAGTAATCGCTTACCCCACGGACGTGGGGAGTGGTTATCTAGGTAAACGATCCTGCGCGCCCTCTGGATGTATCGGGGCTTCGGAGACAGGGCCTGACTGGAATGAACCCAGTAGTAGGCCCTAAACAGTTGGTTATAAGTACTATTGTTGTCTGAAGATCATTCACTGGTATTGGATATCCACGTGACCATCATTTTTAAAGATGGTGTAATGTCAGCGCTGCCTGCAACAGTGGAGTTTGAGAGGAGACGTACTAAGGTGAGCACTGACCCTCCATGAACATTTTAATTCTCTAGTTAGTTATTTGATGGTCTTTATAGGTATTATTTATTGTATTCGATTCGTAGGGATTCAGGGGATCTATTTTTAATGAAGAAACATCCACGATTCTGTTCGTTGTATTAAATTGTAAGGTGTTCATTTACTGGTTCTGAATGTGTGGAAAATCCAGTAAATGAACATTTTGTTTATTTACTGGATTTATATGAAAATTTGTGTAACCTATCAAATTTAGCCTTAAAACACTTGTACATTGGATACAGAATGCAAAATTTATGGTAGGACAAGCATATCCAGTAAAGGAACGGGGGTGTTCATTCACTGGTAAGGGAATAATAATAATGATAATATAATGAGAGTCTGTCATCCTTGTTCAGTCCGTCTGCTCAGATCACATGATTCTCGGACCCAATAGTTGCTCACCCCACGGACGTTGGATCTGGATGTGTCGGAGCTCTGGAGACAGGGCCTGACTGGCATAATCCAAACGGATACAAAAAAATAATAAGAATTTTCAAATGCTGAATTTACGTTCGCTAGTGAAATGATTGCAGTTCATATTAGATTGGAAAACGAAACGAGCGATGCTTGGTAGCCCATCGAAATTTCGAGAAAAAAGTCGAAATTTCGACTTTAATGTCGAAATTTAATCACGTCGACTGTAAAGTGGAAATTTCGAGAAAAAAGTCGATTTGGACTTTAATGTTGAAATTTCGACTTTTTTCTTGGAATTTCGAGTTTAATGTCGAAATTTAATCACTTCGACTAAAGTGATTGATATCGAAATTTTGAGTTTAATGTCTATGTCGAAATTTTGAGTTTAATTTCTATGTCGAAATTTCGCCTTTTTTCTCGAAGTGATTAAATTTCGACATAAAAGTCGAAATTTCGACATTAAACTCGAAATTTCAAGAAAAAAGTCGAAATTTCGAGAAAAAAGTCGAAATTTCAACTTTTTTCTTGAAATTTCGACTTTCAATGTTGAAATTTCGACTTTTTTCTCGAAATTTCGACTCTAAAGTCGAAGTGATTAAATTTCGACATAAAGTCGAAATTTCAACTTTAATGTCGAAATTTCACCATTAAAGTCGAAGTGATGAAAAAAACCTCTTGTGGCCCTCCTGCGCTTTCGTACCCATGTACTAAAGATTTAAAACGTAACAAAATGATCAGTTTGATTTTCTCCAAATATAATTTTTTATTTTTATAATCGTCGTTATAGTGGAACAAAAAAACATCAAGTGCTCCATGAATACACACACTCGTTTAAATTACGTACTCGAATAACGTCAGCGCATACCCACACGCAATTCCGAAAATATTTTCGGGTACATGCATTTGCAGTGACCAGCAGGCGCGTAATCATCGATGAATTCGAGATCGCGAGATGCGTGGGAGTTTCGCATGGACCGTGTTGCCGTGTTGCCGATTGGCGGATAATTATCCGATTTTCGGATAATTTGAAGGGTTTGCGGATATTTTTCTCACCCTGTCAAAAATCGGATAAAAACGGATAATGAGAATCTGACTGAATGATATATTTTTATTCTAGTTGGAAATAATACATTTAAGGTAGGGCTTCATTATGCAAGATTTCATTTCAGATTTGACAACATATGACACAATATTTCGTGTTGAAGCTCATGGTTCAGATTCTGTGAAATGAAAGATTCTATGGTTGTCTGTTATGTCTCTGTCTTTGTGTCTCACATGAAGTCAACCATTATGTCATTTCCATTATTCGATTAAAAGTAAAATTCTGTAGTGCATCAAATCCCATCGCAGAGTGTGAGTCACGCAAGGTCATGAGCTGTGTTATGCTTTTTATCCGTAGAAATATAATAAATAAATTATATATCTATGTTTTATCCCGTAAATCCCATTTAATTATTCACTATCACATGTCGCGAATATAGCGGATCTTCCCTCACTGGTAGTTTCATTTTCATTTAGACGAAATTGTTCAAGATTGTTATAAAGAATAAATATTAAATAACAAAATAGGTAGGTGTTTATTTTTAGTGTATTTTATTGTAAAGATATAAAATAACTTAATTTTTTTCTTGTGTTGCTACAGAATACCTTAATATATAGAGTAATTTACTATTTTTTTGATTTTTTTCAAAATATCGCATAATTTCGGGAAAAATCGGATAATTTCGGGCAAAATTGGATAATTTCAAGTTCAAAAGAGGATATTTTCATCCTTGTCCATTGGCAACACTGGCGATGGGTGTAGTGGAGCTGAGCTGAATGAGACATAGGCGGGGTGAGTGGGCTTTTCCGCGAAAAACGATTTGCGTAAGTTCTGGAATAATAATAATAATAATAATAATATCGTTTTTATTGATGCAGGTTAAAGTAATACACAACACTTTGTAAAAATTAGAAAAACATAACAAATTATTACTACCATATATTAAGTTATATCCTGCAGAGCAAAAGGCAAAGTTCGCTCTCTCTGTGGATGGTTACCCACCTGAGGGAGTTGCGCTCTTCCACTTAACCATATGAGGTAGATGTGGCATGCAAACCATCACAAACCTATACATAACCAACTATACACTTATGTATATATATGATACATATATGCTTATATTCTACTAAATAAAAAAAATATATATATAAAAAAGGTGATGAATTGTCGAGATTTGAAAGAGGAATTCGAGGCTTTTATGAGAATACAAAGGTAAGTATAAGATGTCTAAAAACCCTGGTGTACCGACTGATTAGATTTTGTTTAGAATTTTTTGAAGACAAAACAAATGAATTATTGGTCTACTTTTGTAATCGACTCCACAGATGGTGCCCTCTTTCTCGTGTCAACACTGTCAACATTCCAAGGATATGGTAATTGTATTTGCTAATTTAATTTTAAGGGATTTTATTAAACTTTTTTATACCATACGAAAGTAATAGTCCATACTCGAAGTGGAATATCAAGTTTTATTGGAAAAATAACACTACTAAAATTGTGTAATTTTTTCCAAAAAAAATCTAAAAACCATTTGAAAGTCAGTAGTTGTGGTGTAATAAAAAAAATGTTGTGCAATTTTCTTATATTATTGATGTGTTTCTTCATTTTCCTTATATTTTAATGATTTGATCATGTTCCGTTTTTGTGCCGACAATCCAGAAGGATGAACAAAGTAGGTAACTAATTTATATTCAGTACAGAAATTGAGTACTCACCACTTAGAATCTGAACATACTTTGAAACAGACATTTTATTTCAAAATGCCATGCATGTTGACAATATTTTATGTCAAAAATGTTTTCTGATCAATTCAATCAACTCTGGATGCGTTTTTATATCTTACCGTTTCTTGAAATCTTCCATAAGTAGCGAAAGTCCGCGATAAAGTAAAAAATATAAATTTCTCTCCATTCCCACTGAAATCTATCAATGTTTTGTCTTCAGTAAACTTGTTATAAGGTTTTGGTTATTTTCCATGCAGTCCTATTATTTTGAAATGGTGAAATCTTTTTAGTGTAGTTGATCAAAAAATACACTTCTCTGTCGAACAAAATTGCACAATAGAAATATTTTCACTATTACATGTCATATTGAACGGTTTTTTAAAAGTGGAAGAACAATATAACACATTAACTCATCACAATATCACAAAATTATTCTTTATTTCTTTAAAAAAGTTTATTGTGAAAACTCTGGCACAAATGCATAGATATCACCGCGAGAGCATGCGCAGCGCATAAGATTGACAGGTGCTAATGGTGAATTTCCATGCGATACAGCTGAACTGCAATACTTCTATGTGAAATGTGAGTTAATTATATTTCAGCAAAAAAATTAATGAATCATGTAGAAAATGTAAGAAATAGAACTGATTGGGGACAGTGATTCCGTATATTCCAATAATTATATTGTTTTATTAATTTTATGTTCGTGAATCGTGGGCAAAACTTCAAACTTCTGTTCATGAAAATTAACCCTAACAAGAAAACCGACGGTGGCGGTGCACTCAAGTGTCGCGGGATATTCGAAAAACAGCCCACGGATTCATTTGTTTTCTCGTTATCAAGTTGGCGAATGTCTCTCGTTTTATCCCACAGATTTACAGGTATAAGTCGGTACACCAGAGTTTTTAGGCATCTTAAACCAAAGACAAGACAAAACAAATGAATTAGTGGTGTGCTTCTATAATTGAATCCCAACAGAAATTACAACTAATTTCCAATAATAGGGTTTCACTAAACTACATACTAATGCTAACATCGTAATTAGAAAAAATAAAACGTAATCATTGGAATATCAATGATAACTAATCAACAGTATTAACAAGAAAATCATGTCATAACTTAGTTAAACAGTTTCTCCGTACACATGGTGAGGATAAGTGAAATATATCGACTTCCAGAAAATCATCATTGTATGTTTTTAATGGTCTATTTATTGGAGAATTCAAACAATGGTTCGTTTTTCTTTTTTCTATAAAAAACTGTAGGGGTCTTCTAGGAATAAAATTGTATATATTGAATGATACGTTGCTGCTTATATGAATGAGACCGACATAGGCCATTTTCCTCCGATTTGAGAGAACATCCATTTTGTAAAAAGCAAAAAAAGAAATTTGTAGTTGATATAACTTATTAACTTTTTTTGTACTCTCTCGTTGCGATTAATGTACACAGCATAGAATGGGTTCCAGATGATGGAGGCATATTCTAGATGGCTTCTTACTAAGGAAATGACTGCTGGTCGACTAGGTTCGAATCCTTAGCGACTACAGATTTTTATCTGATGGCCCGAGAAAGTGCTAGGAATCGCACGTTAAAGTACTAGGAATCGCACGTTAAAAGGTGAGACCTCTTTAATCCTTGGCTCGCACAAGTTTCGACTTTTGAGGGCTGCCGTTCGTAAGGGGACGACTGCTGGTTAACGGAAAAACAATTTTAACAACAATTTCAACAATTATATAAGGCAATACACGATTTTGTATTGGTGAACTCTCTGGTGATCCTCATTATGAAACCTAGACTTCTCAAAGATTTCATGATGACACCATTAATATGAGCATCAAACCTTAATTTTGAGTCGAGGATTACTTTCACCTGGTCCACAACGGGTAATAATTCTCCGTTCAAAGTGTAGTTAGATTTAAGAATGTTTGTTTTCCTGGAAAAAGTAATTGCAGAACATTTTTGCACATTCAACTGCAGCCAATTTATTTCACAAAAATTGTATAAACGGTCTAGGTCTGCCTGAAGGAGAGTTGGTTGATGCAACTTTTCAACCGGTTTGAATAGTTTTAGGTCATCAGCAAACAGAAAAAAATTAAAAAAGTTTAAAGCATCGTACATGTATTGGAAAATCTAGTTACAAAATAGTGAATGTTTTTAAGAACCAACGTCTTAAGATTGCTTTTGAGACAAATAACTCTCTGGGTGTAGTCCATGAATTGACTTGTGGTATTTGTTCAATGTAACAAAAAAGTCATTTAAAGGAGTGAAATTAAATTTCATTTCCCAGTTTGGAGATGAAAACTTTGCGTCTCGCACATTTCCACAGTTTCTCAATATCAATTAAATTTTGAATCAAAGTACAAACATCAATTAAAATACCTCAACCACAAATCCACCATTAGGTCGGTACTCTATCG
>OY282586.1:4918350-5306135 GCA_958298965.1 Chrysolina haemoptera | reverse complement strand
ACCAGTCTGATCGAGATCGGCTTTCGTTTATCCAGCATGTCCATTTTTGATGAAGTCTGATGGTCAGTGATAGACTCAAGGACGCAAATAAGTGAAAAGTGCAGCAATGAACAGATATTCTTTTCCGTTATGTTTTGATAATGTAAACACTGTTATTTTTGGAAATGAAACGATGATACAAGTGGTGCTATTAAACAGAGTATGTCGTATAGGACGATATTTTATTCGTATTTGAAAAAAAAAAGAAGGTATGAACAAATACATCACTTTCAACTCATTATCCCGTTAAATATTTATGGTATGATGTACAATTGGATATTTGAACATGTCAACCTTGGGGATCATATTGGAATGTGATCTCTCGATATGTATTTTTGTTACTATACATGTTCATTTTACAGTAGCATTCAGTGCGAAAAAAACCAACATGTATTTTCTCTAGAAAATTCGATATCACATGGACCAGTGTAATCATGTTACGTCTACGTGTATTTTCAATTTACACACACATTTTAACAGAAAATTGTTATGACTTTGATGAAACGAAAGAACACTCTTTTGTCTTATTTCCACTAGATTTTTATTGTTACGACCGGTTTCGGGTTTTATCCCATTATCAAGTATAAAAACTAACTAATACAATTGAACTCTAAGCCTAGTTATATAGGGAGTTTGCAGGTAGGCTGGATGGAGAGGTAATTAAGGGAACAAGGGTGAAACAATATAAACTTAAACCCTGGAGGTGATTTTTTAATTTCGGGGAATGCGGGGAATGCTCTGCAGTATATACAGGCCAAACCGGTAGAAATTTTTACGTAAGGTTCCGTGAACACGTCGGTTTAGACAAAAAATCAACAATGTACGAACATCTACAAGAATCCAAACACAAGATAAGTAAAGATAACCTCAAAATTCTACACACATGTAATAAAGGGAAGACAATGAATCTGTTGGAAGCCATGGAAATTAATAAATCAATTAAAAACCCGAAATTTAGAACCCTCAACGAGCAACCCGATTTGTGTAGGTCTCCACTTTTGAATTTATAAATTTGACAACCCAGGTAATTTCCATCACCTCCAGGGATTAAGTTTATATTGTTTCACCCTTGTTCCCTTAATTACCTCTCCATCCAGCCTACCTGTAAACTACCTATATAACTAGGCTTAGAGTTCAATTGTATTAGTTAGTTTTTAATAAAACCCGAAACCGGTCATAACAATAAAAATCTAGTGGAAATAAGACAAAAGAGTGTTCTTTCGTTTCATCAAAGTAATCATGAATTTCCACAAAATAAACAAGTCATCAATCACACAAAAAAAAAATAAAATTGTTATGGTTTATTGACAAAATAAGAATTGTATTGATTATTACATAAAACTTACTAAAAGCCTACTTATTACAGCAAGAAAGAAAGCTGTGGCACTTTGAATTGCTCAGTTTAGGTTCGTGTTTTGATCGCGAGCGAAAAAACAAATTTAAGCATTTTCAACTCAGTTATATCCTGAGATATAACCGTGAGATAGACGATATTTCAAACTAGAAGTGAAGGCAGGAATTCTATTAAGTATGGCTAAGTTTAGGCATTGTATAGAATGCCTAGATATTTTATACAATGCCTGATTTAACTCTTTGCCGGTAACAGATATACTAGAAACGTGAATTTGTTTATAATTAGATTCGTCAATTAATCAAGTGCATTATCATCAAGGCGCCAAAAAAAATATAACCGACCACACTCATACGGCTCATTCGTGCGTGAAAACACGTCATTTGATACTTCGCTATTCTTTATCTATTGCGAAGAAAAGAGTTATCTGAAATGGTCATATTACACTGAACGCATGATCAAATCCGCAGGAATGTTGGAGAGACCAGATATAGAAAACCGCAGAAGGAATGTATACCTACGTTGTCTTCCGATTCTTGTCATCGTCTTCATAATATCCTTTAATAACTTAAAATAAGCGAAATGTGAATTCAGTTTGAATTAGGAATATTTAAATATTAGTCTTTTACAACAGCTTATTATTTAACCTAACCTAACATTGATTGAAAAATTTTGACATACGGTGATGAAAATACATCAGAAATTGAAATGTTTACTCTGCCATAAAGGCTGCTAAGAAGTATGATTCCAAATGATTTAGTTTTCATCCTTTATTTTCTACTTGTAAAATCTCAAATTCTTCATCAAAAGTGTGAGTTTCATTTAAAAGATGATATGAATGTGTTGAATTTGTTTTCTTATTGGGATAACTCATACGATGTTCATGAATGCGATTTCTAAATGTTCTACCAGTTTGACCAATATATACCTTAGGACAAGTACCACAATTCAATTAATATACCCCTGGTTTCTCGAATTTGGCCGTTTTATCTTTATTATTTTTGATAAACCTTCCCAACGTATCATTTGTTCTATATAGATATAAGAGTTCCATATGTTACTGTTATCAGTGAGACATTTTTCATCAACTTCTAAATTCATTACAATATATAAGATAATTGTTTTTCATGGAAGGGGACAGCTGATGGTCATACGAATCATTGAAATGGATATTTCATTCTTCATTGAACCATAAAAAAGTAGTTTAAAATTTATTTTGTGACCTTTCACTTGCAGTCAATGGAATTTTTTATAATATTTTACCTTACCAATAAACGCCACTCCTTTTTAAAAGTCCGGTATGGCGGAGAAATGTGAACCTGCACCAATTCCTCATTCAATTCAAATCTCCATTGAACAATATCATTTTCGCCAGAATCAAGAAATGAACCATTTTTTCTACTCATTCTTGGGTAGTTGCCTCAAGCAATATCACTCGTGTAAATGACCCTTTTAATTTCCCAAAAAGTGAAGTGACCGTTTCAAAGTCGTGACATCCTAGGTATCTTTGATTTCACTTTTGTTTGAGAAATATTCATTCATCCATATTCATCTTCCTCTCACATTTGAACCAATTTTCTCGAATCTCAATAGGCTATAACCTCCACGAATAGCATTTAAAAAATACCACAATCCACGTGCAACAAAGTATCAAAGTGTGATGACACAAATCCTAATAGGATAGCTAGAATAGCTCTTACTTTGTCATTATAATACCGCTGAAGCGATGACAAAGTTGATTGCCACCTATTTATACATTTTTGTTTACAAACAGTGTCGGGACATCTTCAAGAATTTGGATGGTCACCTGGCACCGATAAGTCGGGATATTCATTGCCTAAATTCGTATAAACTGTCCCGCCTAAAAATATTCCCAAAAAGAATTCCAGCACATTCGAGAAGAATTTGTAAGAATATAAAAATTATTTATGTCGTGAAATTTGTTATGTACATTTCAAACATCCACTGTGTAATAAAACTGTTGCTACGTGCTTTGAGAAAAATGTACGATCCCAGCAGAATTTAATTTAGACGGAATTGATGAATGAGGAAGGCAATTGTTCGTGCTGTGTTGAGGAGGTTGATCATTATTTCAAGGGGATTAAATGGGGTTGGAGGTTCAGGCAAGTCTTGAAATGAAGTTGATGTTATTTTTCATTCTGTTGACGTGAGCATCGGTCTTTCTTATTGCTGGCGTCGATTCTAAACTTTTATATGGACCAGTTTCAGATATTGCAGTTTATGTTCTATGCCAAAATTGAAGAGGGAATGGGAGAATAGGAGAATTATAATTATTATCAGTCTCTACGTGTAAATTCATATTCATTCATGTTCATAGGTAATCTAATGGACCTGTCATGGTTTACACATAATTATTTCCAAAACATAATATATGAGTCCATTGTTCAGGAACATATTAACACATCAACAACTGGATTAACCGAAGTTTGCTGAATATTTGAGCAGGTCTTATGTACTATCGTTCATGCATTTATTAACATGAATAGCCCTGATAGACGTTGAATTAAGGCATCATATTCACTTGGCACAATAACCAACTCTGTATTATTTATTATATATAGTAGAGCATGAAATTAGTGATTTTTTTCAACAAAAATACCTACAAGGAGAAAAACGACTGTATCATCACTTGAAAGAGAGTTCATAGTTATATTCTGTTATGTTTTGGACTCGCAACTGTTATTAATTTCATTCATTGATTTGTTATAAACATTTGAATACAAAAAAAGTATTTTTTTAGTGTTTTGCTCATAAAATGAAAACTGATACAGCAATCTGGTTGATCCAATGAAGAGAATTGTAGATAATTGAAATAATAAGAACAAAGTGTGAACGACCAAATCGGATAAATAATAACGAGCGTGCCTGGATGCTCCTGTGAGGATATGATTTCAATTTTTCAAACAAATTTTGAAAGTAGAAGTATAGAAAGTACTATAAAAAAATATTCTCATTTTCCTCTACAACCCATCATTTGGTTACTGTAAGAAATTTCATACGGTATAAAAGCTTGTCACGAGAATAAATCCTGATGACTTCAAATTGAATTTAACTTTTCTCGCGACAAGATTTTATATCATATGAAATTTCATAATGTAACAAAATGATTTACTTACTTTCATTCATTTTCTACTTTTTGGTGCATTTAAATGAAACCTTTTTTCAAACAAATTTTTCATTTTGATTTTATTGTTTATAAAGATATGGTCTTCAAATATTCTATACTAGTTATTCTCATAAGTTAATTGATGATTATATGCCTGAATATATACTAATGCTCATACGACTTGGACAGTAATAAATACACGAAATATTAAAAATATCGAAAATGAAATATTTGCTTATAATGAAGCATTATTAACGAAACATATATCATTACTTGAAATAGGTCACCTTGTCTAGTACAATGTTTGTGGTGAGTCTGTAATACATTTGAAAGTAAACAACATGATATACTTGAGATCATATTATATACGAGTGAAGTTGAAGAAGTGAGATATAAACTGATAAAAGAACCGCCAATAATTATTATTCGAAAGTTTGATTTTTTTTATGAAAAATTCGTTCCTCAATAGGGTCTCCTGACATTCCTTCCTGTAAAATGAAAAAATGCGTGTAGAAGAGCCAATGAATCAAGTTACTCTGATAACTTACAGCGTTTAAAAAACTGTTGTCATGAAAATATTATTTAATGTCATCAGTACCTTCTTTATTGTAAGTATTAGGATTTGTTTTCTCTGAATGATGCAACTGGGGGACATTTGTTTTAATGTTTTAATATTCCCATTGAATTATCAAAAGATATGTTCCAAGTTTTACAATCTTGAGTTGTTATATGCATTTCACATACTCTGGCAAAACAAATCTCTCAAATCTGTGTGGAGGGTAAGGCAAATGCTTGATGAGCTTTTGCTTTTTGAAGTATCGAACGCCTTGCAGTAATCGATTCAGTCTACCTGCGTGATACATCTATCGATGAGCAAGTTCTCCTTGCAGCCACCAATCCCCTTCTTTGATCCTCTTTGCTCATAAATCAGTTCGTACACCTGGTCAACTGTAAACATTATTTGCATATATCTGAAAAATCTCTATTTTTGGGGTTAAGCGTCAGTGGTGACTACTTTGCAGCCACCAGCACTCGTATTCCATCAAGACAGTACTGTATGATGGTGAACAGCACGCTTTATTTAGATTGTGATAGTTCATCTCAATTTTAGGAAATTCGCCGTACTGTGGGCGTGAAGGGTTCATTGACCGCCCCGTAGTCCACCAAGCTCTGGATACGAGACGTATGTTTCCTCGCCTACTTGATCTTAGCTTCCATATTGTCTTTGTGTCTGATGCCTCCCAATCAGAAGGGTGGTATCTCTCCTCTTCAAGAGACCTGAACGGCGTCATATACTAGTTGATTCGCCATTTGGCAGTCTCTTCTGAAATAACTTTGTTAATCTCCACATCCACACGTACCAGCAGTTGTGGCTTCAGTCGCTTGGTGTTATTAGGAAGCCTGCGGGTTCTGATGCTCTCCATTGGTGATATGATGTGAAACCCAGAACGACCCGGAGTGGCATATCTGCCATTTCTGCCACTTCGTTAACCGTCTGAAGAGGAGCTCTGATATAACCTCGACCCCAAAAAAGCGATACATAATTCCAAGATTTTGGGAGGAAAAAGCAACATGTTCTTGGTGTCTCTCACATCACAGAGCATGAATTATCTTCTTGAAGGCTCACTACTAAACTGATGTGGACAGTTGTAGGTGCTTCCTACTCGTTGGAATCGAGTGTTTGGGTATACTGGTGGATCAGCCTTATATACCTACAGCCAGCAAGAGAGGGGATGCGCTTAAGGGTGCGCTTAAGCTGACAGTCAGGCTTATCAGGGTGATAGGTTGCCTCCCTCCTACTTCCTTTTATCATATTTATTATCATTATTCACTCCTAGTTGTAGTGCACTTGTGGAAATATCCTTCAATGATTGGTGCAATTTCAGTTGAAATTCAGTTTAATCTTCCCTCTTGAAGATAATTTATTAATTGATTAAAACACGTGTCGAAGTGTTAAAAAAACGGTCATATTTAATCGAACACCAAAGTAATATTCCAAAAATATTTATTTTTTGACACCAAGAATCATTGTTGAACACTAGTGTTTAATGACCAAATTATTTATATTTGATCCTCAAAGCCAACGTCTTAACATTTCCGGTGCTCATAAATTCTATTTCTGGTTGTAGTTTTTTGGTGCACGTTTATTACTTTTGGTGGCCAAACATTATTTTGGAGACAGGGTAATGTTGTAGCACAATAATCATTTTGGTACTCATTTAAAATATTTCCTTAAAAAAATGCGGTTTGGTGTTGGCATAAAACTCCAGTATATTTATTAGTTCACCAAAGGTTCCAAACAGTGTAGTGCATGAAATTTTTCAGGCTGCCTGAAAACGACAAATGGATAGATCTCAGAGTGAGTCAGATTCATAGAAAGTCAAATCGATCACATTAATATCCGGAAATGATGTTAAATTTCTTGTATTTTAAAAAAGGACACATTACTGACTTGGCAGCTGTGTCAGCGGACTTGTAAGTCCCCTGGTATATGGTAATATAGGTCAAATCGACCACGCTTCATAGAATTTGTGATGCATCTGAACACTTTGGATGCTAGTCACTTAAATTACCCAAGGTGATCAAGATCTACCTAAATCTATCGGTTATTCAATGCTTTAATCACCGCTATAAAGGGGCACCCGGTATCCAAGTATAGTAGATAACTGCAATACCAGCTAGACCATTGGCAATTCCTTTTATGTCCATCGTTTACCCGTTTTACAACTAGAATGTGGCGCCTGCAAATGCTTTTAATTGGCGTTGCTTGGCCCCGTTCGCTGAGATTTTGCAGATTTATCTAGTGTTGCCTGATAATTTAATGAATTGATTGCCGTTCGATACAGAAATATACAGAATGCATTAGAAAAAGGAGTTGGAGCAATGCATCAGTGATGAATAGTAGTGTCTCTCACAATAGGTGTATGTGTTCGAAATGATACAGAAACCAGATAATTAATTTACAAGCGACTTGAAAAACAGATATCGGTGAACTGAAAAGTGAATTGAACATTCTAAATAATGGAAACAGAGAAATCCTGGAAATGAAGAGACAGCTGACCTTTATGATTATTATAGAGGGCTTTTTAACCATCATCTTCTCTGGTCAAAACTCTTCCAATTAGGAGTCAGATTGCTTAGAGAATTTTACACAAATGCCCCAGCATGCGTGCGAAATCCAAGGGAGAAGTTACACACGCGTTTCCTGTCTCTGAAGGAGTCTTACATGATGACTGAAGTATTCCAATTTAAAACCAACAGAGTAGATCAAATCAATCTTAGCGATCCAACAATTCAAGCAGATGGTTTATTCCTCATCAGGTTGAAAGAGATATCGGCAATAACAGATTCATCAATCATAATAGTATACTTAATTCAATATAAAGATTTAGCTCAAACGCACAAAAAATTCAGCAGTTTTCAAAAGAGAATTGAAGAGAAATTCATGAACATATGTGTTAGATACTATTTCATTCTTTGAATATTTACTAAATTCTATACCTTATCATCATTTCCCTGTTTCTGCTTTCACTGGTTGCAATCCTCTATAATAAAAATACTGTTCTTGGGAATAGTGAACGTTATCATTATTATTTTGTATTTCACACCTTTTAGTCGAAACAGTATATTTGTAGTATCTTCGAACAAAATGCAAAATCGAATCTCTCTCTGTATAAGCAATTTTCACACTAAGAATACATTAGAGTATCTCTACCAATAAAAAGTTATTTCACAACTTTCACGTTAGATATAGGTACTCAGTGACGACAATTTCGTTTCTACCTTTGATATTACATTCACGTCTTTATCCTTATATTGGAATGGCAGTTTTCAATCGATGCTTTTCATTTCAATACATGTCGTGCACGATATATCTCACGGGATATAAAATTTCCTCCAGTTTTCTTTTGGTGCTTATTCTACCAAACAAATATATTTATTGGTATTCACGTTCTTAAGTATTTTCAGAATACTCATCGTTTAACTTTTTTTCATGAAACTCGCGGTGTTGGTTGCCAAAATGAAATTGTCCTGCCGAATTAAACTCGAGGTTTGTATTGATATCAGGTAAATTTGTGTTGTTCAAATTCTAAAATGTTTCCTTTAGCAATTTGACTCGAATAACTGTCAGCCTAATAGTTGACAGTTATTCTCGTCGAATTGCTAGGAAACAGTTTCTCATTAAACAACCCAAATTCACCCGATAAAATACAAACCACTCGTGCAATTATAAGTGATAAAAAATCGAGATTCAAGGCAGTGAAAAAATCACGAGAAGTTGCTCGAGAGATTTGTTCTACTTCCCTTGATTCGAGATTTTTTCTCATTAAACAACCCAATTTCACCCGATAAAATACAAACCACTCGTGCAATTATAAGTGATAAAAAATCGAGATTCAAGGCAGTGAAAAAATCACGAGAAGTTGCTCGAGAGATTTGTTCTACTTCCCTTGATTCGAGATTTTTTCTCATTAAACAACCCAAATTCACCCGATAAAATACAAACCACTCGTGCAATTATAAGTGATAAAAAATCGAGATTCAAGGCAGTAAAAAAATCACGAAAAGTTGCTCGAGAGATTTGTTCTACTTCCCTTGATTCCAGATTTTTTGTCGAAAGACAATAAAATTTGAATGCAATTTGAAATGTACCTATTTATTCATAAAAAATATGATATGCATTTCACATACTCTGGCAAAGCAAATGTACTTTAGGGAGGTTAATACGTAACTACAACAGAAATATTTCATACTACTTGTTATTATTCACTTTATTTCGCGGTATAACACTTAAACCGGTTTTTTCACTGAAACTGTTTTTTAGCAATTCGACGAGAATAACTGTCAACTATTAAAAACACGACGACAAATCATAAAAAAAATTTCATAGTTTTCAATAG
Organism: Chrysolina haemoptera; assembly: GCA_958298965.1. Classification (NCBI taxonomy): domain Eukaryota; kingdom Metazoa; phylum Arthropoda; class Insecta; order Coleoptera; family Chrysomelidae; genus Chrysolina; species Chrysolina haemoptera. The sequence goes on along the minus strand of OY282586.1, from coordinate 5,296,717 downwards.
TGCTTCTTCTTATAATTGTTTCAATGAAGGTGAATATATATTATATTGTCATTAATTTATCCTATATTATATTTTCTGTAAATGATGATACTCTATGAAAAACAATCAAGATACCCCTTTGTGGCACGCATATGGAAGCTATAAATTGATGAGTTCTGTGTACTTTCTGAAGCACAAAAAGTATACAATCGCTTGAATTGAAACAGAAAAGGGCCTCAGAGTAGTTTATCAAAGATAAAATCAAGGTACCTAGTTGATGGTTTGATACTAAATTTGTCGAAACATCTACTTGTTAATGTTCGTCGAGAGGATCTATTTGTTTATTTGTATTTTCGGTAAACAAAATGAATGAACATTTCAAATAGCAGATATGTGCATTACAAGGCATAGTGTTTCATGATAGTAACCAGGTGTACGAGGTCGCTACTGTATTAGAATTTGGTGAAAAAAAAAAATATCAGACGTTCTTTTGTATATGGAGTGTTAGGGGTATGGTTGCCGTTGTTTTATTGAAGGAGAGCTCGAACTCGAAAAGTTATCTCTAATATGGCCATTTGAATAAACAAAAAATAATAACTATTATTATATTTTGCTTTGTCTCGAAGGAAGAACAATTAAAAATGACAAATTATGTAAATTTGAAATTTCACAAGTTTTGTGATGTAAATTGTAGATTTCCAAGTATAAACAACAATAGATACAGTAGTACACATCTAGCAGCAAATAATTCGAAAATATTCACGCCCACAATGCGCAGTAGCCGTATCACGAATACCCAGTGATAAGGAGAACGTTTATGCAGGAAAAAAAATTGTGAAATAAACGAATAAATGAAGAGGAATTTTGTATTAAAGTGTATAATTTCTAAAACTGCAAAGCGCTTTCGACTTTCGTCATGTTTAGTGCTCCGAGCTGAAAGTAAATACTCTGATTGTATTAGTAATTCTTGAATTGAAATGATTTAAAAAACTAGGTTATGAAATTTGGAAAATATTATAAATTTTGTTGAGTACTTACAAGTCAGGTAACAGGAAGTTTTACAATTAGAAATCAGAGGTCACGTGGATATGTCAGGTTATTTTTGAAAAGACAGGTAATTACCTCTCTGTCAAAAGTCAATTAATGAAAATATTTTGATACCACCTTGAAATGATTATTAGTGAAAGGGAAGACAACATGATTATGAAATTGAGTTAAATTTTGAAAATTTCCGAAAGAAAAGTTGAATTATCTTTTAATGGATAATCCCCTTATGACGGGGGAGGAAATCTCTGTCCAAGTTTACTTGAGAGTTCAAGCAGTTTTCATTAATAAAACGTTCTTTTGAAATTTCCTGTTCTTCGAACAAATCCAATCTCAGATAATTCTTATTATCAATTTGATGTGAAATTTTTGAATTACTATTTGAGCTAAAATTATGATTGTTAAATTTTGAATGATTACCAAATGCTGACTTGTCAGGTTCTTTCAAGTGTTCGTTGATACGAGTTATAAGAGGTCTGCAAGTTCGACCTATGTAATAAAAAACTAATACACAATAATATTGGAGTAATTATGTATGGTGCCTTTTTTTGCTCACTGACCCAAGCGTACTGTTATCATTTTCCTTCCGATTGACTTCTCACGTTATTGTTTGCGCATGGCGTGGGAATTTAACATGTTTAGGTAGATTTGTTTTACTGTACCGGGTTTCGGATATTCTATAAGTTGCAAAAGTATGTTCTGAAATCCAGAGAGAGAGACAGGGAGTACTTGTGACACTGAGAATTTGGTTATAGGTGTCGATATGTTATTTATAAAGCAACTTACGACAACCTGCAATAGTAACATATTGATGTGATATTTACGTTCAGTAAGTTTTTTGGCTGGAAAATAAATAAATTCTTGAACTCCCTGTGATAGCACTTTTTTCGGGCCATCAGAAAGAAATTCTGGAGTCGCTAGGCTTGGAACCCACGACCGGCAGCCAAACTGATTGAAAGATCGGCGCTTGTAACCTCTCGGCCACCTGGCCCAATCATGTGCATATATTTATTATATCGGTATAGATAAAGAATATCTTTGGGAGAGGCCAACAAAATGATGACCAAGTCCGACACTGAAGTGATCATCAATCATGAACAATAGCCCAACTGAAAATTTCCATAATCAGTAGCAATAAAATCCGGCCAAAAGAATCAGCATACCGAATCGTGATTAAATCTAGGTCGAGTCTATTTTTTTTCAATTGTTGATTTACGATCTTTAATTTCAAAGAAACGATAGACCCTCAAACGGAGATATAATTATTTATCTGACCTTCTCGAATTGAGAGACCACCATTGATGAATAAATGCTGGGTTTGTGGAGTGAGATTTATAGATTTGAAACAAGAGGTAAATATCCCCGATAATATGAGGGTTTTACATGATATATTCTTAATGATATACAGTGTGTTTCTTGCACTGGAATAAAAATAATTACTGAAATTTCTGCCGGAGTGTTCTTGACGATATCGCGAAAAATCTTCATACAAATTTCCACCGACATGATTACATTATGTGAAAAAAAATACATGTGCAAAAAATGTTTTCGTCAATTTCTTCTCGAGAGTTTTTAAACGGAAAGTTTCGGCTACATCCATATATTTCTATGGCTAGATATATCAATGTGTTAAACGGAAAGTATTTAAGACCATCAATAGATTGATAATAATAATAATACAAGGTCTTTATTTCCCAAATCTTATTCAAGTACTTAAAAAAATATAAAATTATCAACCTCAATTGAAAAAATCTCATAAATAAATTCAGGAAAACGCCAAAGATCAGATGAAGGTGCCAGAGCACCACCCCAAAAAACTAATTCTAAGTAAAAAAAATTAAAAAAACAGCAGGTTGAAAAAATATTCAATCCCTTTCGAGTTTTAATACATAATCGAAGAGAAAAAAAAGTTATTAATTGTAGAGATGATATGAATGTCCAATTCATATTTTCGAACTAAAATTACACATACTAATGGAGCTGATCGTTCTGTTCAATCTCTTTGATGTCAATGCGATAGTAGATAATCTTTGAATTTTTGAATGTCAATTTTGAGTTCGTATTTATATGATCGGGAATACAGTTGTATACGAGCGTTATTTGGTATGAGAAGGACCTTTTGAAGAGTTCACTCCTGTGGAAGGAGATGAAAGTGTTCCTTTGAACCGTATGTTCAGATTGTGTACATATGCTAAGGTGATTTGGTTTTTTAGTACTTAGAATATTATGATCTAGTTTGTAGGATATGTTTTGCCCTCGTCTAATGCCAAAGATTAATCACAGCCAATTGTTTTGTACTACCTGTATTCTGCGGGAATCTTCTGCATCTATACAAGGACCATATTTAAAATGGCTATTTATGAAACAAGTGTGAAATGTGAATGTTTAAAGTATGAATGTTCACACCAGTGTTTTAAACACACTTTGCACAAGTATATCATACAATATTTTTTGACACGGGAATTATTAAAAAAATCGAATCGATGAATACATTAAACAGCATTTTTGAAAATCTGTAGCTCGAAAATTGGTTATAGGATAGATCTGAAAATTAGATTATGTAATAAGGACGTCAGGATCGGTACAACCAAAAGCCATTATATCCAAAATGTAGAGTTTTGTTTTTTATTTCTGTTAATTTCAACAATCAAGAATATTGTTGCGTGGTTGTTAATAAATAATTAATCAAGTACTCTCAATCAATGTCTCATATTGGCTTCAAGCAAATATTCAGGCCGCATTCCACACGTGAAACTTCGTAATTTAATGTCATCATTAAATCCTCCGCCTGCAATTTCTCGAAAACTCCACATTTTTACGCAAACCGCAATGCATTCTCCAGCTGTTCTTCAAATAGAGAGACACTGATGAATTGCCATCATTATCCTAAAGATTCGCATCCGTTTTTATACTAAGTTGCCTCGGCCTTTTCTGCTTCCTCATCATTGGATTGTTCGTTGTCTTCTGTTTATAAAAACCGCGTGCTCTCAGACACTAGCCCACAGACGGCCATGAATCATGGTAATTTGTACTTCACGATTAAAGGTTTAGTGGGTCAGCAAATAAATAGTTTGTGTACGCGAGTATACAGAGTGGTATACTATTCATTAATTGGAAGTGATAATAATTCCAATCAAGGTTCGAACAGGTCACAGGAACAGGAGAAATTGAATGTGCTGTCACTGTTAACCTACATCCAAAACTAAAACTTTTCATTTGGGGTGCCCCAAGGATCTGTTCTGGGCCCTCCTCTATTAATTAATAATTGAATGAGTCGTTCCATTAATGCTATGAATGTTTGGCCTATGATGATAACACAACTTTGTTGAAATCTGCTTCCTACGCAGAAAATCATTGGTTACTTCACAAAACTGATTGAGAGTCTCAAGATAAAACCTATAATCTTGTTCTCGTCCCCAAAGATGCAGGTAGTAGCAACAGTATCAAACTTCTTGGAGTTGTTATGGATGATAAACTGACTTGGTCAGTCCCTATAGATCAACTGTTCAAGATTATCGAGTTCGCTGTATTTGTAAGGCAATATAAAAAACAAATTAGGTTTTAACACAGTTTGAACATCTTATTTTTATTCTTTCACTAAATGTCAGACTTTCTGTGATGAGTTCAAGATTATTACTTGGAACTGTCTTGGAACGAAACTGAAACGTCACACTCTCAATCACTGTTTGAATACGCCTTTGTGTCTCAACAATATGGCCTCTTGATAAAAAAAAATGTGTCACAGTTTTTATTTTTTTTTTACGTTTTTATCACTAGTTTTTTTCTAAATATGACTCTTTCAACCCAAATTCTTTGAATATCAGTTTTGAACCTCTTTGAACCTGTATTACTGACTTGCCAAAATAGTTATTTTTGTATCTAGTGCGCAAAATGCTACTTTGGTGATCTAGAACTGAAAAAATAGTCGCGAAGAAAAATTTGTTTTCTACAAACCTCAGAAAATAAATAAGTAATATGCTTAGCCTACTATAAAAAAAATAAAATTAGGTAGTGAAAAATATTTGAAAAGTGTTAAAAAACAATATATATTGTTAAACATTAAGAAATAAATGATTTCTTATGCACGGTTCATGGTAACGAAGGAAAATGAAATAAAAGGATCACTTGACATATTGTTGTAAATGCGCGAACCTTGTAATTTTTTGACGTTTGTTGAAAATAGTATATTAAAGTATGCATAAAAAGGTCTTTCAAACACGCGTGATTTTTAAATAGAGCAAGTGTTTGAAAGATCAGTAATCCACGAATACTTTACGTTATTTTTTTAAATTGGTCGACTTTGAAATTGTAAATACTGGTTTCATTATTAAAAATAATAGAAATAAGAACTTATAATGTAAAATGGTTGAATTACTGATGTGACATTATTAATCAAGGACTCCTGTCAGATCAATAATTATAAAATTGTCATTACGCTTGTTCATGGAAGATTGCTCTAGTTGATCGAAATCACTTTCAACTATGTTCATCTCTCTACGACACTTGTACTTCATTTTTCTTTCTCTTTTAAAATATCAACTTCGAGCAAGTCGAGCAATCAGAGTATGTCTTATCGAACTATACACTAGACTTCGCGGTTCTCGAGTTGTTGATGTAGCCATGGTAACTTTAGAAACACGCGTTTCTGAAAGTTCGATTTGCACACGCTGAGGCGTTCTTTAAATGGGTAAAAAGGGGACCTATTGAAAAAATATATTTTTTGTAACTTACACCTCATTTCATTTTTTCCACTGATAGATGTGTATAGTTTTTCTACTGCTTTTGAAGAATTATTTCATAATTTTGTCCTGAAAATTAAAATGAATAAGTATATTCATAAAAACAACCACAGAAAATTAGTTCCAGTAAAGAGGACCTGCCAAAAGATATCGCTAAAAAGGAAAAATGGTTTGAATGTGTCTTCTTCTAAAACAAACAGACGAGGTGAAAAAACTTTTGCTTGTGTAGAAGTATCAAGAAAGAATAGGATTCTGCAAATTCTTGTATATTCGATTTAGTAAATTTTACTGTGGATTTATAATCCCAATGGAGAAAATCGAATTCAAACAACTATCATATTAATTCGTGGAAATCATATCTCTGAATATTTCCCAACACTCAACATGCCACTTTTCCGGCATGAAACACAAATAAAGGCTATTTGTCAGTCAGACTTATCTGCGTTCGAAAACAACAACTTAAAACACTCATTAGGAAGATGCAACTCAGCGCTTTTGGCAAAAACAATGCATCATCGGTCAAAAATCCCATAATATATTTAGCGATAACATGGCGACGAATATAGATCACTGCTAGTAGACCAAAGACACACCAGATATTTTGCAGTGACGATGTTTTAAGTTTTGAACAATTGCTTCTCTCCAACAAAATAGTTTATTAAACTTGTATTCTAGAGAAGCAGGAGAATTATAAGATTTCCACATAATAATAGTTATATTCATTTTTATTTTGCCAATCAAGTCATCTAGCTGTCTCTCTGAGGATATTTTTATAGTATCGATTTTCTCTCATTCATCACCTGCATCTAAAATTATTAATGATAATATTTCGTAGGCAGTACTTTTATAGACACCCAGTATGTTATGAGTTTTCAACGCCTTCTCATTAAGTTTATGATACGTGAATTATTAATGTCCCGGATTAGATTGATTTGCGCCTTGAAAGTGGGAAGGCAAATACTAGGTTGTATAAGTAATTTTTAAAATAGGTAGGTACAGAAAATATTTTCTCCACAACCTTCACAACCTTTAATATTTTGTTTGCTTTTCATTTGATTATATGTGAAAGTGGTTGTAGAGAAAGCACAGTCTGTTACTCGTTTAGAATGAAAATTCGTTATGCACGTGTTTAACTCGCATCAAATTTTTCATTCTAACCTTGTTATAGAATATACTATTTTCCTACGACCACCAATGAAAACACTAAAATGCACTAGTCCGAACATATTTGAAATCGAGGTATGAGGTATGAATACGAATGATATCATGAAAAAAGATTCATATCTTCATTAAAGTTTATGTTTTGTCCCAATCCGTATTAATACAAGAATTATTGATTTGTCATGAGGCTGTAAGACATAACCTAAGAATCCAAGCTCACCCAAGACCAAAGTTAAGGAGAACGTACAACGATTAAAGCGTATACCGCCGGCATTGGCAATGGTGCGGTGCAGCAATCGTTCTGAAACGCGTTTTGTTTGAAAAATGAATGATGAATGAAAAAATCAGTTGTGGAATCATCTGCGGCTGAAAGGCAAACTTCAGTCGCTATTGGGAGGTATTCATTCGAAAAGTGAACATTCTCCATCAAAATTGGAAAATGTGATTTTTTTGTAATATCTAACAGAAAACAACTACTTTCCTATCTAAAGCCACGCTGGACATTGGTCAAAACCATGTTTATTTAGACCGCTATAACAGATAACACTATAAGATTACTGTTAAAAAATACTGTATTTGCTGTTGTCAAATAATAGTTAAGACTGACAAGAACAAACTCCATAGGCATCACATAGTTTGACTGAATAAAATATTTATTGCAGACACGAGTATTTGTTGTCGTTTTATATTTATTCCGTCTTATAATAACAATCTAACATAACATTATGGCATTTCAATTGCAATAATCGAAAGGTGAGTTGAAAGTGAGTTGAAAGACCTAACTAGCGCCATCTACTCCAATCTTTCCAGATTTCCAGTTGATTGGGTTTTTGTACTATTGGTGTTTTCATTTAGAGAAGCCACAAATAATCAGTAACAATATTTCACGTAATTTTCTGAATAGAAATTGATTCGCTCCCATGAAGCAGACTCCATACTAATTCTGTGAGATATTCCCAACATTATTTCTACTCAAATCTCTCTCGGGTTAATGAAGTTCATCGCATTCTCAAATAATAATTTTCTAACTGTGACACTAATCGTTGTAGGATTCTAATACAACGTTTATGCTTTTCGCGTCGCACATCATGGCTTCTGAATTGGTGACGCTGTTTTCAAATATTAAGGTGCTTATTCAATTTTTTTTTTAACAATTTTTTTAACTATGAAGTGAGCACAAACAGAATGAGTGTTCACATTACGCAGCATGACGCAGTCTGAGCTTGAACCGAGCAGCTCGTGTGCTTCGGTGCTCATGCGAAATGAATGCTCAAGTGAATACGCACCTTTATTTGAAAGGATATACAGTTGAATATTTCGAGTTTCTTGTGTTGCTACTAGCAGGTAGATCATTGTAAATGGCGAATCGCGGCGCCAATTTTCAAATCAGAATGCGTGACGTGCGACGCGAAAAGAACCCACTTTAAGAGTAAAAGATAATATTCGACTGAAAATAAGCTGACATTGACAGTTGAAAGACCTAACTAGCGCCATCTACTCCGATCTTTCCAGATTTCCAGTTGATTGGGTTTTTGTATTATTGGTGTTTTCATTTAGAGAAGCCACAAATAATCAGTAACAATATTTCACGTAATTTTCTGAATAGAAATTGATTCGCTGTTACCCACCCATGAAGGAGACTCCATACTAATTCTGTGAGATATTCCCAACATTATTTCTACTCAAATCTCTCTCGGGTTAATGAAGTTCATCGCATTCTCAAATAATAATTTTCTAACTGTGACACTAATCGTTGGAGGATTCGTGATGCTCTGAAACAATGCAGTCGAATACGCCTGATCAAATCCCAGCTTGCCGCGAACACTAAAATAATTAACATATAATGAAGTTATTTGGACGTCCTCTTTTGCCACAATTAGAACATTATTTCCCAGAATAAAACCTCTGGCGAACTGCCAAAGGCTGTTATACAGGTATGTTTACAAACAATAAGTTAGATGCAAGATGCAACCCACTTCAACATTACGTATCGGCCTAATATAAATATAGCCTACTCGATCGAATCTAGTGTACTGCATTTGGAATATCGAGAATTTATTTGTGAAGAAAGTGCAGGTCGTTACTTTCTATACAACCTCACTTATATGGTAATGTATTGCAAAATGTGGTTTATTTGTGGAGTGTAATATAATTCTTACGTATTCCAATGAAATGTACATATTTTATCTAGAAGTTGCTGTACTGAAAAAAATATTTGACATAAATTAACAGTGGAGGACTTGAGTTCAATACTGCTGGAAAATTTAAAATAAGTGCAAGAAGCAATTAATACATTTTCGTAGTAAAATACATGAGATCAACATGATCATCTAAATGCCCACCTAAGTGTGAAGTGATACTCAGGGCCGGCGTGACCCAAGGGCGTCGATATGGGGGGTGATTACTCCCCCCAAAAAATAGTTATAAAATAGTATTTTTAGCATTTTTTAATTAAATTTAGACCTTTAAAAAGTTGAAGCCTTTACCAACCCCCAAGAAAAAAATTTAGCGACGCCCTTGGCGTGTCATATGAAACAGTGGAGCAGATGTTTCAAGCCGACACTTTTCTAAGGGCGGCATTTCGATCCAGAAAAATAATTTAAAAAAAAAACTGAAAAAACAAATAATTACGAAAGCGTCAAGGAGTCACACAAAAAAATAAAAAAAAACAAAAAAAATAAAAAAATGAAAAAATAAAAAAATTTAAAAAAATTGATTATTTTCCCGAAAATAATCCAATATATTGGATTTATTTTCAATATATTGGATATTTTTCCTATGTATTGGATTTCTTTTCAATATGTTGGATTTTTTTAATTACTCGAGTTATTTCCTCGGTTATTTCAATTATATAAGGGTATATAGATTTGATTTATACTTATCTATTGAGTAAATAACCAATTCGTGGCAAAATTCATAGCAATCTTGTGAGCTTTAATTCGAAAATATTACAATACAGAATTTTGAATGAGACATGGAAGCAAACTCTTCAAATGGAATACCACATATACTGGATAAATAAACAGTATTCCTTTGATGTAACGAATAGTTTCTACGATGACGAAATACCCTTCTCTCCACACATTTCCATTTGTGGAAAATATGATGCAAACATGTGTCAGAAAACAACCATTTTCCCTACGGACATTGAATTATATCTGACGTCCATTCGTGCAACGTTTCTCAAGAAGCAATTTCAAGTGCTAATTGTAAAAAAAAACAATGCATAGTATCCTTCATTTGGTTGGAATACATGCATGTCAGCTATGGAGGCGATAAAGCTTCTATCAATGATTTCGTTAGGTTGAACAAGATTATTATCTGACCGATTCTAGAACCGATGGGAGGCAAGAACCTCGAAACATGCCTATGCAGTTGGTAATTGTTTTATCACAATTAGCACTTGAATTTGACGTCCGTAAGGGGAAGTAGTTGTTTTCTGACAGATATTTGTTTCATATTTCCCACTATGTAAGTATATTTCGACGAAGTCATAATTCATAGATTGTATTTGATTTATTCTCGAAGGTCAAAATTCAATTGGGAACAAAACCTTTTCAGATATGAAAAAATCCCAGCATCCAACTTTCAGAAGCCATCATTCATTTTTATCACTATATTCTTGACATATTCTGATAGATTGTCGTGATAGTTGAGATAAATGGTTTGATGGATTATTTAGGGCTTCCGTTTTTACGGACGACGCGATGGTTGTCATAGATTTATTATCGCCCTAAATCAAATAATTGAAATTTTATTCATTGTTTTTCTTCTGATTTATATTAGGAGGTATGTTGTCCCTGATTCTAATCGTGTATTAACAAAGCGCTTGGTGAGCAGAAAAGAATTGAATATTTGACAAATTCGATTCGATAAACAAGTTCGAAAAATGCACCGGAGAGTTTCAAATGAATAAAACGAATAATTTCCTTATCTCCGCACTATTCCACAAAGTGGAAAGTTCCAACTCGCCAGGGCAAGGATTGATCAGACAACATTAGAGTTATCCTGGCCCACCTAATGAACGACAACACCCGAAACACAACAGTATGAAGCTGTCCTCGGTAGCATAGACTCCAGTAAGAGTTACCGCATGATTCGAAACAAGTTGGAAAAGTGTGCCGGAAAGTTTCATAACAATGAAACGAACAATTTTGATAAAGTTGAACTACAATTGTAGTTTAAATTTCTTGTACTCGTGGTGTCCCAAGCAGTTTGATCTCGTTCGTTTCTGATAGAATAACTATCGATGGCATTAGGAACACTCGTGGTGTAACCCACGAAAGTCGAAATGAAGCGACATCCACTCTATGGGACTGGAAGTCGGGCATTACTGGAATCTGTCTTGCCAAAAAACGGAATCGTGGCTGGCGTGGAAAGTCCTGGAAGACCTAAAAACCATAGCAGAATTCTGCAGGACACGAAACTACTCCAATTCTTTGGCGTAACACTATACTAGTTGCTGATCATGTCGATTATTCAGGGCTGTTAGATACAAATTAATCTAGAACATGCATTTAGATCGGGTAATCAACAAAAACAAATCATTGTTTATTATTGTACAAGAGCTTGTGGAAAAACGTTTGGACCGTAAACCGAAAATCATGCGCCCATACGACCTAGAGTAACTTGTGATGCCTTAGCATAACGGGAGCTATGAAATAGTTATTTACGTAATCAGTTATGAAAAGACCGATATTGTTCGATGAGTGTAATATTTCCCAAAACGAGCGAACGGCGTGAGTGAGTTTTGCATTCTCCATTTCCATGGCCAACTAATCTTATTTTTCAAGGACAAATATCTACAAAAATTATTTGCGATTTTTTTAGAAAAAATCTAACTACACCACTGGATTCGCGACATGTTCAAATGGTTCATATGTAAATTACGTTGAAATGCGTCGATCAATAAAAAGTAATAAGGGAATGAAATTTGAGAAATATAGCGTTTAATCAACACACCACTTCAACTTCAGAACTTTTATCAGAACTTTGACTACAGCACTGGATTCAGGGAGTCTCGAAATATCACTGACTGTAATTTCATCAAAATCTGTTGATAAATAAAAAAATAATTAAAACATGAAATTTTCCTGATTTTCTTATTTATGGACAGATTTCGATGAAATTTGGGCCAGTGATATGTCGAGACCTCCTGAATACAGTGGTGTATTCTGAATTTTGATAAAAGTTCTGAAATTTAATTGGTTGACTTTTTTATTCATTGATGCATTTCAAAGTAATTTACACAGAAACCATTTTAAAATATCGCGAATCCAGTGGTGTATTTAGGTTTTTTCCAAAAAAATTGCAAGTATTTTTTTTAAATTTTTGACCTTGAAAAATAAGATTAGTAGCCAAAAGATGATTGTTTGAAATAGATACCCTTATTTTTCAATAATTTTTGTTTTTGTTAATTATTAATATTTTTGGCTGCTATCTTATTGTTCCAGTATTTAAATGAATGGTATAATCGATTAGAACAATTAGAAAAATCACACATGTTACCTATTGCCTAATTCATGAAGTTTCAATTTAAAAAATTCCTTGAAAATACAGTATCTTGGAAGGTGTCATCAACATAAATTAATTTCATTTTATTCGAAACACATATTGGAAATCATGAATTAAATATCCCCAGGAACATTTTTTGGTATCGATATCCCACTCAGTATGCTTCAATAACCTTGAAATTTCGAAAAGCGATAAAATTTTCGCACAAATAAATCCAATTACACGCTGTGCAGACCGTGATTGGTGCAAAAACTATTTTTAAACATCTGCTTTTCGTAACACACTCACCGCAGCGTTTTCCGTACCTAGTAACCGATTTTGCTGCAATTACATAGTTTACGCGAACATCTGCTCGTTCATGTATATATTTACGTAGCCTCCATTCCAGAGGATGTAATGAATGTTCGCTGGAATTCATCGTAAAAACTGTGATGTTTCACCACTACGTCTATTCGCTTTTGGTATTAACTTCGTCTTTAACTGTGATGAAGTTGCATAGACGCAATGAGTGGCACACATATTTTAGTAAATCAATAAAAAGTATTGTCCTCAACTAGTGGGAGATAATTGTTATTTTTATTGTAGCTTTTCAACTTGTTTTATATTCAAGATTCAAACATATGAATGTAGTTTATAAAAAACAAAGTTGAGTTCTGATTCAGTTCATCCACTCATTCCATAATTCACTGATTTTACAAAAATACACGAAGAAAGGGTATTTCTTTCTTCAAGGGCCCGTCTAACATAGCAACTCTGGAAGCACCGAAGCCCAGATTGTTCAATTTTCTCAAATTGATACTTGATTTATTCATTTATTGCAAATCAATTGTTTTTTTATAAGCCAAAAGGTTACAATTATTTTTTGAGTGTCAGGTAGCTGAGTGGTTAGGATCACCGCTTTCCAATCAATCTGACTGTTGGTCGTGTGGTTCAAAGTCTCACGATGGCAGAATCTTTTTTCTGATCGCAGGAGAAAGTGCTAGGTTTGGCATGTTAGAAGGTAAGACATCTTTGATCCTTGGCTCGCACACGTTTTGTGCCGTTCGTAGAGAAGCGACTGCTGGTTGAAGGAAATATCAACAAATTTCAACAATAACACTAGAAACAATTTTATTTACGATAGCCGTCTTGCGGTTCTGAAAACCATAACAATAAATGCTACGATAAAACTATTTTGCTTTAACAACATCCATAAAACCTTTATGAAACTGTTATAAGTCTACGAGGGCCCATTCCATGGCGATTTTCAAATTTCATAATAAAATTGTCTTGTTTATTCGCATGATCTTCAAGGGCAATTATAAATCCAAATCATAGGGATGTTATTAAAGTAGAAGTTATTCAAAAAGTCTAATTGGCATCAAAATGGTTTTTTGAATGTTGTGAAATATTAATTGGATCCCAAAGATTTTTACAAAAGAGTGAGACTATAAAGTGGAAGTATAATTAATATTGTTGGTTTTTTTTAACTATTTTGGATATCATATTGATTATGATACATAGAGGCTTCATTTTGAATCGAATACATATATTTTTTTAACTGGTCCCAGTAATCTGAGAACAAAAATAAAAATGTGAACGTTCTCATATCCTGGATGTGACATATAAGGAATACCAAATAATAATTTGAGTAACAGAATTTTCAATATATTACCATATGGTATAAACAATTAATAATATAACTATCATAATGAATTCTGTATGAACTGCAGGTAGCGGTGTTTACATAAAACGTGAATGAGCCAATCTCTCTTCGTCCGAAAATCAAAGCTGGATAGAGGAAAGACGTATAATTTTATATCAACCTCTGCAAGCGTCTTTTACCAGTACCAGAGAGTCCAGTTCATTTGTTTTCAGAAGAATCTCCGGTATTAAAAACTGCCTCGAATGAGTTTTAGAGACAATGAAAAAATAGGAAAATCTCTTTTCCGATAGGCAATTGGGATCAGGATTCTTGACAAGATCCTTTTATTTTATTTTGAACATAATCGCATCAACCTAAATGTTATTAGCGAGTCTCAAACAGAGTAAACGATGAGAATCTGTGTCGTTTGATGCCAAATTGTAGCACATCAATATTTACGGTTGTTCTCTCAGCGTTGACAAAGTTAGCATCATTATAGAATTGAAACTTGAAACATACTCAGGTCATTGATTGCGTATCAATTAAAAATTACTTCCCGTACTACACGTTATTTTTCTTTTTAATATAGTTTTGACAACTGATAACAACTAACGTCAAAAGCCTAACTGAAAAGACCACAAACATTCCAGCAGTCTGTCTTAATGAATCAATAATGTATTTTTTTTAATGAATATTCATAAGGATATCTTAATCTTTCGTGATGTCACATGCATTCGACAATATCATTAGATTAATAAAATTGTTCAGAAATTAATATTCAATTCTTATTGAATCTCTGCACGGGTACCTGACAGTTGTAATAGTCAGTAGTCGTCGAGGTACTAACTCTGATAGTAGAACATCAATTCACATATTCTGTAAAAGTACCAATACAACGTAGTGAAGGTATGGAAGGATACCCCGCACGCCACTGTACATCTTACTTTCGTGTGATACTCATTTCAATTCAAATGAACCTAATGGAAGGTAAGCCATGAAATTTAGTACTATTAGATGATGCACAACCGCAAGTGATTGATGTAATAGTACATAAATCAAGTTTCACCGCTGCTATGCTGTTATTGCCATTGACTGGCAATGACTATGAATATTTTATTCAAATGGATGTCTTTGCCTCTGCCCACCCTGTGTCTCAGACGCGTCTTTTAGTCGGAAACCAATCAGCGAAAACGGTTTCTCAAGTGTTATTAATTTTCTTGTAGGAAATTATGTTGAGATGATATACGAGACGATGACGGCCAAAGTGTGATTTATACCATGGATTTATTGTTTGAATATCCCGGAGATTGAATGAGACATATTCCTCAGATTTATTGGCCGCAGTAGAAGCTGGGGTCAAGGAATATGCTTTGCTTCGGTTGAAAAAATTATTTCAAGTTCAAAGGTCTTTTCCAGAGAAGAATCGCCCTTGCCACCAGAAGGCCAGGACGTCCAAGTACAATATGAAAATATTTGTCCTTCAGGAATATATTTTTCCAATTTTTTTCTTGTTCCCAATTTTTGATTTTTCAAAAAACTATAAACCGTGCATGGCGAATAACAATATATAAAAATAATAATAATTTATTGGTTACCAAATACAAAATAGCAAATCAGTTACAGAAACAGTAATTTAAGTAATTATGGGGATTGCAGCAGGTCAAAAGTATACTCTATAGAGATATTTCAAGCTTTCGTATATTACTCATATACATCTTCAGGAAACTATAAAGAATACATGTCAAAATTATATCATTTGATATGATCTTACTTACATCTATTTTGAGGTTGGTTGATATGTAGGGAGTAAAGATGCGGGGATAAACATGAACCCTGCGGGACACCTGCTTCGATTGGAAACTCCGCGGAGCGAGTATTGTTTACTCACATCATAAAAGTCCTCCCAACAAGGTGAGACTTTACCAACCTTACCAAGTATGAGGGCATACCAACCAACAGCATTTTAGAGATGAGACCCACAACCCATACCAAGTCGAAGGCTTTTTTTATATCCAGCAGGACCATGACTGGGTTGAGTCCACGTTGAGATGCCTCTTTCACCCCGTGTACAATTCTTACGACTTACGAAGTCACGACTTACGAAGTCGTGATCGGGGATCATTTTGAGATTCTCCTCGAGACAACAACCGCTTCAGAAGGATCTTCTGGACTACCTTAGCAATCACACTCAAGGGCGAGATAGGTCTATAGCTATCGAGTTTGTGGCCATCCTTACTCGGTTTCAGAATCGGTCAAACGCGACAGTCTCAACCACTGAGCTACCTGGCCCTTGACCTTTATACATCACACATCTGAAGAAATTATTTTTAAATTTTTAGCGAATTCGAATAAAAACTTCAAAAAGTATTTTTTTTTTATTCCAATAATCATCGAAAATTGCTGAAGGCACGATCAGTATTCCCTATTTATTATTATATATTATTATATTATTCCCTATTTATTTTATTCATCGAAATCTTGTTCATTACTAGCCACTAAGGTAACTTGTTCAGGACTTTGCGGTGACTCAATATTTAAGATTCTTGTTGAATTCTTTCAGCAGCTAAAAGAAATATACAGCATGCTTTATGGAGTCCAACATTTCACCACTTCAGTGTATCTACCAAACATGTGCACATTTCTGGGAAGTCATTATTAATGCGTCCTATAAACAGCTCGATGTATATTTAAATAATTCATTAACGAAATTATAATTAAAGAGCTAATTTCAGATCGGTATTTTAAAAATGTGAATCGGAGTATGTGCGACAGATGGTTCTTTTTTTGATTGAGTCATGATTGGGTTAGAATTTTGAGACTCAGAAAAGATCTGTTTGATATTTGTCCACTGGAAACTGACGTGATCCATTGGTAGCGACAACTATAATTTATTAGATTTCTCCCTCATCATTTGCTTCATTGCTTTTGCTACTATTAAAAGTGCTTTGATCTTCGATAAATTAAAACTCATTTCATTGCTGAACGAGATTGCATATCCAAGCCCTCTGACACTTTCATTGGTGCATTATATGTACATATAGGAGCGAATAATGAAAGTTATCATTTTCTTAGTGAAAAAAATACCATCCATGTGGCAAGTGAAAATTCGTAAGATGAGAGATAATGTAGCTTCTTACTATAAATGAACCTCAAGTCTTCGACAACTGGGTTGGTGCAAATTTGATCGGTGACAAATATTTGTGAAAGAAAAATCATGATGGATGGATGACAAACTGACTTTCTGTTTCATAATGAAACAATGAAAAAACTCACCAAAACAATTATTCCAACGGTTTCAGGAGTTTAATTATTTTTCTTCAACACCTCCTCGTAAATGGATTGGTGATGTTTCAATGTATAATATGGCTAAGGAGCATATGCTCGTTCGCAAAATATTCTACATCTTATTTTTTATGTAAATTATGTATAATTGCATATTATATATAATTATATATATTTTTTTCCTCATGTCCGTTCAGAGTTTTCGTAGATTCCAGACCAATATAAACCAAAATTTATTATTTAAGCCAGAACAAAATGTTTCCACCTTAATACACTTCAAGTGACTGGCAATGTTGACTAATAAATAAAGGTGTAGAATGTCATTTAAATAACATAGACTTTCAAATTAAACAGTGTCCCAGACATGTGGGGTCGACATGAATTGGTGTTTAGATTTGCAACACCATCAAAAGGGATGGCGTTTTTGTTCAAAGATCCTTGAGAAATCTGTTTATGTTTCAATAGTGCTGTGCTTGTGGTTGTTTCTTTATGCATGTTATATCAGAATAATGAATGGGCCCTTTGTCCCAGAATTGCGACACAAATCACAAACATTACATCAGCTTCTACGCAGTATCCAGAGGACATTCAGAGCAAGTTTCAAGGTCTTCGTGGAATAACAGGAACTACGCAGTATCCAGTCAGCATTCCCGACCTTATAAATTCAAGAACTCAAGAGGAGACGTCATTCAAGTCCTCCCAGTCTTCGAATCACTTATTATAATTATTTTAAGAATTGTTCAATATTGTTATATTGTAACTTAGTAAATAAAGTTCTTTTTTTTAAAAACACAAACCAGTGAAAACTGATTTAACAAATTGGCGCAGTCGGTAGGATCTCGAAAACGCTGTGATCAAAAGAAGAAACAGCGGTAGTCTCCAGACTTCCAACGAGTTAAAGAACCGCAAAAGCAGAACCCAGTGACGAGACGGTCTCTTCAACAACAAGAAACCCGCATAAGTCGTCGAACGTTGCTCACCAGGTTGTGAAGAAATCACCTCTTGGAACTCGCGTAAGTCGTCGAACGCTGCTCATCCTGTTGGAGCCAGAGCCTTATGAAGTAGGATTTCATCTTGCCACACCCCGGAGACAAACAGCAAGAAACGAAGAAACGAAACCAAGAAGAAACAAGCACACGAAGCAAGAAGTAAGAAACAAGAAGAAAGAAACAAGAAGAAAGAAGACAACACCACAGCCCCAGAAGCCTGCAAAGCTTTAGGAGTAGGAAAAAATTGTAAGTACTACATTGAATCATTTATCTGTACATTGTGAAAAGATTTTACAAAAATTTAAAAATTTGATTTGACCCTGTTATCCCGAAACCATCCAAAATGTCGTCACATCATAGTTCAGTTGAAAATTTACACAATGAACCGGAAGTTCCACTCGAACCATACAAACTTTCCGAAATTTTCTCGATAATTCCAGAATACGATGGTGATTCAATTTCGCTAGGTAATTTTCTAAACGCTTGCGACCATGCACAAGCTATGGCCGTAGATCAACAAAAGTTGTTGTTGACAATTCATATAAGAAATAAACTAAGAGGAAAAGCTGCTCAATTGATAAATTCCAGAAATCCAGGAAATTATCAAGAGATCAGAATGTTATTAAATTCTCACTTTGGTGATTCCCGTGATTTAACATCTTTAATCCAGGACCTCCAGAGAATTAGACAAGCAAATGGGGAAAATGCACTGACGTTTTTCTCACGATTACAAAGTCATAGCGCGAAAATGTACTCGTGTATTCAAAGATCAATTTTAACAAATGCCCAGAAAAATGCACAAACACAACTAATTGAAAATATGGTTTTGAACACTTTACTAACAGGCCTAGAACCAAAAATCGGACAAATTATTCGTGCAAGTAATCCGCTTAATATGCTAGAAGCGTCTATCAGAATAAAGCGTGAGATACAGCTCTCATACTTTGAAAATCAAAAATCATATAATCGTCCAACACAACCTCAAAGTACTAAAACAAATCAGAATACAAAACAAGGCCAACTGAGACCAAATAATTTCCAAAGAAATTATTTTCAATCCCAATCTAGTCAACCCCAGATGAGACAACCACAAATGAGACCAAATATTTATCAAAATATGAATCAAAATTCTCAAAGACAGAATCCAAATCCTAATTATCAAAATTTTAATAGGAATGGTACACAACAACCTTTCCAACCAAATCCTAATCCAAATTCATTTCGTCCACAAAATCAAATGAATAGATCTACAGTTATTCAAAGAAATCCTCAATGGAATTTTAATGCAAACAGAACCCATCTTTTAGATCATGATTATGATTCATCATATACAAACGCATATTCAAATACTGATTTTGAATATCAAAATAAAAACTTTTATGACCAAGGAAGCGAGTCATTCTACAATAAGAATGATTATTTTCCAGAAGAACAACAAAATTTTGAACAGCTTCAATATGAACAATTTGATTATGCACCACCCTATAACGAAAATTTTGACTATGAAGTAGAACAACTTCAATCGGATTTTCACAATACCCTGTCATTAAACAACCCCCCTATCAACGAGAATACCAACCAATCTATCGACCAAATCAGTCCAGAGTCTCAACAAACCCTGTATTCAGACAATCTAATTTTAGAACCTCAATGTGCGAAGCGACAAATTCCTCCTGCAATCGAAATGAAATCGAATCTTGCAGCTATAATCAAAACTCGCGAACTCAATACGGAAATGAATCTCGCAGATTCAACGAAAGCGAAACCGAATATAACAACGGACAATCGCAAGACAGATCAGCAATTCATATAAATCCTAACTCAAGTGATTTATATTATTTAATTAGTCCAGCCAATTTTAGAATACTAATTGACACAGGTGCAGGTATCTCAATTTTTAAAAGAAAAACAGTTGAAAATTATACTCAAAGATTTAAGGAAAATATACCAGTTACAGGAGTTACTGATGGAAAAGTAATGGTAAAAGAATCAGTTCTAATACCGTTTGGAACTAAAGAAAAACCAGTTTGGCATAAAGTTTATGTACATGACTTAGATATTGAATTTGACGGAATTTTAGGTACTGACTTTTTGAAACTATTTGATGGAATAGTAGATATTGGAAATAGAGTGTTAATATTAAATTATCAAACTTTCCCTTTATATTCAGCAAGAAAAACACTTGTAGGACAACAGCCAGAAGTCAAAATAAATTCGGAAGAAAATTTTCAGGAAAATCTTGAAAATAATTTTGAGAAAAATTTTGAAAATAAAATTACTATTGAACCACGAGTTGAACAAGTTTTTAAATTGAAATCAAAATTAAAAAATACAGAAGCTATACTGTTAGCTACTGAAAAAGAAAAAGTTAGACTTCCAAATGCTTTAGTTAGAATAAATGAAAAAGGAGAATTTTTAGTAACTATTGCAAATATAAATGCTATTGAAAAAACCATTTACTTTAATGACTTACAATTTGAAGAATTTACTGAAAATGAAGTTGAAAATGAAACAGAAATTTTACAAAAAAGTCGTTCAGAGGAAATAAAAAAATTACTTCGTTTAGAACATCTTAACGAGGAAGAGAAAGAACTTATTGAAAATTTATGTTCAGAATTCTCAGACATCTTTTATTTAGAAGGTGATTCTTTAACGTTTACAAGTGAAATAAAACATACAGTAAAATTGAAAGAAGGAGCGCAACCAGTTTCAACAAAATCGTATAGATATCCACACGTACATAAGGAAGAAGTTAAATCCCAAATTTCAAAATTATTACAACAAAATATAATCAGACCATCAATTTCACCATGGTCAGCCCCAGTTTGGGTCGTTCCGAAAAAACTTGACGCATCCGGAAAACAAAAATGGCGTATAGTCATTGATTATCGAAAATTAAATGAGTTAACCGTTGATGACAAATATCCTTTGCCCAACATTTCAGATCTATTAGACCAACTTGGAAAATGCCAATATTTTACCACCCTTGACTTAGCCTCAGGCTTCCATCAAGTTGAAATGCACCCTGATGATATAGAAAAAACAGCTTTTTCTGTTGAAAATGGCTTATACGAATTTTTAAGAATGCCATTCGGAATGAAGAACTCTCCTAGTACTCTTCAAAGAATTTTAGATCATATTCTAACCGGACTTAGGAACGAGAGATGTTTAGTATATATGGATGACATAATTATTTATTCCCCGACTATAGACGAACACATATTAAACTTAAAACTTGTTTTTCAAAGATTAAGAAAATCAAATTTGAAAATACAACCCGACAAATGCGAATTTTTAAGACAAGAAGTCGCCTATCTTGGACATGTCATAACTAAAGATGGAGTAAAACCAAATCCCGCGAAAGTTCAACTTCAACCCCTATTTTAATTTATCCAAATTTTGATGAACCCTTTATCTTGACAACCGACGCAAGCTCATTCGCAATTGGATCTGTATTATCTCAAGGACCAATAGGAAAAGACTTACCTATTGCTTATGCATCTAGAACATTATGTCCCGCAGAAACTAAATATTCAACGATAGAAAGAGAACTTTTATCGATGGTATGGTCAGTTAAACATTTTAGGCCCTATCTTTACGGTAGAAAGTTTAAATTTATAGTAGACCACCGACCCCTTACATGGTTATTTTCAATCAAGGACCCTGGCAGTAGACTAGCCAGATGGCGTTTAAAATTAGAGGAATATCAATTTGAAGTAATTTATAGACCAGGTAAAATCCATAAAAATGCAGATGCTTTATCTAGAATACGAATAAATCATTTTAAAGAAAGTAGTAAAGTTTTATCAAAAATTTTAATGGCTTATGACAACCCTAAAGAACCCGAAGTTTCAGAAACAGAGACTGAAATAGGTCCAGAAACTATATTAGAAGAATTAAAGAATTTTTCTAGACTTTTCAAAATTAAATCATTAATTGACTATTCAAAGTTTACATTTTCTAATGACCAACTGCTAGACAAAAGTCATAAAGACATCGTTATTTTTCCACAAAACCACAAACTAGCACCTATACATGAGGAAATATTCGATGACATATTTGAGGAAGATATAGACTTTTACGGAAATAAAATAAATATTGTTAATAGTAGAACTGTTAAAAACCGAAGGTACTATTTGATATTATTACCTTTTGATCCCGAAGATGCAATAGAATACATGTTCACTTCTTTATATAGAGGACAAGACAAGTTCGAATCTTCAAAAACGTACTATGTTGAAAATAATATTGATTTACCTATACAAGAAATGCTCTCTTACATCTTAGCAGATAAAGAAGACATAAAATTTGAAATATGTCAAAATGTTGTTCAAATCCCAGAAAAAGACCAAATACCAATAATTTTAGATCAATACCACTGTGGAAAAAAGAATTTGCATCGTGGAATAAATGAAACATTAAGACGAATTAGAGAAAAATATAATTGGACCGGCATCACAAGAGATGTTGAAGATTTCATAAAATCTTGTGAAACTTGTCACAAATCAAAAATATGTAGACAAAATTTAGAGAATCCCCTTGTATTAACTGAAACTCCAAAAACAGCTTTTGAGAGAGTTAATATTGATATTTTAGAAATCCCTGTACAAAATTATATTCTTACATTCAGATGTGAATTAACAAAATTCACTCAAGCTTATTCAATACCTGATAAAACCGCAAAATCAGTAGCAAGTTCATTACTTATATTCTTCCAACACTATGGAACCCCACTCCGAATCCATGTAGATTCTGGAAAAGAGTTTAACAACCACATAGTTAAAGACATTTGTGCACTTTATGATATTAAAATGACATTTTCTAGTGTAGACCATCCACAATCGAATGGCTCCCTAGAAAGATTTCATGCCACTTTCACTGAAATGCTACGCGTTCACAAGATAGAAAATCCTAATGAACATCCCCTATCAATTTTGCCCCTTGCTGTTATAGCATATAATAATAGTAAAAATAAAACCCACGGATTTAGTCCTTATGAGTTAATTTTTGGACACACTTCAAGTAGACCCCCTGAAACCACGTATAATCAAAAAGATCTTTTGACAAAGTATATCAGAGATCTTAATAATAGAATGGAATATTACTACAAAGTAGCTCGTGCGAAAACTGACAATAGAAAACAAAAAGCAAAAGAAAGATTTGATAAACATATTCATCACAAATCCCGTACTTTTAAAATTGGAGACAAAGTCTTTGTAAAAGAGTCTCAAATTAAAAATAAATTAGAAAACAAATTTAACGGACCTTTCGAAATAATCGAGGTATTTCAAAATTCAGCATTACTTAGAAACCCCAGAACAAACCAAAATTCTAAAGTGAATTTTGATAGACTGAAACCATATTTTGTTTCAGAACAAGAAAATCCAGACTCAGAAAATTTAGAGCAAGAAAATTCAGATCAAGAATGATTCTCCTACTGTTAGCAGTTATCCAAATTATAAACGCACAGTATAAGCTGACACCTATTAACAATTCAATAGGAGTATATTATCATGAACAAGGTGAGATTAAAATCTCAAACGTAAAATGGACTTTATTAGTAGTAAAAGATACAGCACAGATCAAAGAAGCCATTGATCATAATGCAAGAATATTAAATGAACTAATTGATCTTATAGAAACTGATAACCCGCGAATGAAATATTTTAACGGAGAAATAAGCACGCATATAAGCTTACTGAATAAAATTGCTAACCAAGTAGATTCAAAGTACTATGAATCGCAAATAGATTCGAATGACTATAACAAAAGATATAAAAGAGGATTAATTAATGGCGCAGGTTCAATTTGGAAAGCGATTACTGGAAATTTAGATGCCAGTGACGGTGAATATTTTAATGAATGTATTAATAAAATATATAGGGATGAACACCAAATTGAAAATTTACTCAAAAATCAAATTTCAGTTACAACCTCTGTTATAAAAGAATTCAACTCTACTATTCAGCAACTGCAAGTAGATGAAAAAACATTTAATGAAGATATAAAGCAAATTGAAACGTCCATTTATGAACTTTCCGACCATTTAGCAATGGTTGATGCGAAGTTGAAAACTATTGAAATCTGTGAACAATTATTAGAAAGTTATACATTTTTGGAAAATTATTTAAATGATATTCTGAATGCAATTACGTTTGCCAGATTATCTATTATTCATACATCAATTGTTAAACCTAATGACTTAGTATCATCTCTTCAAGAAATTTCGCAAATAATTCAAAAGAATTATCTACCCTTACCAGCGAAACTTTCATCAGTTTCCAAATATTTAGATATTATTGAATTACAAGCATTTCAAGCTGATTCAAGAATAGTTTTCGTTTTGAAAATTCCTTTAGTTGAACCGGAAACCTATACTGTTTACCGATTATACCCTATCCCAATCCTAGATAACAGAACAGGGTTACATCACATTTTACCAACGAATAAAAATTATATTGCAAAAGATGATGATTCTATGTTGTACGCTGCTTTTCAAAATTTAGACAAATGCAAACCTTTATATTATAATTTTCAAATATGTGAAAATGTTATTTCATATCCAATTGATAGTAATGCAATTTGTGAAGCCCAAATTTTAAGACCATTACTAGAACTTCCTAGAATGTGTTCAATTTCTTTATTATTTGCAAAAGACTATAATGTTTTTGAAATTGAAACAAATACTTGGCCGATAACTTTATCTGATCCTTTAGCTGTTACAATAAATTGTCAAAAACAAGATATTGTTACGAAAATAATTACAACAAATTCAATTTTGAAACTACAACCGAATTGTAATTCATTTATTGGAAATACGAGGGTTTATGCAAAGTATTTAGTTACTCAAGAAAAAAATATTACTTATAAAAGTTATCCAATTTTGATTCCATATCAATGTTGCAAAGATATACCGAATAAAGAAAAACTTCCAGAATTGAAACCTTTAAAATTGAGCAAATTAAATGTTGATAATTTGAACATTGCTCAACATAAGCTGAATCAATATTCAGATCAACTTGACCAAATTATTAATGAACCTTTTGTAAGAAAACATGTTTCATGGTTTACTATTTTTACAATTGTTATAATTGTCTCTGTGATTTTACTTTACATATTCTGTAAGTGTAAAAATAGACGTTCAATGAAAATTGGAATTATGACACCAAGAAATGATCCACCTCCACAACCACCAAGAACTGGAAGAACCTTTGCATCTTTTAGAAGACTCTTACCCTCAAGAAGAAGACCAAGTATTCACTTAGATGAAAGAGAAGAGGAAGAAATGGAATTGAATTCCAATAAATCATTAGCTTGATGTGAAAGTTGCCGCACCGCATCAACTTTCTTTTCAAGGAGGGAGTTGTTATATCAGAATAATGAATGGGCCCTTTGTCCCAGAATTGCGACACAAATCACAAACATTACATCAGCTTCTACGCAGTATCCAGAGGACATTCAGAGCAAGTTTCAAGGTCTTCGTGGAATAACAGGAACTACGCAGTATCCAGTCAGCATTCCCGACCTTATAAATTCAAGAACTCAAGAGGAGACGTCATTCAAGTCCTCCCAGTCTTCGAATCACTTATTATAATTATTTTAAGAATTGTTCAATATTGTTATATTGTAACTTAGTAAATAAAGTTCTTTTTTTTAAAAACACAAACCAGTGAAAACTGATTTAACATGCATAATTAAGGTCGTTCATATTTTGTTTGTTTATTTTATTTTTTTGTTTGAATTCTGTTCCAAGATTCTTCTGTTATTGATTTCAATTAGATATCCGCATTGT
The DNA here is from genome assembly GCA_958298965.1 of Chrysolina haemoptera. Lineage (NCBI taxonomy): Eukaryota > Metazoa > Arthropoda > Insecta > Coleoptera > Chrysomelidae > Chrysolina > Chrysolina haemoptera. The sequence goes on along the minus strand of OY282586.1, from coordinate 5,270,593 downwards.
GTTTGGTGTGGTTGAAAAATAAGGAGCAAATTCGATAAAGTGGTGAATATAATATAAAGGCTACAATTGCATTGAGGAATTTATGTCAGACTATGACGTGGATCAATTTGTTTGAGGTTTAGTATCATCATTTGTAAATATTATGTCTTCACACCCTCAGTGTACTTGTAGTGTAGTCTTATTCATATTTTGGGTGTATCCTATACAACTTGACTTGTCCAATATATTTGTGTCACTATCTGAATGGATCAATAAATCATTATTATTATTAAATTACTAAAGTTTTCCAGTCGGTCCCTTTCTCGGAAGTTTCGACACATTCGCATTGTGTTGATCTTAACTCCAATAACCTATCTCTAAATTTTGGAGTAATCAGCTATCGGGTCCGGAAATCGTGTAGGTACTCTGAGCAGACGCAATGAACCGAGGATGATTTTATCACTTCTTGTTCTCCACAACGTACTAAACATCTCCCGGAGTGGAAGGCAATACCGGTGTCTCGTCAATACCGTACTAATGTAGCATATTACACTCGTGGGGCTGCATTATTTCTATGGATATAGAGTGAGACCGCATGACCACTGGACATGCTAACATCAAGACATTATGGTCTTAGGCGCCTTGCGGCAGGCTCTGCCAGTATCAGAGACCTCCATAACCATCACGTGGCTACGATAGACCAATGTGTTGAAGACACCACCCTGGCAGGCAGATCCTCCGACTTCAGCCTACTTGACCTTAGAAAAGGCAGGTCTAGTTTTCGGATCCAAACTCCTGATGACTTCACAGCCTCAGTCCAGTACCATTCTGTTGTGAAAACAGTCCAAACTCAAAAGTTATCGCCCTTATAACTGAGGAACGATTTAGGATGCAAACTCCCAGATAGGTGCATCATCTTGCTCATCTTTACATCAAGTTGTCGCAGCTTCTCCTGTGTCGACTTCATTACTCCGAAGGAGTGGAGTAAGATTGGAACGGCGAGTATATTATTTGTAGCCGTTCTTCCCTACAGTTCTGATGAGAAGATTTGTCGGAGTTTATGCTGATATTTGCTGCGGAGAGAGTTTTTAACTGTGATTACCTCTTGGGAGCGGCGTTGCTCCACCCAGGTAAGAATACGTCTCTACAGCATCAGATTATGTAGAACGCCTCCTTCTACGAGCTGGACATCCTCTACGGAATCTTTTCATCGTTTTCTTTTGAGATGATCCGTGGTACATTTGTCGGTCCCAAACTCCATGCCGATGGCCGCGTGTACTGTTCTACCACCCTCAAAGACTGATGTAGGTGTTTATTACGTGAGCCATGAAGATATCATTATCGTTCATGCCTTCATTTTGGCAGCTGAATGAAGCACCAAAATTTCAAATATGTGGGTTTTCATTGAAAAAAAAAGACCAGTGGATTCAGTGATCCATGGATGAACCTATATATTTTTATGCTATTTCTAAATATGTACTATCAAGAGAAAAGTGACTTTTATTGGAATTTTTTCAAATGTCCGAGTGTATTCCTTACGTTTCTTTCAGACACATTTTATAAAGTTATTCTTTTACCAGATAGTGATGCATATACGAATAATAACCAATGCCCGATAACTATAGAAGTTAAATAAATAACTATTTCATCCATATTTTCTTTCGAGATATTTCAAATATGAAACCTATTAGTCTATCAGAATCAATCAGCATTTATAATAATCAGTTTTCATTATTAGTAATAGCCATTACTAGCTTCGTGACATGCTTCGATTTAAAATCCTGAATTTTATTAGCGCACCAGACGTATTATTTACACCCATTATATGTGTTTACATTGATAAGTAAATATAGGTATCCTAAGAAAATTATGAATAAATCTGATAATTATTATTCATTTCATATTGATTAATTGTAATATTGTGTTGATATCCATTGGATACGCCGTTTTCTTGGATCAATCGATATTTGCGTGGGCTCCAATGAAGAAATATCAATAAAACGCATCGGGCTGAATAACTTATAGATTTCTCTGAATTTCAAGTAGATACTGATATAGTAGTATAGGTATATTATTATTTATGTATATATTTCTAACAGATAACATATATTCAAGGACATACTTTTATGCTATCTTGAAACATTAGTACCTGGGCGATCGAGCTTTGCTGTTTTTTTTTTGTAACATCTTGATTTTTGGGAGATCATTTAGATATGAATCACATACTCATTACATATGAATATATTGCAACTTTACCTACATATGAACTGCAGTCATTTGATTAAAAACAAAAAACATGAATGCACACTTTATTTTGAACAATCTTAAGATAATAGTATTTCCTTCCATACTATGTTTCTTGTATATAGGATTTTTAGCTGGAATGAGTAGGTACTGAACGGACAAGATGAAAAAAATATTACTATTCTCAGTTCGAACTGACAATTATACTCAGTTCAAACTGGCAATTATAATATTTTTTTGATCATGTCCGTTCAGAGCTTTCGTAGGAATCTTACCTAAAATATTTTTCACTTGGTTCAGTAATCAGGTCGACTAAATTCATAGGTGATTTCTCAATAATTATTTTTATTCTCGATTGAAGCTTGAGATTTAATTATTATTTTAACCTATTTTATAGTTACTATTGCATATACAAATACTGTTTGAAATAAAACTTTTACTGCCGGCATTAATTTTATTCAGATGCCATCAAAAACTATGTGGAGTTTGGAAACTACAAAGAACGACAAAAATAATATATATTTGTATTATGAAACAAAATGGAACGATCATTTATTTTTCATTTGAAATGATCTTCAACTGGGTGTCCAACAATTATATACCAATTATGAGTGGATGGTGTATATTTTTCCATGTCGATAATGCAGATACCTGAGATTTCATCTTTTGCTAATGTGATGGAAATTAAACTTTCACTAAAAAATACTTATTAAGTATCTAAGGACTTCTGAGAGTTACTCATTTTAACAATATTGCAGATACTATTGCAAGTGCTTCTTGTAGTCGAAAACCGAGTTTTGTTTGACTTGAGGAAATTATTCCTTCATTTTTGTGACTCGGACCGCTCTGTTAGCTAGAGAAAAAATGTAAGACTCAAAAATCACTGATTTTGAATTGGGAGTCCACAGAGCTCACTGCTCGGCCCCATCTAATCTTTGGTCCATATTAATGATATTATTCAACGGAATATCACAGCCAAGATCATTGTTTTTGCAAATGAAAAAAAGGTTCTTTAGCGTGATAATAAAATGCAAAATGCAACATCTCCATTTCATGTAGTGTGGGATTCTTACCCTCATCATGATAGATATCCTCTTCCTTTTTAATTTTAATGATATTTGTACTTACTTCCCAACATGCAAAATCATTTGTTCATTTGTTTGTCAACTTCAAATATCTCGAAAACCGTTGATATTTGTGAAACGAAACGTTTCCTTTTTTGTATAGGAAATATTGGGGATTAAGAAAAAAAAGACGAAATCGATATTAATCCAGTGGCGTGAAAATTGGGGAGGGGCGAATAGGGGTACCCACCTGCCGTACGCCCCTGTTTAGAGTTACAAACACACGGTTTGCCTTGAAATATGAAACTGATGGTGTTAAGTGACATACCAAATTTCATTAAGAAAAGTTAAGCCATTATGGAGTTATTCTGGAAAATCTATTTTTTTGTTTTACTTTCAACACCCTGTAACTCGGTTAATACTCATTTTAGGGTATATGTTTATTGGAACTTTCAGCCTCAAAATGAAGTGAGGATTCTACCCTCGGAGTTTGTCTCCTTTATTCTGGGACACCCTGTATATTTTTTAAACGAAAAAAAATATACATATGTGTATTTTGGTAAACAAAACCCAATCGTACTGGATTATAAATAAAGTTACTACACCTCGAATTTTGTTTTTGGATTAAGTTTTCTATGAATTTGGTTATTTCTTTCAATTTTGTAGTAACTCAAATTATTATTTTTAGGTAATTTCAAATTGTGATGTTATTTTTCTATCCTGGCGATTTTGTTTTGAATGAAAAAATACCTTTGCCTCTTTGCCAATACCCAGTACCTACCTCGATGACTGCAAATTTAAAGAAAAGTAAAATCTAGTACTAAATTCTCAATTCTAGTACTTTTTCCAAATGAGATCTGGTACTATTTTTTATCGGGCAGGAACAGCCATGAGGCAGCCTGAGCTTGAATCGAGCAGCACATGTGCTCTCGGTGCTCATGCTCAATTGAATACGCACCTTTACTAAAACGAAAACAGGAAATCGTAGGAATCTGTACGTATCGAGGGCATGGGTATTTCAGCACACAAACATTGTTATTCGTTCTGCAATTCTTTCTTCTGCCACATCAAAGGAAGCAATGATTATTAAAGTCCAACCCGAACGGCATAAAAACCCACGTATTGTGTTTGCACAATCATTTTTTCGCTACAGTCATTGAACAGGACCCATTAAAATTTAGTCTTATTCACATACATGACATCATCATGTTGGAAATGAATGAAATTCCAAATATACTTATCTTTGTTTTTGTTTTCTCATCCTCATCCTATTCAAATATTTCACGCACATAGTGGGTGACGTATATTTGAACTGTTGAGCAGCTCTGAGGTCAGGGCAATCGTGTAAAATACACATTTCCGAAATTATACGTTTTAGCATATTGGTGCGGTGTCCTTGAAATTGTTTCGTGAGATTGAACGAATATTCCTGGTAAAAATTTATCATTTGTTTCGAAAATCAATAAGCGAGCAATATTGATTCTCATACATTGTTTTCTAAGAATAAGCACCACCCAAACTATTCTAATTTGTGTTATTGATGACTTGTTTATTTTGTGGAAATTCATGATCACTTTCATCAAACCAAACTATTCTAATAATTTGGCAGAAAACCATTGGATTTTTGACAGTTTATTCTAGGATCAACGAATGTAAAGCTGTTTTATTTCTGTAATTTTGTGACTTATTACCATTATTTTCCCAACTTTACTGAAAACAAAAAATAATTTGCATTTATAAAAAAACCATTTCTATTTGTGTTGTTTTACACTTTTCCTATTGTTGACTAAAGAGACTGAAAGAAAGTTATGTATTCAAAACTTCAGCAAACTCGTAAATAAAAACACATTGCCTCTTTTTCTTGTTGATCAAGTCACCAAGTAACTTACATATCAATCGTTTTCGAAAAATGTGTTTTCGTCAAAGTATAATTGCCATATAATTTGTTTTCACACGAACGACACACGAAGACGAACAAATTTGGGGCTGGGCCAGCCTTTGACACCTTTCGTCACACTTTCTCACACGAGAGCATCTTGTAATATGAGAATATATTTGGTTAGCGAAAGGCGTGACATTCAATTTGTCACATAAGGAATGAACAAATAAAGGGAGACCCGGAAGTGTAAACAAATAATAATAAGGTTGTAAGAAAAGTATCGCGTTTCATGGCACCAACGAATAATTTTTTTTTTTGATTGATTCGGCCGTTACTTGATGAAGATCGAATAAAGTTAGCATCAATATGCATCAAATGTTCAGTCTCGATATGTTTGAATAAAGGCTTGTATTTGTTCTCAAACTTAACCATAACATCAGCGAATCAATTTGTTAAATAGCTATATTTGACCACATATTATTAGTTCTGGTTAGTGCTTTTTGGACGACTATTTTTCTGAAAAAACCGAAAATTATGAGCGAGGTGTGATTTGGTTCGTAATGGCATATAGAAAAAAGAAACAAAAAAGAAAATTCCGCTCGCAAAAGTTTTAAACCATGTAATAAAAAAGTAGACGTTTGGTTTTTCACGAATATTAGAAAAACTTTTGCAGATATCCAAAATCGAAAAAATATTCAAAGAGAGCAGCAATTTTCTTGAAAAAAAGTTTCAACACTAACAATATCCATAAATTTAATTAGGTGGTGAAAACAAGGGTGAAAAAAAAAACAATTATTTTAACTTATGTCATAGGAATGAAAAAATGCAGGTACTTTCCCTATAAAATGAATAAACAATAAACCGTTGGACAAAAAAATGGTACCGCAATTTTTCTATTACTTTCATTGATTACAATTTTTAAGGAGTTGAGGATTAACATAAAAACCTTGATAATTGTTAAATAGGAATCTCAACCTTTTTTATTTTCTTGGAGCTATTCTTCAAACGCTCAAGAGACGATACCTGTCGGGAAAATTAGAAAATTGTAGTTTTTCCATTTTTTATAAACAATGTACGACATTGAAAAATAAAAAACCTAAATAAGGCATCGATTGTTTTGTTGCAGCTTTCAATAATATAAAAACCAAACAATTGGTATATTTGGATAAAAAATAATGTTTTCTCCAGTATTTTGACTGATAAATTAATATTATAAATATTGGTGATACAGTTCCGGAAGGTGCAACTTTTTTCCATGAAATTTCATGTTTTCTTTGGTTCTTCAGATATTCGCGAATAACCAAACAATTTTTTTTTATTGTTTATGAAGTTTGCAGTTTTTGCGAGCGGAAATATTCTTTTGTGATACTTTTTTCTATATGCCGTTACAAAGAATAACACCCGCTCATAATTTTCGGTCTCTCCGGAAAAACAATCTAAAAAGCATTTTGTAGCAGGTATTCAGTTGATATTTTCATCATCTCACGTTTTCAATAAAATCGACAATAAACCTAGCAGTCGAAAGATAGTTAGTTCAATGTACGAAACTTTGTGATTGAAGTAAAAGTCTCCAATACAGATTTTGTGAAAGTTGAAATAATTATCTTCAACTCTTATCGACTTGGGTAGTCTACATAATATATGTATTTCCATTTCAGAATAGATAACAAAAACAGTTTGCATATTTCACCATCGGTCTTTACTATAAATATATCTTACATCTTTGTGATTTCTTCTGCCTTATCTTCTTGATAGAATTGTTTTACATACAGGTTGCCCCAAGTTACCGTTTATATACAGTATCTCGCTTAAACGATACAAAAATAAAACCAAAACTCTTTTGATTGGCATTCTAATACCTTTTGAAATACTTTATATACGTTTACCACTTTTGGAAAACCACTTCCAACTTTTTTTGTCAAATTGCACCCCTGTATATTTACATCAAAATTTACCTGCCACGTTCAGTCTAAATACAGTGACATACAATAATTAGTAGTTTGAATGCAGTAATACCAAAGAAAAAAATGGTTTTAAAATCATCGTGTCGTGTATTGGACACCGAATATATCCATAGTTCTTATATCTAGTATGCTTTATATGTTATAACATTTTTCAGGTTTCTTTCAGGTTTTTTCGGTTTTCTTTGCAGCTTTAAATTAGAATGCGCCACTGTATACCAATATGCCCCGATGAGCGCGAGTATTTTTTTGTTATTTTATCAATTTTAAATCAAACGTACCTATTTTACATCCATAATACATTCATCGACTATCCATCCCACAACAAACAGCTGCTACTTCGAAAATAATAAATTGATTCAACACGTGGAAATGCACCGTAATTAATATTGGCTAATGGCCAGTCTGCCGAAAATCAGCGGATAACCTATTCCGAATGTCAGAGTATAGGAATTACATAATAATTATTATTAACTTGACACACTGCACTCGAACGAGGTCAAAATCATAACCATGTACCACGCTCAATTGTTTCTAGTGCTAGTTTGTAGCTTCGCAATCATTCAACATAGTCTGAATCGAAATTCTTGAAGTAATAATTACGTTTGTTTACTGTTGTGGTTGCTATTATGTCATTGGCGCAGCCAAGGGGGGGAGCTTTGGGGCTGCAGCTACCCCCCAAGCCGCCAAATGACTATTAAAATGATGGCGTAGAATACGGGAAAAATATTGCAAAAATATCTAGAACTTTCGGAAGTATTCTTTTGGCGGTTTTATGTGCTAGGATAGGATTCTAGCGCACCTTTTACATTTATCGTATTTTGCGACCATAACGAGACACATTCGTTAAATACATAGGTATATAGAAAGGAATCTGAGAAAAATTCCTACAAGAGAATGTTATTGTTTGCTGGCCTAACAGTTCGCTTGTAGGTGTTATAGGTGGTTTTGTGTGCTAGGATGCCGGATTCGTGCTATACAATTTTTGTTGCACATTTATCTTTGTTTTATGGTACACCGTGTATCTAAACTTATTCATATCATACTTTTTCGGAATCAGCATGACATTTTGAATAGATCGGTGGTAATTTCGTGGAAATCTGATGACTTTGGAATTTTGGCCATTTTTGAGGTAGGTACCTACCCTTTGATGTTTTTTCGGCTGAAAATTCATTTTGTGCCGATCGACTCAAAAATCACAGCATATACTAATTGCGGTATGCTGAATCGATTGGCGTTCGCAGAATTGGTCTATCTCGACCCGGTCGTCGGTTGAAAATGTTATCTAGAGGTTACAGCTGCCGTTTTCCCGCCAAAAATTTTTTAAAGTTTTTTTTTATATTATATTCGTTGAATTCAGTCTTTTTTCTATACGCTGACCGAATTTGAAATCGATTGCTAGTCAAACATAGATTTGGTGGGAGTTTTTACAAACGTGTGCACTTTGAGTTGGACCGATTTTAAATTTATTATTTTTCATTTTTTGAATACTGTGTAATATTGAATTACGGCATAGAATACGGCAAAAATATTGAAAAAAATTCAAAACGTATATTTCGATACCCCCGCCCTCCGTCCCGAACTAAAATCATAAAAAATTGAATCCAAATCTCAAAATCTCAGTAACTTTTTTTTATTGTTTGAAAACCTTTTCAGTTTTTCTTCTGGAACACCAAGCAGGAAATCAAATCACATGAATATCACACTCGAAATATCTCCCTAAATCCTCCAAAATTTGCATTGAACTTTTTCCGATGGGATGTATATTTCAGCCATAAATCGTAAAAAACCAATAATCAAACCCTCAAAACGTATATTTCGCTACCCCTGCCCCCCGTCCCGAACTGAAATCATAAAAAATTGAATCGAAATCCCAAAATCTCAGTAACTTTTTTTTATTGTTTGAAAACCTTTTCAGTTTTTCTTCTGGAACACCAAGCAGGAAATCAAATCACATGAATATCACACTCGAAATATCTCCCTAAATCCTCCAAAATTTGCATTGAACTTTTTCCGATGGGATGTATATTTCAGCCATAAATCGTAAAAAACCAATAATCAAACCCTCAAAACGTATATTTCGCTACCCCCGCCCCCCGTCCCGAACTGAAATCATAAAAAATCAAATCCAAATCTCAAAATCTCAATAACTTTTTTTTATTGTTTGAAAACCCTTTTGAGTTTTTCTTCTAGACCACCAAGCAGAAAATCACACTCCAAATATCTCCCCAATTCCTACAAAATTTCGTTGCATACTCACTCAATCTTGTAAGCAAAACTAAATGGAATCCAATCCAAAGAAACGAAAGTAAATAAATAAACAACGCGCCAATATTCCACAACCACTTGTCAATGTAGCACGTGCTGTTGATGCCGTAACAAAAAAGCGACCGAGTCTCTACTTCACGAAATACGAACTGAACTGGACGGATTCGTGCTATCTTCACGCCATACGTTATAAATAATCCCACCTCACCAATAATGTTCTGCGGAACCTCGCAGCGGACTTCCGAAGACTATATTCGTTGATGATGATTATGATGATGGAAGTGACCGACGAACGCACGTGATTGGTCCACCGCAAAGAGATGTTATCCATTCAGTTGTAAACTAGCTGAAGATTATCCTGAATTGGACAATTTTAAGTTGTGGCAGAAATTTTTACAATTTTCGCTTGAAAAAATTTCATCGATTTATATTACCTTTCATTTTCCATATTTCTAGCATTCAAAATATTCAATAAAAAGACCATGAACAATTCAAAACTCTCAGGGGCTCTGGGACGAAAAAGTGATGGACATAAAAGCGATGGACAAAATAACGAGGCCAAGACAGCAACAGCAAATAGCGATAGATAAATTTTTTTCAAATTTTTCACAGTTTCACAGATTCAAAATCTAGGTTTGATGCAATTTGTAACATTACCCTGGTTATTCCAATTCCATTCTTTAAACACATCACCATGGTAATTGTGTGATTTCAGTGGTTAAAAACCCATCTGACAGAGTAAGTCTTGGTTTATTAATTGAAACTGCCATGATAACATTAGATAAATCAACTTAGAAAATACAATTTTTTTGAAGATGAGTACGGTTTGTCCCACAACAAACCAATCCGGACACAGCCATTTCAAAGGAAACTCAACAAATCCATGAAAACACCACGTCATTTGCTGAGTGTGTTTGATGTTTTCCTAAAGAATTTCTTGAAGTTGATTTCTACATTGAAAAAATAAAACAAGAGTTGTGTAGCTACTTTCGGACGAGAGTTTGTTTCTCTCAGTCAGTCCAGGATTTGGAAGTTCATGTTCACTTCCTCTGAAGTTCTGATTACAATGCAGTTCATTTCGATATCATATTGAATTTCCTAACTTCACGATAGAATGTGAATTTCCAATTCAGGGCAAGTTTTGCCAGCTCATTTCAGATCCAACGCCAGACGTGTTCCATAAAGTCTTAGTTCGGTGAATATGTTTTGGGTTGGTAAATGGAGAACTGAAATATATTTCCATTTCATTTTTCGTTGTCTAAGGTTCCTGCAGAATAAAGAAAGGAGAAATGTAAGACTGTAAATTCTATAACATGGAAGGTGTTTGGCTCTCAGAAGACAGTAGGATTATCATCCATGAAATGAAGTACTTACTCCCAAAAACATGAAATCGCTACGTTAAAATCAGCATCAATTAAAAAAAAATTGTTGAATGCAGATGAACTTGGATGCGAACAATATTATACCCTCCTCCCAATCTGGCACAGGACCGAAATCAGTTGACATAGTTATGCTCGATTATAAAAAACCGTTCGATAGAATTGAACACCAGCTTCTCTTAGCAATTTTATATTTCATTGAATTTTCTGCAGATACAGTAACAGTGCTAGTTATCTGACAGAATACATGCAGCTGTGATCAAACAGGGCATCTCAAAGTTCTTTGCTGTAGTGTTCCACGCGGCTCGATTTTGGGCCCTTTACTCTTCATTCTATATACACATGAATTCTATGAGCATATATAATTCAGCACGTGTTACTTTTATTCCGACAACACGCAGATTTATTTATCCTTTCCAGAAACTGATATATTAATAACAAACTCAACTCGGATTTAGAGACAATAATATCAATTTCAGTGACTTTCCCAAGCTTTATCAAGCCTAAAAAGTTGTACATGTTCAAAAAATATCGAAAATGAAAAAATGGTATGAACTCACATGTAAAATGAGTTAAATTAACGAATATAACCATTACCATTATTACATTACATCACTACATGATCAGAGAGTGCGCAAGTTTCTGGAGTCTACAGTCACTTTTATGACCAGAAATTCGAGATTTCAAAGTTCGACATGTTTGACCAATGTAGTTTTTGTTGCAAAAAATGCAAGGTATACCTTGCATTGACATATTCAGTATACATATTATATTCGTTAATTTAGCTTATTTTACATGTAAGTTCATACCACGGACAACTTTTTAGCCTTGGTAAAGACAAGAAATTTGTTTTTCTCCCTGACCTGAGTGAATACCCGCAAATTCTACAAAAAAAAAATTAAAAAGAAATTATAGATACAGTCGAAAATAAGCATTCTCTCTCTATATATATATACATATATATTATTATATATATTTATTTATTATAATTAATGACGGAAAGACAGCTCTGTTGGAGAAGGATTGGAAGAAGAAGGGCAATCATAAACCGGAAACCGAGATATGAAGATAGCAGTTGATGAATCTTCAATGGAGAGGTCATAAAATTGTGTATGACGTCTGCTAACGTAATCAAATCGCCACCAACTTATCTTATCGATACATTTTTCTCATTCTTATTGCATTTTGGCGTTTCCTTTTGAATCACGGTAGAAAATGGAAAACCGCTCAAGGTGGAAGATGAGCACATCGAACCGATAAAGCGGTGTTATCAGCTCATTTTGTCTGGAAGTATTAGCCATTTCCATAATTAGCATCATTATCGATATTTATTGATTAAAAATATTTCAAGGACATCGGATGACTGGATGAGTTTGGATAGTTCGGTGTTGATTTCCATATACTTCTAGGTAAATAAAATTCAAGCCGTAAATGTTTATTATATTCAATTTGAATTGTTGATCCACGTTTGGTTGGAGTACTATTGAAGCAGGGCCAAAACGATTTGCAATACCCGAACTCACGAAAAAATGTTAGCAGTATGTGTGTGGTTGAAACATTCAGTTATAAGTAAATTAAAAAATCAAGTCGACTCCATAAAAGTATAAGCAGGGGTAGCTGAATTTACGTTTTAAGGGTTGTATGCAAAAGTTTGTAGATAATTTAAAAACCTAAGACAATTGTATCAATAATTTCTCAGCAAACCGTTTTTTTTTTCACTTTTTATCTTCCGCAGAAACAGTGTGTTTCTTTATTAAACTTGTTGAAAACGTTCTTTTTGAGTTTTAAATGAGCTTTGATTTTATTAAAGCAAAATATTTATTTTTCCATTGTTAGGTACGAATTCAAATTGAGACAAAAAGCAAAAAAGTTTGTTGTGTTATGAACCACTCTCAATTGTTCAAATTCATCAGTGCTCACTTTTTTCATTGAAACCTCGATTTTAAGATGGTATAAAAAAAAATTGTTTGCATGGAAAAATATCAAGAAATTAAAAACACTGGTTTATCGTAATCGATTTTTCAGTAATCTTGAAAATTTATTATTTTCTATAGTGAATAATCGTTGAAACAGAAAAAGAATTTTCATGTAATGTGTCATTTATATTCAATGATTTATTAACTGTTTTGAAATTACTGCTGAAAACATTGTTTAAACACTAGTCGAATACCTAAAATCTTCAAAAAACAAAGGCTATTCATTATTTTTTTTTTTATTTTTCACATACATTATAAATAATGTGCACGTCACTTCTTAAAAATGTAAATATAAAATTATTGTTTCATTACAGTTGAAATAAATATAGAAAAATAAATGCCTAAAGAGTTTTATTTTAATTTAATTTTCTTCGTAGGTCTGTATTATTTTGATTAAATTTTATTGGTCTTCGTCTTCGAAGTCATCGGAATCAATAATTTTTTTGTTAGACAGTTCTTCAGCAGAATTCAGAACCATGGCAAGTTGAGCCCAAATATGTGTATCTCAAACCGGTCTTGTGACAGTCACATCTTTTACTATTGCATCCTCGGTTGCGCATCTACAGTAAATCATTTCCAGCAATTTTTCGGAAATTGATTCTTTATTTGTGAAAGGAGGCATGCTACATTTCAAGACTTTGCATTCCGCATACCTGTCTAAAAGTACCCTGAAAGTTTCAGTTCTTTTGTTTGCATAGAAAGTGTGATGGAAAGTGTGGTGAAAAGTGAAAATAGATCTCTATTTTAAATGCTAACGAATGAATCTTATACCTTTGTTTACTGCACTACATTTTATAATATTGAAGCCACACTTTTTGCGAACAAAAAACCTTTCATTTTCCATCAGAATCAACATGGACCTTTCGTATTCATTTACTTCTCTGGCTAGTTTTAGCTGATATTATTATTAATATGGATCAGTTATTGTGTACAAATACAACATGTTTTTTCATACCATATCATAGTCACTATTTCAATAAAAGAAAATGAGCACTGATAAATTTGAAGTATTGAACTTTTTTAAACCAATTTTTTTTATTAAAAATTAGTCTTTTTTTAATTTAAATTCGCATACAATTGCAAAATAAAAATTTGCTTTGAAAAAATCACAGATTATTGAAAACACGAAAAAGAAAGAAAAAAACGTTATTTTTTTGCGGGAGATGTGGATAAAAAAAATGTTTTTCAGCGTTTTTCTCTGAAATTTTGAGGTTAGGTTGAGAATGATTAAGTAATACAACTTTTGCATCGAACTTTTTCCGATAGGATGCATATTTGAGCAACAAATCGTAAAACACCAATATCCAACCCTCATAACGTATATTTAGCTACCCCTAGCCCCCTTCCGGAACTTTTATTGAGTCGTCTAGATTTTTCTTGATTTACGTATAACTTTCTCTAAATTTTCCGACCATCCATCCATTACTGCTGAGAATGTTTTGTTTAAAAAATTATTGGGCCTGGTCTATTTGTCAAATACGTGACTTTATAGCTTTTTTAAATCGTTGGTATATTTCAGCTGAACTTTATTATGTGAACTTTATCAAAACAACAATCTCAGCGTATAAAATTTTGCTGATTGAGGACTAGAAAAAATGAATTCAAACGTGTCAACATAAATCACTTAATTTGTCTGCCTCAAGCTAAATTTATAGGTTAGGTCCTAATTTTGTATTGCATATTCAGCTCTTGCCTGTCACACTACACTCGTTTAAACCCAGAGGAAGCCAGCCATATTTCAAATATATTGGAATGAGAAAATCGACAAGTGGTGCTCGCCATATGGTCAGATTCCCTCCGATTAACGGATTTCCCCATTACAAAAGGCGGAATCAAAACGGCCTAATAAGCCCTGAAACCCATTACTTAAGCAGAGGCAAAGATCAGTAATTGTGGATGGCATTTTGTATATTGAAAAATTATGTTATTTCAACAATAATTTCATCAGTTGAATTTGCATTTTTTTTACAAATTTCCGTAGAAAAATAATATGAAGCGACTAATGTGTCTTATCGTGGAATGGTCAATAAAAAATGTTTATTAACACGTTCACGACCACGTGGCACATATATGTGACGCATAGTTTCAAATGTTTTAAATTTAATGTGTTCATTTGTTTCTTTCGTTTAAAATCAATAACTTCGGTTATATTTTTACAAATTTATATCTGCTTTTAATATATTACCGTTTGTAAATTTGTTTTTTTCATTATTGTGTGTCATATTACGGTCATCCGTATTAGGATTTTTAAATAAGTATTATAAACGCATTATGTATTTTTTTAGCCCCAAAGAAGACGTCAAATAAACCTCGAAACGTCAACAATCAAAAAAAAATGACTACTTTCATTATCCTCATTCCCGCAATCCAATACTCCATTTAATAACTAATTTGGCACAATTGATAATAAGTGAAACAATAAGAGTAAATTTCATGAAGAAATTGATACAATGAAATAAGGAATTGAAATCATGGAGTCCAAACTAAAATTTTTGAATAACCAAATTCTTCGATGTTCTTGAAAAAGACCCCATGCATTGGCTTATCTTTACGTAGCTGCAGGACTACTTCAGTATCCGTAGCTTCATTGTGAGCTTTTTGCTGAACGGGCTCCGACTCGGTGACAGAGAAGAAATGCTCCGGCCCCTGCTTTCTCATAGCCTTGGACCAAGCAGAGAAGGGGATCTGAACCCCTGATAACTTCACAGGCTCCATCCAGTACCATTATGTTATGTATACACTCCAAACTCAAAACTCCACGGCTCCTCTGTTGTCTCGGGAAGTGAAACCGTGGAACAGATGACTTAGGATGTAAGCTCCCATGAAGATGCATCATTTCGCGAGTTTTTACGTTGAGTTGTTGAAGCTCCCCAAATGTTTTCAAGGAGAGTTCTGTTGGCCGATTTGAAGGCGTCGGAATTGAAGCAAGAGCTTGAAGAAAGGGAGTTGGAAACAAGTGGTAAGAAGGTCGCACTTCAGAAAATACTCGCAGAAGAACTGATTGAAGAAGATCCCGAAACATTTCTGTTCGAAGTTTCTGGAATCGATTTAAGTTCGAAAAAGCAACTAAGTCTTCGAAAGATGAACAACAAAATTCGGTGAGTCTAAAAGATAAACCTCTACAAAATTCAGTGAGGTTAAAAAACGAACTTCTAGAAAATTCGAAAAATCTAGAAGAAAAGTTTCAAGAAAATTTGTTGAGTCTGGAAGATAAACTTCTACGATTCTAATAATTTCAAAGGAGTACATCATGAAAAGCTTCAAGAAAATTCGAAAAATCTAGAAGGAAAGCTTCAAGAAAGTAAGAGGAGTCTGAAGGAAATGCTTCTAGAAAATTCAAAGAGTTTCAGACAAGAGCATTTAGGAAACTCGAAGATTCTAGAAGACAAATTTCCAGAAAGCACAGAAGGTATAAAAAAAGAACTGATTGAAAGAAAGGATGGAAAACGTCGAGACAGAGATGGAGAAAACCAAGGATATAATCGAAAAGGAAATGGGAAATGAGCTCATTTCATCACTCCAAAGGAATAGAGTAGGATATGATCACAAGCATATTAGTTGCAACAACTTTGTTCTTCCCTGACCAGAACTATCAAAGTTTATGGTGATACTCACCGAGAAGAGGGTTTTTTAACTATGTTCACCTCTTGGGAGCAGCGTTGTTTATTATTCATTATTATTATTACTCATTCTTAGAAATATTATCGATTCCTTACAATGTGATTGCAGGTAGTTACGCCATTGGGTGAGTATATCGATAGCTACCGAAAGCAGTATAAAAAAGGAGAATACATATAATTTAGGATTGTAAATAGACTACGTAAGCTCCAATAAAAGTCGCGTAAATACATACTTGGAACAGCGGTCTGACTCATTTACTAGAACCTTACCTTAAGTAAATTTGCATTTAATGATACTTCAAATACTGCATCCTCCCATTTCGATGGTGATGAAACATAGCGCTTCCGTGGGAGCTTATCATGATTGAGTCGATGCATATAAAGAATTTTTATTTTTAGGCAGGAAGATATCATTTCGTTACAAATTGGGGATCAGATTCTACACAAAGTACGTTCTTCTTCTGATATCTTGTTACTTTAATAGTAATCTGATACGCATGAAGACTTATTCTTGATACTTGATAATAACGCATTTTATCTTGAATTAGATAATGGTTTTCAATAATGTTAGTGTCTTGTTTTGCTCTAATAAGGAAAAGCTAAGGAATTTCCATTCAAGAATAAACATTATTGATCATAATATGTTTTCGGGATGATGACGAGTACCTCATTTATAAACACCAATTATTATGAAAGAATTGTGAATGAGTGACTCATTATTTTTTCATATAAAATCTAAATAAGATTATCGCATTAAAATTGTTGTTACGTGGAGATGGTTAATGATATGCAGATGCGAACATATTGTGTCCTTGATAGCTCAGTTAGTAAGAGCACGGACTAGCAATCGAGAGGTCGCAGGTTCGATCCCTGCTCGAGAATAGTTTTTTCTGAAATTTAATTTATCTGAACGATTGCTGAAATCACGCAAATGTCGATGACGTTAGATGAAAGGAGAATTGGATTGATGATTATTGTGATGAATGAGTACCTTCTAACATTCTAATTCAGTGTTAATACTAACATCATATTCCAGGGAAAAACGGTATCCCGATATGCAGATGCGAACGTGTGTCCTCGAAAGCTCAGTTGGTAAGAGCACGGACTAGCAGGGTCGCAGGTTCGATCCTTGCTCGAGGATATTTTTTTTCCTGGAATTGAATTTGTCTGAACGTCGCGATTCATTTATATGGAAATAGACGAATGTTTTGAGACCTCCGATATAGAAGAAGGAGCAAAATTGGCAATGATAAGCCTTCTACCAGAAAAATTCCTAGCGTAATACAAAGCTGATTGCTTTGATTATTAATTATTTATTTCATTCGATTACTTTTCACACCACTGTTCCATTCATAACACTTTGCGCATTGGTGTTTTAAATTCACGTTATTCACACTGAAAGGTCAAAACTAACTCTATAACTTCAACTCATGTGAACGCTCGTATATTTTGAAATAATCTTTATTGTAGAATATTATACCAATTCTATAATGTTTTAAACTCTAATTCAGAACTTTTATATATTTTTTTATGATCTAACAAAAACTGATTTGGAAGAAATAAATAGTTATTGTTTATTTCTAGTACTCAATACTTTATTATATGTACATCTTTTATGTAACAACTGGTGTACATGAAACAAATTGATTGATTGATTTGATCCCTGACTTTATCTATCCATTTTCCATATCTCAAGTACCTAAATTTGAACAATTTCAATTATTGACTGAAACGGCAGATGCATAGTTATTGTTTAAATTTCATTGACGACAATCTCTCGTCTCTTCAATAAACAATGTGTTGTAATTCGTTTGATTGTTTTGTTGATATATATATACATATTTTTCAAGTAGTATAGAACCTACGCTATTTATAATAATAA
The DNA here is from genome assembly GCA_958298965.1 of Chrysolina haemoptera. NCBI lineage: Eukaryota > Metazoa > Arthropoda > Insecta > Coleoptera > Chrysomelidae > Chrysolina > Chrysolina haemoptera. The sequence continues at coordinate 5,252,341 of OY282586.1, read as the reverse complement.
TAATTATACTCCCTCATGTGTATCCAAAGAAATGTACGGGTAAAGTACGGCTATTATTATTATCCGTGGCGCTCCAAGGAAACTTACTGATTTTATATGGCGTATCTATCTCTTTTTTCTAGATATTTTGACGGGGATAACCCCATTGCGCCTATTCTACCTGGTCTAATCCGGGTCTCAAAAGGGTCGGGAATTTATCACAACCCAGTTGCGCCGATGGTAAAAATAAGCAAAATGTATATGTGTTCAATTTTCACGCACTCAAATGTCCACGCAAGGTTAGTTCGTTCTGGTTAGATCGACTAAATAATTACTTATCGCAAAATTATTGTATTCAATTTCGGTTTCCTTTTAAGATAACTGTAGATGACATTGTTTATGCGCTGTATATCAAACTACCACGCTGAAACGAATCTGATGAATTAAAGAAACATTATCAAATTAATCACCAAGTTCCACATCGGTCCGCATTTTCTCACATAATGCACTTTTACGATTCTTATCAGAGGCATCACAGCGAATTTCTCCTTTCGTGTATTCTATTACGCAGAAGGCTCGGATGACTCAAATCTTTGATACAGTAAACAAACCTCCCACACCTATTAGATCAGGAGATGAGGATTCTGCACGGTGGGATTATTCGCTTAATAATCCAGTACGATTGAGTTTTGAGACCAAAATCGATTGTAGCACCACCAAACTCGGTATGCTAGTAGTTGGAACCATGATAAACCCGAAAAAAAAATTGTTTACCAAAATTCCAGGGGTGGAACATATATATATTTTTTTTCGTTTAAAAATAAATAAATAGATTTTTGCTGTAATCTTGGAGAGTATATGATTTATCGGAAAACAACTCAACAAGGTGGGAAACAATTCAATTTTCTACAAAAGTGATACCTAGTAATGTCTCGTGAAATGCGCTCGTTTTCTGAGAAACCGTGACTGAACGCCGACATCAAATTTCAGGTTCACTCTTACCCGCCTCTTAAAGTTCTGGCGGATCCGAATATTTGATTGGTCATAACTCTGCTAAAATTGATCGGAGAAGAAAAAGAAAAAGTTCATATCGTTTCTAAAGACTCCCACCTTCTCACGCAAATATAATATACGAGTATTTGAGTACCTAAAATGTGTTTTCTCGCACTTCACGGAGATGTTTGCGGATGATCAGAAAATCATGAATAATTCATTAAATATGGAATTATTGTACTGAAGCAGCAATCCATATCCTCTTTTGACTATATGCAACAATTTTAAAGTAGTGTGACAGGTCCCACTTAGACATGCCAAAAAAAACGTTGTTTTACTCCTGCCTCATTTTCAACTTACCCATAAAATCGGCATTCTCTTCACTAAATGTTGAAAATAATCGCTTATTCATAATCTGCATATGTATATTTAATAACACTATCGTGAAGTGCAAACCTCAAGCTTGAAATCACATACTTCATTGTTTATGTAGGATGTGTATGAGCGATTATTTTCAATATTTACTGAAGAAATTGCCAGGATTATGGGTGAGTTGAAAACTGAGGCAGGAGTAAAACCCAGTTTTTAATTTGGCATGTATAAGTGTCTAAAATCGTTGCATATGGTCCAAAGAGGGTACTGATTCCTGCTCCAGTATAATTATTTCATATCAACCAAAATATCCATGAATTTCGGATCCTCCGTAAATATCGTGGAAGACTTATGTGAAGTGGGACAAAAGACATTTTAGGTAGTCAGATACTCACATGTTATATTTGCATGAGGAAGTAGAAGTCTTCGGCAATGATATGCACTTTTTCTTTTCCTTTTACTATAATTTTTAGCAAAGTTATGACAAATCTGATTTTCGGCCCTGCCTGAACTTGTAGTGGCGGGTTTCTGGTGGAGAATAGAAATTATCTGTCATCCTATCCAAATCGTTTTTTGATGAATTTCATATTTTCTGAAATAACAACAAAAAAAAAATATATTTTTATTTAATGAAAATTTTTTTAGTTTCCACCCCTGATTTTTTGGTAATTTTTTTTTCTTATAATACATGATGTCGAAATGTCATGTGCCGAGTTTCAGAGTGCTACAATTCATTCTTCACTTTTTGCTCGAGTTTGTCTGTCATTACTGGATTACTGGGTGCATTCATGTTTTTTTTTTACACAAATTACTGCAGTTCATATGCAGGTGAGATTGCAATATATTCTTATGTAATGAATATGAATGTGATTCGTATCTTAATAATCTCCCAAAAATCACGATGCTCGGTCGCCCACAGGTACTATGTATTTATTACTGCTTTCTTCACATCCAAAATTTTCAATGATGAATAACAATGTTTTGATTCTTTAGTAAAGATAATATCCTACCCCATGAAAAAATTCATATTCAATATTTCTTTTCTTGTTTCAGATGACTGCTTCTACATTTCCAGTAGTCATGAAAATAGGGCACGCCCATGGAGGTCTCGGCAAAGTGAAAGTAGACAACATCAACGATTTCCAAGACATGGCCAGCGTAGTAGCCGTAGCTAACACATATTGCACTGTGGAGCCCTACATCGATTCCAAATACGATATACATGTGCAAAAGATCGGACACAACTACAAGGTGTTTATGAGGAAATCAATTTCAGGTAAGAACAAATGTAATAATGGTGTAATTACGCGCGGTCTTTTATCCTGCTTCCTGCTTTTTATTTATTAAAACGGTCCATCATACATTTTTAATGTCCACTCTCGGTTGCCTGAAAGCACCACTGGTTTCGGCATACGCCATTACTTTAAATTTACATTTGAACCAATGTTCCCCTCTATGAAGAACACCAGCCACGTTCCAAAGATTTCGATGGTACTCTGTCCAGCCGTGGGACTCCATGGAATTCAATAGGATAAGTGAAAGGACATAATGGTTGAATTCATGGCAGAAACAGAGACATAACAATCGACAACATGATTCCACAGTTCACGGAATCCCACTACAGTCGTGGTCAGCTATTCCTGATATAGATGTTTCTCCTCGTTGAGTCCACTTTTTGTGTTCGGATATTCATACGGATAATGGCCTCTTGGTCTCTCCGATATAGGAATGTCCACATTCACATGGAACCTCGTAGATACAGTTTTTGTTGGATTCTGTTGTTTTTCCTGGTTTCTTTTTGGTATAAACGCTCTTCACGTCAACGCTGACGAAACAATCTTCAGGTCCTAGTTCAGCATCTTTAATAATGTCCACAATGTGTTTTGCATTTTTTACGATCGAAATGCTTGTACCCTATGAGGGTTGTAGTATCGGTACGAGGTATTTCGTCGGTGAGTTACGAGAGCTGGTGATTGGTCTCAATGGTATATCGAGTTTGTGAGCTTTCGGAAGACTGTTGAGATGGTGGTTTAGTGTGGCGTCATCTGTGTCTGTTCCTTGTCTGTAATAAAGGTTTTGTACTTCGTCAGAGTCGTGCTGTAGATTTTCTTTTCTATCGAAGATTTTGGATCCTTCTTCCACAGTTTGTACTTTCCTGCCTCGAGAACTGCTTCTAACTGGTCATTATACGTCTGGGTGTCCATAATGACTGGCATTTCCTTCAGGTGCAGGGAGAATTTTGATTTGCAGGGTTTTCAGGGCCTTCTGCTCTCCAGTGTTAATGTTTTTTCGAGGGATCCTATCATTCTACATTCTTTCACTTTCCATCTGAATTATTCTGCCTATGATTCATTATGTTGCTAGTTGACTCTACAGAGCTACGATGTCCAGGGTAGGTACTTCGAAGTTAAATCCATTTTTCAGCAGGCACTCCAGGAGTCAGGGGGTTTGATGATGTGTTCATGATGGTACGTGAAATCTCGTGCAGTTGTTGTCAATTTTCGCAAGTATCAAACAGATATAATTCAGCGGTCGTAGGGCGCAGCATACAATCCATTTTTTATCATTATTTTAACCATCATCACTAGTCATCGCTAGTCGTAACTACTGTCACGTGTTGGATAGAACATTCTATGCCACTCGTGTGTTATGTTTCCTGTCACTTGAGAAATCTTTCTCGCGTGACTTATTTTCAACATAACACACTAGTACCATAAATAACTATTTCTTTTTCATAAAGTTCCTAGTTCAGAACGTTTTACTTCTAAGAGTGAAACATCAGTTAATCAAATTAGTTCAGTTCTTTTTCAGTTGTCAAGTTTTCTTATTCAATAACTAAAGAATCCATAATCCATGGAGTAACATCACATTGTTCACATAATGACTGATGAATTCTATAACTGGCGTGCTCGCCATTTTCTAGTATACAGGATGTAATATAACCCAGTGTTTTTCAACCTTTTTGAATATGCGACCCCTTTACAAGTTAAAAAATTCTGGCAACTCCCCATCCCCAGGGCCCTAATAAGACCATATGTGTCTGATTTTAGAAGCTATGTATTTAATTTTTTTTCTGTTCTGGAAACTAAATATCGATTGAGAAACCAATTGTAGGTACTGTGTAAAAGAAATAGGCGTCAATCAACAGAAAATGATTTGATTATTTGTGTCTCAAAAATAGAACCACGTTTCGGCAAATTAATAGAAAATAAACAGATACAGCCTTCTCACTGAAACTGTATTTTTTTTTGTAGGGTAGAACCTATGAACACTTGCCTTTTTCTTTAACCAGTAACCCCTCGCGTAAGGTCCACAGGTTGAAAAACACTGATCTAACTGAAAAGGGGAACATTCTCCATGAAAATTGAAAAATGTGATTTATTTGTAATCTAACCTATCGCACTCCCGCGAAGGACGGGTGTATAATGCCATTTTATAACGAATGGCAGGTGTGGAAAATTCGAAAAAATTGTAGAAATTTTATATTTTGTTGGCAAATTCGGAAAATCTTGAAAACCGATCTTCGAAATTACACGTCAGTTTCTTCCATCCGGCAGTTTCATCAGTATTATTGGGGCTCTTCTCCAGTCAGCTTACGACGTTCGGCGGACAGCGGTTCTCAAAATTTCGACGAACTTTCCAACAAAATTCCAACTTTCCACAAATTTTTTCCGATTTTTTTCACACCTGCCATTCGTTATAAAATGGCATTATACACCCGTCATTCGTGGGATTACACCCTGTATATGGTGAAGTAATCTATCTTAGCTTGGTTTTGAATCATTTTAGGTTGTTGGAAAACTAATACAGGATCGGCAATGCTGGAACAAATTTCAATGCCTGATAGGTACAAAAATTGGGTGGATGAAGTAGCGGACCTGTTTGGAGGGTTGGATATTTGCGCCCTTGAAGTTGTCGTTGGAAAAGATGGACGGGAGCACATAATTGAGGTAGGTAGTAGGTATAATGGATCGAATAATCAAATGAAACAACTAGCTAAACTACAATATTATTCATTGTGTTTATCACTTTGATTAATCCACAGGGTAATTCAATTTTTTTTTTTTTTCAAAAATATCTCAGTTGAATAAAAATATTTAAACGGAATATGGGTTGCGTTAGAGCACAATTGCGCGATTTTTCTTCTAAAAATTCTACGTCTACCTAATCCAGTAACGACAAAAAATAGAAGAATAAATTGTAGCACTCTGAAACTCGGCACATAACATCTCGACATAATGTATTATTAGAAAAAAAATCGTTTTCCAAAAAATCAGGGGTGGAACCTAAAAAAATTTGTCATTTAAAAAAAATATAATTTTTTTTGTTGTCATTTCAGAAAACATAAGATTTATCAAAAAATGATTTCGATAGGTTGAGAGATAATTCAATTATCTACAAGAATGAATTTTAGTAATACCTCATGAAATACGCTCATTTTCTCAGAAAACGTGGTTTAACGCCGACGTCACATTTCATGCTCGCGCTAACCCGCCACTGCAAGTTCAGGCAGGGCCAAAAATTAGATTTGTCATAACTTTGCTGAAAATTATAGTGGAAGGAAAAGAAAAAGTGCAAATTGTTTCTCATGCAAATTTAACATGTGAGTATCTGAGTACCTAAAATGTGTCCCACTTCATATAACCATTCTACGATATTTATTAAGTAAAAGTTCGGGAAGTGGGGTAGGGGTAGATAAATATACTTTTTGATGGTTGGATCTTGGTTTTTTACGATTTTTGGCTGAAATATGCATTCTATCGGAAAAATTTCTGGAAGAAAGATGTAAATAATTGATAATTCTGAAACTGTTGTATGAGTCATATTTCATCATAACCTCGAAATCAACGAGAAAAACCCTAACAAACTTTCTTTTCCGTTTTTTTTACGTTCTTAATTGTTGTCCTCCTCAGGAAAAAACAAGTTTTTCATGAAACTTGGTAAAAACGCTCTTTTTAGTGTTGTAAATGACTGGTAATTTTTTCAGAGCAAAATATTTATTTTTCGATTTTTACGAATATAAATTTGAAAAAAAGCAAAATTTTCAATCGAAAAACTTTTCCGATTTTTCGAATTTGTCCGTACATACTCATTTTTTTCTTCGAAACCTGGAATTTGAGATAGTATTTAGACATATGTTCGTATGGAGAAATATTTGTTGAAAATGCAAAAAAAAAATTGTTCATAATCGATTTTTTGCTAATATTAAGAATTTCTTATTTTTTATTGCGAATTAGCTTAAAAATAATGATTTTCATGTAATTACAATGCAATTATCATTTAATGGGAGATGCCTGGCAATGTTTGCGCCTGGCTTTATCTTAAAAGAAATAAGTTCCTTCAGCATTCGCACACAACTGATCCATGTTAATGATATTATCAACTAAAACTAGCAAGAGAACTAATTTTTTCAAATTTAAATTTGTAAAAAATCGAAAAATATTTTGCTCTGAAAAAATTACAGCTCATTTATAACACTAAAACGAACGTTTTCACCAAAGATAAAAATTAAAAACCAAAAAAAAAAAGAAAAGTGAAAGTTTTTTAGCGTTTTTCTCGTTGAAAAATGACGATCACAAAAGTTTCAGAGTTATCAATTATCTACAACTTTTTATCCAAACTTTTTCTGATAAAATGCACATTTCAGCCACAAATTGTAAAAAAAACCAAGATCCAACCCTCAAAAAGTATATTTAGCTACCCCTACCCTCCTACCGGAACTTTTACTGAGTTGTCTTGATTTTTATTGAAGATTTTCCGACCCCCACATACTGCTAAGAATTTTTTTTTTTTTTTTCAAAAATGATTGACCCTGGTCTATCATTGGAGTTTAGTTTAGAGCCTTTGAACGTCTTGATTCCTATACAGGTAAATGACAGCGCACTGACTCTCCTCGGCGACTCCCAAGAAGAAGACAGGAGATTCATCGCCGATCTGGTAACATCCAGGATGCAAGCGATCTGCAGACCAAGAACTCCTCCTCCCAGCGAAGATCCCGTGCCTCCCCCAGTAGGGCCCCGAAGCATCCTAGGTAGTATAACTAGCCTGACTCACTCGGAAATCCCACCAGCAAGTTCTACTTCTGACACACCGTCCTTGGGAAGCATCGGCAGAAAAGATAGTCTAGGTAAGTGATATATGGTCAACCATACAACAAAGTAATCTATCGAGAATTTTCCAAATTAAAAAAGTCCGATGGTGTCAGACCTGGTAATCTGGCAGGCCACTTTGTAGGACCGCAACGACCAATCCAACGATGAGGGTGAATTGTATCTAGATTTCAGTTTTCCAGAATTTAATCAAAATGTCGTTCTTCGACTTTTCAACATATAGCTTTCCTATAAAATTTTGGTTGATGAATAAAAGACTCATTGGAAACTGTGAATGAGTCTCGCGGAATATGTGAGGACTTTCATCACTGCAATATCTGTCATTTTGTCTGTGAGTATTACCATTTAGAAACAAGTATACTTGTCACTGAATATACTGAAGATAAAAACATAGGTAATCTTTCAGTAATAATATTGCATAGAAGAAACAATATGGTGTATGATAAAAGCAGACAGCAAAAATAATGAATGTGCCTATACAAATATACACAAACATATTCGTGTACGATGATTCATATTTATTTATAGAATGCATAATAATATTCCTTCAATTCATAGCAAGCTTTCTCAATAAATAACTGTTTGGGGCTCTTCCTGAATTTTTTCTGGTCTGTAACTTCCTTCATATGAGTACTTACACATCTTCAATCTATTGTAATTATATAACTGAGTCTTTCACCAGGAAAGTCGATGGTAGAAGTCTTCTCGAGTTAAGGATATCTGCACATATGTCTGACCGATTTAATTCAATCTCCGTCGAGGTATCAGGCATGGAAGTACTTGTTTTCTGTTACATATACATACATTCAGGCAATGCAAACTGGAAGGCAGTCATTATTTGAAAAGTTTTTTGACTCGTCCATAGTCTGGGTCAATACATTTCACTTCTTGGAAATAAGTATTCATATAAATAAAAACATATCATACCTGCAGTCTTTTAAATAATGCTGGGCTTCTCTGTAGACAGAGGAGTTGAAGTCATTGCGGGAACCTCTTGGGTAAGTGGTGAACTCAAGTGATGGTATCGAAATGGTTGCGACCTTCGTTGATAGATGTCCCTAGGTGTCAGGTAGGTTTAAAATGTTACGGTTTCTCTGCACTAGCTCTCACTAACAGTGCTGCCGTTTTGTGAGTAATTACTCCTTTTGTGAGTATTTTCAACGCTGCGGAGTAAAAGCGGAGTAATTGGATATTTGTGAGGCTTTGTGAGGATTTCGATGGGTCATTTAGAATCATTCAATAAACTTTAAAAGAAGACCGAAGTTTCTGTTCTGTGGATCACAGAACATGAAATGTAAGATAGAACTTCTGTTCTGACCGATATTTTATGATTTTTATGCTAGTTTATTCACTTTTTAGTTTTGGGCGGTATATTTTAAATGAGTTATGCTGACAGATGACAGGTGACACTTGACACTTCACTTCATTACGATTACGTTTTTTTAGAAAATTAGTACCATTGTTCTTTTTTTAAGAAATCCATATCATTTTATTCATAACAATCATAACCATTGTGTCAGTTTCTGGAAAAATATTGGGAGGATTTTGTGAGGATTTTCAAAGTTTTGGGAGTAAAATGCGCGGATTTTGATACGGCCTTGTGATCCTTTTGATTAGTGCCCAGCGGCAGCACTGCTCACTAAGTATAAGGGTAGTTTTGAGGAGACTAATCTATGTGCATACAAACGTTTTCTAGTGCGTTTTCACTTCATTTTGATTATGAAGTGGTGGCTAAACTCTCCAGAGTTTAGCATTAGGTCTCGACCACTATCGGGAAATATTTGAATCTGTCGAGTAAGTGCTAGCAGCTAGCACGTGCTAATCAGCTGTTTTTTGTTTGTGTACAACTTAACCTGTAAATATCACAATTATTATTTCCTTTGATATTTTGATAACACTTCAATCTAACACTTGAAGGATATGAAAAACCACTCGAGGGGATTACAATAACAAGTCAAAGACGATAAAATTGAACGAATCTACAAATGATGATGATTTCATATTTTCACATAAAGAAATGCGAATAGGAAATATATACATGGAATGATAAACTAAAAAGTTTAACTTTCCAGAGATCAAATTAAACAGACTCTAAAAAGGTGAAAATTCTCTCAACTATTGAAAAGTTAGGAATTACTTTTAGACTACACTAGATTGTGAAGATAAGTTGTTCAGTTACCTAGTACTAAAACCAGTTCGAAAATTCTGAAATATATTCAAATTCAGAAAATTATTTCTTACTTGTGTAAACTTATTTTCAAAACAAAAATCACAGTTACAGGTTACAAGATTATTATACAACCCAATATCATTATCATATTAAATTGATATTTGTCATCAAAGAAATATAGCAATTATTTTCGCTAAAGGAGGTATGCTTTTCTGGACCATCTGCCCCCCGTCGTAAGATTTTGCACACTTTTAGGTTTATAACAAAGAAACATTTTTCCACAATATTAGCTTTCAAACCATTTCCTAACCTCTTCAAATAAGCTCTTCAGCAAATTTTTTTAAGATATTAAAATGATAAAATAAACATTTTGGCTATGCAGCTTATATGTGCACACATAAAGTGCTAGGAAACGCACGTTAAAAGGTAAGATCTCGTTAATACTCGGCTCGCACAAGTTTCGACTTCTGAGGGCTGCCGTTCGTAAGCGGACGACAACTGGTTAACGGAAAAAACAATGTTAAAACAATTTTTTTTTTAAACAATAAGGTTTTGTTGTAATAGGTACATAGGTACTTGTTGATGAATGTCATTTCTGACAATTAGTTATTGAAATAATTGACAATTAATGTTGCCACTTTTTGGACAATAATTGATGAGACTTATTACATAAGATAACTTATTCTAGATTGTAATGAAACGAAAAGGTACTACTGCATTATTCATTACACATTACACATTTCTAAGCATTCGAAATAATTTAATTTTTTTGTCAGGACTAGCCCACATTTTTTCATCAAGAGCATCCTCCTTTGTAGTTTGCTTAGATGCAACCTGATAATGAACTGAATTTATATGATTTCATTATTTGAATCTGCCTTGAATGAATGTTGGCATCATCCTAGAGATTACATTCTGTTCAGAAGAAAAAAACATCCAACCGACTATATTGATCCCTATAATATTTGTAAAAACTCGTATAGAATCGCCTAAATTTACTTTCAGCAAGAAAAATTTAGTTTCTAATAGGTTTTTGTCTACATCTGCGTCCATGAAGAGTTTCAAGAGAGACGTAGAGAATTACTTAGTCATTAATTAATTCTTTTTTATTTTCAGCTTCACAAACAAGCACAATTAGCAGCGCACCCAGTACAGGTCGTCTTCCAGATCCTCCACCCAGACCATTCCAAAGACAGGGCAGTCAAACCTTAGCAGAAGACACTGAAGATACGATGAAAAATCTAAGAAAAACCTTCGCTGGAATTTTTGGAGATATGTAAAAAAATCTTTCCTGTAAACAAAATAAGTTAATTTTCAGTCGTTTGTGGAGAAAGGTATCATTTGAAACTCTATCCCGAATCCGATTCGCTGAACGCGATAAAGCCAGCCATTCACTTGTAAGGGTATCCATACACGGGATGAGTCTCGAATGGTACATAGTCAGGTATGTGTGGTTTTGAATTTTGCTAAGCAATATGTTGAAAAATTATATGTTACTCACTGCCTTGGACCAGGTACCGTTGCGCGTTGGTACCTATTGTTACGTTAGTGTAGTTGTTAATCTGAATGTACAACAAAGTCAAGTGTTTTGATGTTCGTTGAAGTTACTAGATGATTTTTTTTATGAACGGGTTTGAGAATCTTCATGAAACAATACTGTCGAGGAGGCTTTACCCAAAACGGAATATACCGGGTTACCCGTAACCAATTTATCTTCGTTGTTATTCTGTATAGATGTTTCAAATTTGGTACATCTATTTGATGTCATGAATCTACAATTTAGCAAGTATCAGACCAAATATGATACTTCCGGTTTGACCGGAAGCGCATCAAATTTTTTTAGTTCAAATGGAAAGTAATTTTTTTCAAATTACTATTCGGTACAATTACCTTACCAACGATATATCATAATCATACTTCCAATTCACAAACTACTGATATAATTGAGATTTCATAAAAAAATAATTTTTGTATTTCCCTCGTAACGGAACATTTTCATGAAAGTGTACTATGGAAGATTAAACAATAACAAGTGAGTAAGAATAATTCGATGTCACAGTTTTCTCACTATGATTTGTATGCAGACGTAACTACTTTCCAATTTTTGTTTTTCTTTATTTTTCAACATCAATAAACTCATTTCTTTTAAATGCTATCATATAATTTTTTGTGTAAATTAGAAACTCCTATCTATATAGAAATAAATATCATGAAAATAACTGCTTATTTTTTTCCTATTTGTTTTTTTTTTGTTTGTTTTTAAGATAATCTCCATTCTAAACCTACACTTGTATTAAACCTTTCAACTAATCTTCATAAAAAATTAATAGGAAACAAAAATAAGTAGTCCTTTTAATGAGCTGTATTTCAATATAGATAGGAGTTTCTAACCTACACAAAAAAATCCTATATGTTATCGTTTAAAATAAACCAGTTTATTCATGTTGAAGAATAAAGAAATAGAATTATTGTCACACACGTGCTATTGTTTCATCTTCCATAGCACACTTTCATGAAAATATTCCGTTACGAGGGGATTACAAATAGTAATTTTTTATAAATTCTCAATTATATCATTAGTTTGTGAATTGGAAGTATGATTGTGATAAATCGTTGGGAAGGTAATTTTGCTTAAAATCGTTATTTGAAGACATGGTTCTTTCCATCTGAACCAAAAAAATTGAAGCGCTTCCGGTCAAACCATTACATCACATAATAAATTTGAAACATATACTAAATAACAACAGAGGTTTTTCCTCTTGGATATGCACAGTCATTTTTATTTTGAGTAAAGCTTTCCTGAAATCTCTTTCTCTCCCTAACAAGTAGACATTTAAAATGTATGAAATGACAATATACCTATGTCTTAATTTCGCCCTTCTGAGTGTCTTTTATAGTATACCCATTTTGCTGAAATTTTTCAAAATGTAATGTTTTTTTCATCGATGGATATACAGCAACGAAATCTCAGTTTGGACTCTGAATGTAAATAATTGTATTCACAAATTCTCTCATGAAAATCGTATTGTCCATTCGCCTCCATGTCTTTTACTTCCTTTTCAGTAATCTCCAACGATTATAGAACGTAGAAGATTCTAGAAATTGTATCACTATGTGTTCCGACAATACTTCATTTACATGCTTCTTTCGTGATTTTGTGAATATGAGGGCAATTTATGTTCTAGAAGAATTTTGAGAGGAATATTCAATTCTCCAGTGAGGTTTATTCGAATTCATGAGGTGATAGTGAAAGAGGTTGAAATAGATCATGATGGAAAGTTGATCGAAAATGATGCACTAAAAAATAAAATTTTAATGAATCATGATATCAGCATTACGCTCGATCAGACAGACAATGGTTTTTTGCGAATTTGATATAGGACCCCACATTCTCTATGTAAAATAACTTTCGGATAATTTTGCTGAAATCTTCATATATTGCAGATCCTCTTCACGTAATCCAATTGACAGATCGATTCTGAAACCAATTTTCAAGCGACAGAGTGTCAAACAATGCATCGATTTGTTTTTTGTGCTCTATAATTTGAAATCAAAACCTCTCAGAGATGAACTCTTCACATTTTAGTTAGGGTCGTATTTAACCGAGCACCAAAGTAATATTGATGTGATTTCCAAATATTTATCTGGTCACCAAAAATCATAATTGAGCACCAAAATGTAATTACCAAATTTTTTATTTTTGAGCACCAAAGTATTGAGTTTTAAAGTTTATATTATATACAGTGTGTTACACTTCTCATTGAAACACCCTCGTATCTTCCGTAATTTTTGACGCAGTATCATGAAATTTTCAGGATCGATAGATACACTAGAAATGAACTCACTGTACAAAAAGGGTCAACCTACGTGATATACACTGCACGCCAGCAGCGATGGAACCACCCATTTTTACGGTAAAACATACTAGGGGGCAAAATTTGCTCAAAATTCTTTCAGATTCGTGATCAGCACCACCAAATTACTATAAATACACCTGTCTTCTGAAAAATTCAAATTTGTTTCACTTCTCATGGAAACACCCTCGTATCTTCCATAATTTTTGACGCAGAATCATGAAATTTTCAGGATCGATAGATACACTAGAAATGAACTCACTGTACAAAAAGGGTCAACCTACGTGATATACACTGCACGCCAGCAGCGATGGAACCACCCATTTTTACGGTAAAACATACTAGGGGGCAAAATTTGCTCAAAATTCTTTCAGATTCGTGATCAGCACCACCAAATTACTATAAATACACCTGTCTTCTGAAAAATTCAAATTTGTTTCACTTCTCATGGAAACACCCTCGTATCTTCCATAATTTTTGACGCAGAATCATGAAATTTTCAGGATCGATAGATACACTAGAAATGAACTCACTGTACAAAAAGGGTCAACCTACGTGATATACACTGCACGCCAGCAGCGATGGAACCACCCATTTTTACGGTAAAACATACTAGGGGGCAAAATTTGCTCAAAATTCTTTCAGATTCGTGATCAGCACCACCAAATTACTATAAATACACCTGTCTTCTGAAAAATTCAAATTTGTTTCACTTCTCATGGAAACACCCTCGTATCTTCCGTAATTTTTGACACAGAATCATGAAATTTTCAGGATCGATAGATACACTAGAAATGAACTCACTGCACAAAAAGGGTCAACCTACGTGATATACACTGCACGCCAGCAGCGATGGAACCACCCATTTTTACGGTAAAACATACTAGGGGGCAAAATTTGCTCAAAATTCTTTCAGATTCGTGATCAGCACCACCAAATTACTATAAATACACCTGTCTTCTGAAAAATTCAAATTTGTTTCACTTCTCATGGAAACACCCTCGTATCTTCCATAATTTTTGACGCAGAATCATGAAATTTTCAGGATCGATAGATACACTAGAAATGAACTCACTGTACAAAAAGGGTCAACCTACGTGATATACACTGCACGCCAGCAGCGATGGAACCACCCATTTTTACGGTAAAACATACTAGGGGGCAAAATTTGCTCAAAATTCTTTCAGATTCGTGATCAGCACCACCAAATTACTATAAATACACCTGTCTTCTGAAAAATTCAAATTTGTTTCACTTCTCATGGAAACACCCTCGTATCTTCCATAATTTTTGACGCAGAATCATGAAATTTTCAGGATCGATAGATACACTAGAAATGAACTCACTGTACAAAAAGGGTCAACCTACGTGATATACACTGCACGCCAGCAGCGATGGAACCACCCATTTTTACGGTAAAACATACTAGGGGGCAAAATTTGCTCAAAATTCTTTCAGATTCGTGATCAGCACCACCAAATTACTATAAATACACCTGTCTTCTGAAAAATTCAAATTTGTTTCACTTCTCATGGAAACACCCTCGTATCTTCCGTAATTTTTGACACAGAATCATGAAATTTTCAGGATCGATAGATACACTAGAAATGAACTCACTGCACAAAAAGGGTCAACCTACGTGATATACACTGCACGCCAGCAGCGATGGAACCACCCATTTTTACGGTAAAACATACTAGGGGGCAAAATTTGCTCAAAATTCTTTCAGATTCGTGATCAGCACCACCAAATTACTATAAATACACCTGTCTTCTGAAAAATTCAAATTTGTTTCACTTCTCATGGAAACACCCTCGTATCTTCCATAATTTTTGACGCAGAATCATGAAATTTTCAGGATCGATAGATACACTAGAAATGAACTCACTGTACAAAAAGGGTCAACCTACGTGATATACACTGCACGCCAGCAGCGATGGAACCACCCATTTTTACGGTAAAACATACTAGGGGGCAAAATTTGCTCAAAATTCTTTCAGATTCGTGATCAGCACCACCAAATTACTATAAATACACCTGTCTTCTGAAAAATTCAAATTTGTTTCACTTCTCATGGAAACACCCTCGTATCTTCCATAATTTTTGACGCAGAATCATGAAATTTTCAGGATCGATAGATACACTAGAAATGAACTCACTGTACAAAAAGGGTCAACCTACGTGATATACACTGCACGCCAGCAGCGATGGAACCACCCATTTTTACGGTAAAACATACTAGGGGGCAAAATTTGCTCAAAATTCTTTCAGATTCGTGATCAGCACCACCAAATTACTATAAATACACCTGTCTTCTGAAAAATTCAAATTTGTTTCACTTCTCATGGAAACACCCTCGTATCTTCCGTAATTTTTGACACAGAATCATGAAATTTTCAGGATCGATAGATACACTAGAAATGAACTCACTGCACAAAAAGGGTCAACCTACGTGATATACACTGCACGCCAGCAGCGATGGAACCACCCATTTTTACGGTAAAACATACTAGGGGGCAAAATTTGCTCAAAATTCTTTCAGATTCGTGATCAGCACCACCAAATTACTATAAATACACCTGTCTTCTGAAAAATTCAAATTTGTTTCACTTCTCATGGAAACACCCTCGTATCTTCCATAATTTTTGACGCAGAATCATGAAATTTTCAGGATCGATAGATACACTAGAAATGAACTCACTGTACAAAAAGGGTCAACCTACGTGATATACACTGCACGCCAGCAGCGATGGAACCACCCATTTTTACGGTAAAACATACTAGGGGGCAAAATTTGCTCAAAATTCTTTCAGATTCGTGATCAGCACCACCAAATTACTATAAATACACCTGTCTTCTGAAAAATTCAAATTTGTTTCACTTCTCATGGAAACACCCTCGTATCTTCCATAATTTTTGACGCAGAATCATGAAATTTTCAGGATCGATAGATACACTAGAAATGAACTCACTGTACAAAAAGGGTCAACCTACGTGATATACACTGCACGCCAGCAGCGATGGAACCACCCATTTTTACGGTAAAACATACTAGGGGGCAAAATTTGCTCAAAATTCTTTCAGATTCGTGATCAGCACCACCAAATTACTATAAATACACCTGTCTTCTGAAAAATTCAAATTTGTTTCACTTCTCATGGAAACACCCTCGTATCTTCCGTAATTTTTGACACAGAATCATGAAATTTTCAGGATCGATAGATACACTAGAAATGAACTCACTGCACAAAAAGGGTCAACCTACGTGATATACACTGCACGCCAGCAGCGATGGAACCACCCATTTTTACGGTAAAACATACTAGGGGGCAAAATTTGCTCAAAATTCTTTCAGATTCGTGATCAGCACCACCAAATTACTATAAATACACCTGTCTTCTGAAAAATTCAAATTTGTTTCACTTCTCATGGAAACACCCTCGTATCTTCCGTAATTTTTGACACAGAATCATGAAATTTTCAGGATCGATAGATACACTAGAAATGAACTCACTGCACAAAAAGGGTCAACCTACGTGATATACACTGCACGCCAGCAGCGATGGAACCACCCATTTTTACGGTAAAACATACTAGGGGGCAAAATTTGCTCAAAATTCTTTCAGATTCGTGATCAGCACCACCAAATTACTATAAATACACCTGTCTTCTGAAAAATTCAAATTTGTTTCACTTCTCATGGAAACACCCTCGTATCTTCCATAATTTTTGACGCAGAATCATGAAATTTTCAGGATCGATAGATACACTAGAAATGAACTCACTGTACAAAAAGGGTCAACCTACGTGATATACACTGCACGCCAGCAGCGATGGAACCACCCATTTTTACGGTAAAACATACTAGGGGGCAAAATTTGCTCAAAATTCTTTCAGATTCGTGATCAGCACCACCAAATTACTATAAATACACCTGTCTTCTGAAAAATTCAAATTTGTTTCACTTCTCATGGAAACACCCTCGTATCTTCCATAATTTTTGACGCAGAATCATGAAATTTTCAGGATCGATAGATACACTAGAAATGAACTCACTGTACAAAAAGGGTCAACCTACGTGATATACACTGCACGCCAGCAGCGATGGAACCACCCATTTTTACGGTAAAACATACTAGGGGGCAAAATTTGCTCAAAATTCTTTCAGATTCGTGATCAGCACCACCAAATTACTATAAATACACCTGTCTTCTGAAAAATTCAAATTTGTTTCACTTCTCATGGAAACACCCTCGTATCTTCCGTAATTTTTGACACAGAATCATGAAATTTTCAGGATCGATAGATACACTAGAAATGAACTCACTGCACAAAAAGGGTCAACCTACGTGATATACACTGCACGCCAGCAGCGATGGAACCACCCATTTTTACGGTAAAACATACTAGGGGGCAAAATTTGCTCAAAATTCTTTCAGATTCGTGATCAGCACCACCAAATTACTATAAATACACCTGTCTTCTGAAAAATTCAAATTTGTTTCACTTCTCATGGAAACACCCTCGTATCTTCCATAATTTTTGACGCAGAATCATGAAATTTTCAGGATCGATAGATACACTAGAAATGAACTCACTGTACAAAAAGGGTCAACCTACGTGATATACACTGCACGCCAGCAGCGATGGAACCACCCATTTTTACGGTAAAACATACTAGGGGGCAAAATTTGCTCAAAATTCTTTCAGATTCGTGATCAGCACCACCAAATTACTATAAATACACCTGTCTTCTGAAAAATTCAAATTTGTTTCACTTCTCATGGAAACACCCTCGTATCTTCCGTAATTTTTGACACAGAATCATGAAATTTTCAGGATCGATAGATACACTAGAAATGAACTCACTGCACAAAAAGGGTCAACCTACGTGATATACACTGCACGCCAGCAGCGATGGAACCACCCATTTTTACGGTAAAACATACTAGGGGGCAAAATTTGCTCAAAATTCTTTCAGATTCGTGATCAGCACCACCAAATTACTATAAATACACCTGTCTTCTGAAAAATTCAAATTTGTTTCACTTCTCATGGAAACACCCTCGTATCTTCCATAATTTTTGACGCAGAATCATGAAATTTTCAGGATCGATAGATACACTAGAAATGAACTCACTGTACAAAAAGGGTCAACCTACGTGATATACACTGCACGCCAGCAGCGATGGAACCACCCATTTTTACGGTAAAACATACTAGGGGGCAAAATTTGCTCAAAATTCTTTCAGATTCGTGATCAGCACCACCAAATTACTATAAATACACCTGTCTTCTGAAAAATTCAAATTTGTTTCACTTCTCATGGAAACACCCTCGTATCTTCCATAATTTTTGACGCAGAATCATGAAATTTTCAGGATCGATAGATACACTAGAAATGAACTCACTGTACAAAAAGGGTCAACCTACGTGATATACACTGCACGCCAGCAGCGATGGAACCACCCATTTTTACGGTAAAACATACTAGGGGGCAAAATTTGCTCAAAATTCTTTCAGATTCGTGATCAGCACCACCAAATTACTATAAATACACCTGTCTTCTAAAAAATTCAAATTTGTTTCACTTCTCATGGAAACACCCTCGTATCTTCCATAATTTTTGACGCAGAATCATGAAATTTTCAGGATCGATAGATACACTAGAAATGAACTCACTGTACAAAAAGGGTCAACCTACGTGATATACACTGCACGCCAGCAGCGATGGAACCACCCATTTTTACGGTAAAACATACTAGGGGGCAAAATTTGCTCAAAATTCTTTCAGATTCGTGATCAGCACCACCAAATTACTATAAATACACCTGTCTTCTGAAAAATTCAAATTTGTTTCACTTCTCATGGAAACACCCTCGTATCTTCCGTAATTTTTGACACAGAATCATGAAATTTTCAGGATCGATAGATACACTAGAAATGAACTCACTGTACAAAAAGGGTCAACCTACGTGATATACACTGCACGCCAGCAGCGATGGAACCACCCATTTTTACGGTAAAACATACTAGGGGGCAAAATTTGCTCAAAATTCTTTCAGATTCGTGATCAGCACCACCAAATTACTATAAATACACCTGTCTTCTGAAAAATTCAAATTTGTTTCACTTCTCATGGAAACACCCTCGTATCTTCCGTAATTTTTGACACAGAATCATGAAATTTTCAGGATCGATAGATACACTAGAAATGAACTCACTGTACAAAAAGGGTCAACCTACGTGATATACACTGCACGCCAGCAGCGATGGAACCACCCATTTTTACGGTAAAACATACTAGGGGGCAAAATTTGCTCAAAATTCTTTCAGATTCGTGATCAGCACCACCAAATTACTATAAATACACCTGTCTTCTGAAAAATTCAAATTTGTTTCACTTCTCATGGAAACACCCTCGTATCTTCCATAATTTTTGACGCAGAATCATGAAATTTTCAGGATCGATAGATACACTAGAAATGAACTCACTGTACAAAAAGGGTCAACCTACGTGATATACACTGCACGCCAGCAGCGATGGAACCACCCATTTTTACGGTAAAACATACTAGGGGGCAAAATTTGCTCAAAATTCTTTCAGATTCGTGATCAGCACCACCAAATTACTATAAATACACCTGTCTTCTGAAAAATTCAAATTTGTTTCACTTCTCATGGAAACACCCTCGTATCTTCCATAATTTTTGACGCAGAATCATGAAATTTTCAGGATCGATAGATACACTAGAAATGAACTCACTGCACAAAAAGGGTCAACCTACGTGATATACACTGCACGCCAGCAGCGATGGAACCACCCATTTTTACGGTAAAACATACTAGGGGGCAAAATTTGCTCAAAATTCTTTCAGATTCGTGATCAGCACCACCAAATTACTATAAATACACCTGTCTTCTGAAAAATTCAAATTTGTTTCACTTCTCATGGAAACACCCTCGTATCTTCCATAATTTTTGACGCAGAATCATGAAATTTTCAGGATCGATAGATACACTAGAAATGAACTCACTGTACAAAAAGGGTCAACCTACGTGATATACACTGCACGCCAGCAGCGATGGAACCACCCATTTTTACGGTAAAACATACTAGGGGGCAAAATTTGCTCAAAATTCTTTCAGATTCGTGATCAGCACCACCAAATTACTATAAATACACCTGTCTTCTGAAAAATTCAAATTTGTTTCACTTCTCATGGAAACACCCTCGTATCTTCCATAATTTTTGACGCAGAATCATGAAATTTTCAGGATCGATAGATACACTAGAAATGAACTCACTGCACAAAAAGGGTCAACCTACGTGATATACACTGCACGCCAGCAGCGATGGAACCACCCATTTTTACGGTAAAACATACTAGGGGGCAAAATTTGCTCAAAATTCTTTCAGATTCGTGATCAGCACCACCAAATTACTATAAATACACCTGTCTTCTGAAAAATTCAAATTTGTTTCACTTCTCATGGAAACACCCTCGTATCTTCCGTAATTTTTGACACAGAATCATGAAATTTTCAGGATCGATAGATACACTAGAAATGAACTCACTGTACAAAAAGGGTCAACCTACGTGATATACACTGCACGCCAGCAGCGATGGAACCACCCATTTTTACGGTAAAACATACTAGGGGGCAAAATTTGCTCAAAATTCTTTCAGATTCGTGATCAGCACCACCAAATTACTATAAATACACCTGTCTTCTGAAAAATTCAAATTTGTTTCACTTCTCATGGAAACACCCTCGTATCTTCCATAATTTTTGACGCAGAATCATGAAATTTTCAGGATCGATAGATACACTAGAAATGAACTCACTGCACAAAAAGGGTCAACCTACGTGATATACACTGCACGCCAGCAGCGATGGAACCACCCATTTTTACGGTAAAACATACTAGGGGGCAAAATTTGCTCAAAATTCTTTCAGATTCGTGATCAGCACCACCAAATTACTATAAATACACCTGTCTTCTGAAAAATTCAAATTTGTTTCACTTCTCATGGAAACACCCTCGTATCTTCCATAATTTTTGACGCAGAATCATGAAATTTTCAGGATCGATAGATACACTAGAAATGAACTCACTGTACAAAAAGGGTCAACCTACGTGATATACACTGCACGCCAGCAGCGATGGAACCACCCATTTTTACGGTAAAACATACTAGGGGGCAAAATTTGCTCAAAATTCTTTCAGATTCGTGATCAGCACCACCAAATTACTATAAATACACCTGTCTTCTGAAAAATTCAAATTTGTTTCACTTCTCATGGAAACACCCTCGTATCTTCCATAATTTTTGACGCAGAATCATGAAATTTTCAGGATCGATAGATACACTAGAAATGAACTCACTGTACAAAAAGGGTCAACCTACGTGATATACACTGCACGCCAGCAGCGATGGAACCACCCATTTTTACGGTAAAACATACTAGGGGGCAAAATTTGCTCAAAATTCTTTCAGATTCGTGATCAGCACCACCAAATTACTATAAATACACCTGTCTTCTGAAAAATTCAAATTTGTTTCACTTCTCATGGAAACACCCTCGTATCTTCCGTAATTTTTGACACAGAATCATGAAATTTTCAGGATCGATAGATACACTAGAAATGAACTCACTGCACAAAAAGGGTCAACCTACGTGATATACACTGCACGCCAGCAGCGATGGAACCACCCATTTTTACGGTAAAACATACTAGGGGGCAAAATTTGCTCAAAATTCTTTCAGATTCGTGATCAGCACCACCAAATTACTATAAATACACCTGTCTTCTGAAAAATTCAAATTTGTTTCACTTCTCATGGAAACACCCTCGTATCTTCCATAATTTTTGACGCAGAATCATGAAATTTTCAGGATCGATAGATACACTAGAAATGAACTCACTGTACAAAAAGGGTCAACCTACGTGATATACACTGCACGCCAGCAGCGATGGAACCACCCATTTTTACGGTAAAACATACTAGGGGGCAAAATTTGCTCAAAATTCTTTCAGATTCGTGATCAGCACCACCAAATTACTATAAATACACCTGTCTTCTGAAAAATTCAAATTTGTTTCACTTCTCATGGAAACACCCTCGTATCTTCCGTAATTTTTGACACAGAATCATGAAATTTTCAGGATCGATAGATACACTAGAAATGAACTCACTGTACAAAAAGGGTCAACCTACGTGATATACACTGCACGCCAGCAGCGATGGAACCACCCATTTTTACGGTAAAACATACTAGGGGGCAAAATTTGCTCAAAATTCTTTCAGATTCGTGATCAGCACCACCAAATTACTATAAATACACCTGTCTTCTGAAAAATTCAAATTTGTTTCACTTCTCATGGAAACACCCTCGTATCTTCCGTAATTTTTGACACAGAATCATGAAATTTTCAGGATCGATAGATACACTAGAAATGAACTCACTGCACAAAAAGGGTCAACCTACGTGATATACACTGCACGCCAGCAGCGATGGAACCACCCATTTTTACGGTAAAACATACTAGGGGGCAAAATTTGCTCAAAATTCTTTCAGATTCGTGATCAGCACCACCAAATTACTATAAATACACCTGTCTTCTGAAAAATTCAAATTTGTTTCACTTCTCATGGAAACACCCTCGTATCTTCCATAATTTTTGACGCAGAATCATGAAATTTTCAGGATCGATAGATACACTAGAAATGAACTCACTGTACAAAAAGGGTCAACCTACGTGATATACACTGCACGCCAGCAGCGATGGAACCACCCATTTTTACGGTAAAACATACTAGGGGGCAAAATTTGCTCAAAATTCTTTCAGATTCGTGATCAGCACCACCAAATTACTATAAATACACCTGTCTTCTGAAAAATTCAAATTTGTTTCACTTCTCATGGAAACACCCTCGTATCTTCCGTAATTTTTGACACAGAATCATGAAATTTTCAGGATCGATAGATACACTAGAAATGAACTCACTGCACAAAAAGGGTCAACCTACGTGATATACACTGCACGCCAGCAGCGATGGAACCACCCATTTTTACGGTAAAACATACTAGGGGGCAAAATTTGCTCAAAATTCTTTCAGATTCGTGATCAGCACCACCAAATTACTATAAATACACCTGTCTTCTGAAAAATTCAAATTTGTTTCACTTCTCATGGAAACACCCTCGTATCTTCCGTAATTTTTGACACAGAATCATGAAATTTTCAGGATCGATAGATACACTAGAAATGAACTCACTGCACAAAAAGGGTCAACCTACGTGATATACACTGCACGCCAGCAGCGATGGAAGCACCCATTTTTACAGTAAAACATACAAGGGGGCAAAATTGGCTTGAAATTCCTTCACCCTTTTTGTACAGTGAGTTCATTTCTAGTGTATCTATCGATCCTGAAATTTTCATGATTCTGCGTCAAAAATTACGGAAGATACGAGGGTGTTTCCATGAGAAGTGAAACAAATTTGAATTTTTCAGGACTGAAAATTTTTCAGGAGACAGGTGTATATATAGTAATTTGTGGGTGCTGATCACGAATCTGAAATAATTTTGAGTGAATTTTGCCCCCTAGTATGTTTTACCGTAAAAATGGTTGGTTCCATCGCTGCTGGCGTGCAGTGTATCTATATCACGTAGGTTGACCCTTTTTGTGCAGTGAGTTCATTTCTAGTGTATCTATCGATCCTGAAAATTTCATGATTCTGCGTCAAAAATTACGGAAGATACGAGGGTGTTTCCATGAGAAGTGTAACACACTGTATATATAAATATTATATTATATATTTCAGCAGCAACTAATTAGTGTTGAACCCACAAATCTTACTTGAACACTTAATATTTGAGCACAAAAATAAACAAGAATTTGTTGGCCAAAAATGCTAAATGTTCCCAAATTTTATTCCGCATAACCAAATGATCAATTTCCGAAAATGCTCGCAGTTGACACACAAACCTAGTCTGAGCAAACTAACCTAGCTTGAGAGCCGAATATGCGTGAATTAGTTTTTCGCTCGCGCTTGACACACAAACCTAACCTGAGCAAGCTAACCTAGCTTGCATGTTGAAAATGCGTGACAGATTATTTGATCTATTTGGTGTTTATGTATCACATTAGGTAGGATACAACTTTTTAACATGTCAGGTGCTCATAAATTTTGTTTCTGGTTGAGATTTTTTGGTTCTCGTTTATTACTTTTGGTTGCCAAATATTATTTTGGAGACTTGGCACGTAATGTAGAGGCACAATAATTATTTTGGTGCTCATTCAAAATTTACCCTTCAAAGTTTCAGCTCATGAGTATTTCCAGCTGTCCTCTTGGGTCTTGGTGGCACACAGGTTGTGTTCTCGCTTGTTATGACAAAGTACGTGTGTTCGAATCGCCGCGTCCACCGACCTCGTGCATGGCATCACACGTTAAAAAGTAAGGGCTGCATCTTCGCTAGCTCGCAATAGTCTCTCGAAGACTTTTGAGGGTTGATCGTAAGAGGGCAACTGGTTGATAGAAATATCAATTTTAACAACAATTTTCAACAACTATTCAAATATAAAATAATATCTCACAAATGGTGCTGCATTTTACAGCATGGACAGCCAATGTTCATAGAAATAGATGAATATCAATAACATGTTCTTTTTGATTTTCATTCAATTCGTTAAAATTGGACTATAAACGTCTAGAATTTGCCAGTTTCACAAAAAGGTACGGGTCTACATCAACTACATGAGGATTCATAGGATTACCAATAGTGTATTTACAGGGTGATAATTTAAATACTTACAACTACTATATCTCTTGAACATCATTACTATTCCAATAAAAATGACGAACCAACAAAACTATACTAATCTGGCTTGATATCACCCATCCATGGTATTGTACAAAATAATATAAATTAACTTGATTGATGAAGGTGGTTGATTTGAAGGGGTGAAAAAAAAAGAGGTAGAGGGGGTCTTTGAAGAAAATTAAAAATTGGTCACAAGTGTTTCTACAGTTACCCAGACCAGATTGATGTTGATAATGAATCACTTTTGTTCGTCCACCAGGTTCAAAATATAATTAATACCACAGGAGAGTATTTTTCACCAGCTATTCAATAAGGGTATCACAAGTAGGGATTTCTATTAAATTTATTTAGCGGGTGCGACTGTACATCAGAGGGATGGAAGGGGGTGGATTATTCCATGAATCATTTCAGTTTGACTTTTTTGTCCTAGTGACAGTTATGAACAATCAGTAATAACGAACGAGTTCAATGATGTTGTTAATACTATATTTAACGCGGTGGAATTGAAATATAGATCAAAACTAATAAATCATTGGACAATTTTTCAAAATCCATCGAAGTGACTAAGAAATAGATTATTTGAGTTCCCGTATTTTAGCTCGGAACGTATGTGGTCTTGGTCAAACTACCCAAAACATATTACTCAAAACGTAATACCCAAAAGAGCAAAAATATTCTTCTTTTTCTTACACCCTCTTGCTCGAAAATTGGTCATAGGATTGATCTGTGAATAGGGCTTTGTAATAAGGTTGCCAGGATCTACAACATATTTTACATAGGAAATGTGCGGGGTCATTTCACCACAGTAGTTCATTTATTTCAATATCTTGAGCAATTTTTTTCGATCACTTTTCCCCAAGCCATATACTATACGTTGTGAATACATTGGACTCTGTCAATATGCGAATAGGCCTTAAAATACTTAACTATTGTAATGATAAATCCATAGATTTTACATGATATGTAGTTATAGTGTATTATGTAGCTCAAATGTTACCTCCATTGTCTGTGGCTGGTAAGTTAGGAAACTGTAGTAGGTAATTGATTTTGTTTAGGATATACTGTCTGTTTTGTAGGAATGTGTTAGAAATTTTGTGGCAGGGATTGATCTCAGATTTTTCAAACTTGAATTAGAAACTCAATTAAAAAAATTATTAAAATGAAATTGAAAAACATTTTTTCAGTCATTGTTATCAATAAAGGTAATAAGCAATGGATATATTATGTGTAAACTATTATGCTCTATGAATATGCAAGGTTTTTGAAAGATATGAGGTATCAAAAATAACACCATTAATCGAAGATTGTCATCAGTATACAACAATACTGATAAAATTCTTGGAAAATCCTAGCTAATACAATATCGAAACTATTTCACCTACTGATGTATTAATGGAAAAGTTTCTCAAATACATTGAAAACAGCTTGAAGGAAAATCGTTGACATTTTTCAGAAATAACTGCATTCAGAATAAGCCATAGCTATAAACAACAATTTTTTTTGTTATTGGACTTATTGGAAAGAACTTGACTGCTTTGTGATTGAATTGTACCATATCATCTATTGGTAATAAATCGATTAGTTCTTAAGATTTGTTGATATTAATGTTGAGATTCATATTGTAAATATTGTGTATACGTTATTTTCATAATCTAGTCGGGAATATTGCCACATCGAATCATTGCTGAAAATAATTAAAAACTTGTCTCTCAATGGTTTGGAGTATTCTGGCAATATTTTTGATTTGATGGATGTATTTTTTGTTGATTCATTTTGTTGGGATGAAATGGGGGTAACAGATTTTGTGGTTGTGTAGTAGATCAGCTTATGACAAGTTACATTTGGGCATACTGTATAGTGTTATATTGATGGATATATAAAGAAAATAAGTATTAAATGATGCAAAATCACTAGTCTTTGATTCATAAGAGGGTTCCGTGTTATTTCTTGGTAAAGAGATTATCAGGATAGAGAGGCTTAGGTTGTTTTTTTGGAATTTTCCATAGCGTTAAAATGAAAAATTTAAAATCAAGGAAATCTATGCAAGTGATAGAGCAAATTTATTATTCAATTTACTCTTCATATAAAATTCCTTAATTTCAAATGTCTCATTTTCAAACTTTGAAGTTAAAAATTACAAAAATATCATGTCAGGAAACGAATTGTTCTTCATTGCAGATGACACAATTGCAAGTGTTCCCTGTAACCACACAGCCGAATTTTGTTTTTAGCCGAATTTTGTTGTAATTTGGACAGGGGGACCACCTGCAAACTAGTTTCGAGGTTTTGCCTCTCATTAGCACAGGGTAGTTCACTACATACAGCTTTGTGACCATCCTGTCTGAATCACCACACTCTGTCTCTTTGTTTACTCTGTTCCCACGCTGATGAAACGGGTGTAAACGAAGCACTCCGATTCTCCAGGTTGAGAGATTCAGTAAGATATTTGAACAAAAATATGTTAACCGATCCACCCTGTATTTGGAATGAACGACTCTTAAGTGCTTGAAATAATAAACAAATGGAAATGACTACTGATGCTTTTATACGATATGGAACGGTGCAGCTAATAGATTATTCTGTTACAAGGTCAGAATGAAAATTCAATTCAAGTGGAACTTTCATAACGAACAAGTATATGTTGGATATAATTCAATACCCGTAGTGATATCAGCCTGGGAAGTAGTAGTAGGAGGGTAGTATGGCCCGATTCAATCGACTCTTCCCTAATGACTTTTCTATCGTTTTCGTCTATTTAAGCGACATTCATGCCTCGGGCAAAATGTCATCTGGTTGAATTGTTGAATTGGGGCGTAATCCTATTGAAAACGCCCATAATAGTTATTCGACTGGCCATAACGTACGGAGCCATTGAATGGTGGTCAAGTACGGTGATGAACAAGGCCAGAAATGAACCAGACAAATTTCAAAGGCTGGCCTGCTTGGAAATGACAGGCGCTACGAGAACGGCACCAACTGAAGCTCTTACCTACAGGCTCGAAGACACAAACCTCGTTAATCCTTAGCTCTGCTCTGCTCTGTAGGTGATACCTGGAAGAAGACGAGAACTCGTTGAATCTTCATCTTCTCACACTGGTGCATCTAAGGAAGGCTCTTGGGGACTGCACTGAACCTAGAGGATGTCAAGAAGATTCAGCTGAGGAAGCTGCTGAATTACGCCGGGGAAGCTGTCATGCCCAGCTGAACCCTGACATGTAGGTGCACAAAAGGGTACAAGCAAATAGGCAAAGGATACAAGCGAGATCGCAATGAAAGCGAAGAAATAAATCCCACTGTCTGCTATCAAAGCGATACAAACAGAGAACAAAATTAGGTGTAGAAGGAAGATCTCTCTAGAGATCCCAGACAGGAAACAGTGGGAAGAAGAACCAGTGATCTTATCCCCAGAATTCCTGGTTTGTTTTACAGACGGGTCCAAACTGGAAGAGGGACAAGCCGGAGCAGGACTTTACTTGGAAAACGGGGAAAGAAGATCATATGCGCTAGGTTCTTCAACAGTTTTCCAAGCAAAGGTGTATCCTGGAGGTAACCAGAGGTCCTGTCCAGAGAATCATGTATATGTCTACTCTGAGTGGGCGTTGATACATCAGAAAATAAGTGGAAATGCTGCAGGCAGTCAAATCGGATGATATCGTTGCCTAACAGTACAAGGACGGCCAAGATACTGAAGCTAAGCCACAAAGAACTCTGACTCTCATCAAAGTTGAGGCGGAATGTGAGAAGGAGGACCCCTTCCACTATCTGTGCGGATGAATACATGGCAGGCTCAGACAAAATGTCTTGGGAGCTGTCACTATTAGGGAAGAGAAATTGCACACTTTGCAATGTGAGGATATTTCGACCTTCATTAGAAGGTTCGAGCAGATATCTGGTGAAAGGATGAGTGAATTCGGGGTTTGCGAAAAGGGTCTAGTCGCTGACGCTTGCGTCCCCCACCCATTACCATGACCATGTAAGTGAGTAGGTGGGTAAGTAAGTGATGGCCGCAGTGAACAAATAGCTACTTCAGTAGAATACTTCGGGACAAGCTATACTACATACCCATCTGTCACGAGTGACACCCCCAATCAAATCGACACCCGTCAAATAACCCATTTATCTCGACCAGAAACCACTCTTAATTATTCCATAACAAATAAACGAATCGCTCCTTATCTGTCGACTTTTCCGATAACGCTCGAAATAATTGAAACGACTGCAACCAACGGCGGAAACCCTTATCGCCGCCGCCGCCATAATACCCGCGTTCCGGCCACCATGACCGCATACAGAATCGAGCCGTTCGAAAAGTGCCATCGAGAAATGTTTGGCGACCTCGTGCTCACCTGCCAGACGCCCATACAGGGCGAGCTACCGCGACGGCCCGTCCCACCGGTGGTTTTCGCGGATTCGGGGGCGGCCGAGATTTCGGAGATATCGCCGGTGGAGAGCGAGAGGAGGCGGGCGTCTACTCTGGTGGATGAACTTCTTATGGATATTTATTATAGTGTGCATAATGGTAGTACGGACTATAATTCTACGTCGGGGAAGTCGCACAGGAGTTCTTGGGTGGAGGTGGTGAACTTGGAGGATAAAGGTAAGTCTTTATCGTCATGGATATGGAACTAATAATATTGGTACTAAAAAAAGAGGTTCACAGCAAGAGTTAATCAAATGTGACAACCCATTCAAGGTCCATCAGGTTTGACATTGACCACTAGTATATTACTTTTCATTTTCAACTCATCCAAAAGAATTTGGACTGATCATTTGGAGAAGCTTCCTCCTTTTGAAAAATGGATCATTTGAAGTTATGTACTGATGTTCTCAAGAGGTTGCAAACTTTTTTAGATGATATCATATCAACATCAAAGAAGCGAATATGGGACTGGGGATATTAGAGTAAAACTTCCTTTCATAGACTTGAAATTCGTGATACATGCCATAAAGAGAGAAGTTACAAAAAAAAGAGATTTTAAAGCTCAGTTTTAGCCTGATCCACCAAAGTCAGTGACCCAACAAAAATGTATCTCTTATTTAAAAATCCTAGAACGGTGACAAAATTTATAGATCTACCACTACCTTTATTATAAAGTTTGAAAGTAACAACGTTAGTTTAATCTTATCGTTTTGAATACTTGCATATTGATACCATTGATACGAATACAAACATTCAAATTGAGTCTCCAATATTGTATAATGAAGCTGGAAAAAGTCATTAAAAATACTGCTATCATACGTACTTCAAACATTAAATCGAGCTTCGATTTTTCATAAAGTGAAAGAAAATACGTCCCTTCCAATAAAAAAAGAAACATCACCTTCAGTTACAGAAGTAGTTATACCTAAATATAAACTAGTCTGTGTAGAAATATAAACATTTGATAACAAAATATGTCAACTATGAAAATAAGGAAGTGCTACAGGTTTTTATAGAAGCCTATGAAGGCTCAGAATTCAACAGCACAATTGGAACATAAATTATCTAAGAATTTGAGAACATTAAAAACATGGTGTTCTAAATACAATTTAACTATTTAATTCGCATTTTTAAAATGACACGTTACTCTGTTTACTTATTTTCTTTATCAAAGTGGGACAGGTAATTTATTCTGTCCATTGAACTCACCTGACATTGACCCACAGTTATCACTTCACTAGTAATAAACACAGTTTTGCCAAGTATATTTATAAACAGTTCAGTAAATACATTAAAAAACGTTTAGCAGTTACCTACTCATCAGGAAGAAATTCATAACTTCAGGAAAATCAATGAAATATTCATTAGATATATAGTGAAATTAGGAGGGCCTGTTCAAAACATACTAATCTAAAAGTATATAGGGCATAACATCATGTAAAATAATGAATATTCTTGCTGTGAAATCGTGCGAACCTACTGTGAAACCAACCTAGCTTGAGACGGTAATACTTGCTGCGCACTTATCGGACAACGGATTGTAGTCCGTAATATATCCTGTGATAAGGCACTCAACTTGAGCGTCCGCGCAAATTAAAGTAATTGAAATGTTTAATGAAATCGGTTTCACTGTACGTACTTGAGAAAAGATCAGAATTTCACAACATATAAATGAATTTAAAATAATCTAACTTTTCGCAAAGTACCAGGCAGCGGCCTTATGGAAAAATTGTCGCCAGTGAATTTTTCTGAATTTTCGGTATGTTGTGAAATATACCCCAAAGCCACCCCCCTGGCTGCGCCAATGGAAAAGTGGCCATTTCTTTAAAGTAATATTGCTCTTAGGAAAGCATCTTGAATGAAAATGTTTTGCGCCACAAATGTTGCCATGTCCATGAGTCAATTATTTCAGACTGGTTTTTGATAAAAATATCATTAGATACAGGGTCAGTAAAGAATTATTCAAACTGAAATAAAGATGTAACCAAACGAAGTAATACACTAAAATGCTCATCGTGTTATTATGTCAAAATTAACAAATTCAACATGTTGTACAAGACGAGTCAAAAAATGACAGTTTATTTGGTGACTTTTTGTATACTTTTATTTTATATTTTGAGCTTCAGGGATACTTGACTACGAACCATTCAACATACTCCCAGTCCGAAATTTATATACGACATGAGACAAACGCTAGGTGTTGACAAAAATTGCAAAAAAGCGATTGTTTTAAAATTCACCCTATAATTAAAAATTTCCTCGGTTAAATTTTCCAATTTTTTATTATTATTCTCAGTTTGGATACACTATTTTATTGTAAACAATTATGGCTTTGCTATGATCAGTTTTTGGAATACACAGGGTAATACTTCAAGAGGGACAACCGGCTATGTATCCGTTATTACAAAAGTTGTCAAAAGTTGTATACAATGAATATGTTATACAGAGAGCTTTAGAAATCAGAATTTTCTGATTGCCCTGTATGACATTTAGCAGCGCACCACAGTTATGAAAGATTATGAAAGTTAGGATAGGAACACGCAAGTCATTTTGCTTGTTATAACAGTTTTGGCGTAACAACTAATTTTAATTGAAATTATATGCACAGCTAAATGTTATACAGGGTGATCAGAAAATGCTGATTTCTAAAGCTCTCTTTATAACATCTTCATGGTATACTCTTTTGGTGAACGATGAGTATCGGTTTTGAGCGTTTATTTCTAGTTTTTCGCGAAAAAATTTTGTTGGTACAAATGATTCAATTTGTTTGTAAGAATGCGGGAAATCAACTGATTTTTGGTTTTGATGATTCTGAAGAAAAAAAATATTTCATGGTTTGACAAATGAAAAAAATAGGTATATTCCCGCATTCTTGAGGAAATTATAGAACCAGAAGAAGAATTTTTTTTTATAAAATTATTAGTTTTTACGCAAAACCGAAACTACGATTAGGAGCTTTCTATCTCATTGGCGCTTCCTGCTACGTAGTTTTGTTACGGGAAAAATATATCCGCACACACCTAAGATGTGCGGCGCAATGATCAAAATTTGACTTTCGTGACAGGCTGGTAATGCCTTTCAAGATGATTTCCTACGAGCAATAATACTTTAAATAAATTGCCATTTTCCACATGACCTTGTATTATTAGAAAAAAAAATTGGTTACCAAAAAATCGTGGAACCTAAAAAATGTATTTTTTTTTATTGTGATTAAAAATTATAGTAAAAGGAAAAGAAAAAGTGCATATCGTTCCGGAAGACTTCTACTTCCTCATGCAAATATAACATGTGAGTATCTGAGTACCTAAAATTTCTTTTGTCCCACTTCACATAACCCTTTTACGATATTACGGAGGATCCCAAAGGCGATATTTCAGTTGATATGAAATAATTATACTGAAGCAGGAATCAGCACCCTCTTTGGACCATATGCAACGATTTAAGACTAGTGAGACAAGTCTCACTTATACATGCCAAAGAAAAAACTGGGTTTTACTCCTACTTCAGTTTTCAACTCACCCGTAATACCGGTAATTTCTTCAGTAAATGTTGAAAATAATCTCTCATACACATCCTACATGAAAAATGAAGTATGTGATTTCAAGCTTGAGGTTTGTTATTAAACATATACGTAGGATATGAATAAGCGATTATTTTCAACATTTAGTGAAGAGAATGCCGATTTTATGGGTGAGTTAAAAATGAGGCAGGAGTAAAATAAATTTTTTTTTTTGTATGTATAAGTGGGACCTGTCACACTACTTTTAAATTGTTGCATATAGTCCAAAGAGGGTATGGGTTGCTGCTTCAGTATAATAATTCCATATTTACTAAATTATTCATGATTTTCGGATCATCCGCAAACATCTCCGTGAAGCGCTACAAAACACATTTTAGGTACTCAAATACTCGCATATTTTTGCATGAGAAGGTAGGAGTCTTCAGAAACGATATGAACTCTTCCTTTTCCTTCTCCGATCATTTTTAGTAGAGTTATGACGTTATAACGTTTGTTTCTCGACCAGTACTTCAACATTATATATGACTCGTGGTGTATAAAATCACCCTCTGAAAATGTGCCTGGGCTTGTGGTCTATAAAGGCAAAAACTTACTATAGAACTGTGAATAGGTTGTTATACATAAAAATTCGCTTCTGATGACAAATATTAGTCTACCAAGCAATGACTTAAAATTTCATTGCAGATGTCGAGGATTTGGCCTCCATCGTGGCGTGCCTCAACAACTACACGGAACGCATGGGCAGCGTTTTAGTGCGCCAACTGAAGAGGCGCGACGCCTTGCGTCGGCAGCAGGAAGCTTGCTGCGACGTCATCACGAGGAAGCTTCAGGAACGTGAGTATGTAATCAATACTGAGAGAATAAGACACATGTAGAGAATAGTGCATACGATTGGCGGGAAATTATACGCAAGATGAAGCGAACTGATTCATAGAGCGAATAGGGAGAGATTCACAATATTAGTTTAGAAAACGAGTATCCACCAGTAGAATTTTGAAGAGCTTTTCAAAACAATAAACTTGGGCTAACGAATATTCATGAAAATTCAATATGAAGCCAACTTTTCAGAAAAATTTAAAATTATCTTAAAATATTGAAGATTTCTAGAAACTTCTTAAATTCACCTTAATCTTCATAATCGAAAACTGTAAAATTCTCTATGAACTTCTACGACTACAACTATTCAGAAACATTAATCGACAGAGCTGTGCCGAGCACTGTGCTTAGTGCTTGTCTAAGCACTCTAAGCACT
Source organism: Chrysolina haemoptera (assembly GCA_958298965.1). NCBI lineage: Eukaryota > Metazoa > Arthropoda > Insecta > Coleoptera > Chrysomelidae > Chrysolina > Chrysolina haemoptera. The sequence continues at coordinate 5,217,832 of OY282586.1, read as the reverse complement.
TTTATGCTCGTGAGCACTGTGCTTGGAAGCACTTTTTCAAGTCGGTACTTAGTTCTCTAAGCGCTTTATAAAAGGGTTTAGTACTTAGTGCTCAAAAAAAGTGCTCGTAAGCACTTTTGAATGCACTCCTACATACTAATTTTGAATAGATGAAAAAATTTGCTGGCCATATTTGGAGCCGAGAGCCACTATCTTATATTATTATCCATATAATATCCATATAAAAAGTCATCACGCATTTGGCACCTGCGGAATTTCCAGTCCATTGAATCATTGGATACAAATTTGACTTGCAAGATTTGACCCAGACTTATTATTATAAATTGTGAAAATGGTAAAGTCCATAATATTCACCATAGTATTCACCAGAAGACCACTGCGTATAAATGCAGTTGAAAAGTTGTGGATTAGTTACATCGTCCTCTACAACCTTCAAACAAACGTCCATAATATGCGTCTGCGACCTCTATGAGTTCCAGACTCCACCTTGGAATTTTTGATTATTTAGGTCCGAATGCGGTATGATTACTATTATTATTATTGTATCTATGAGCAGCACTGCCCAAAATTCTTCTATCAATGTTATTCTCAATAAATTACTACCCTTCCGTTTTGCGTGAGAAAAATTTAGCTAATATACTAAATCGTCGGTAGTTATCTGTTTATATTCTTTAGAGTTTTCTTTGAAATTGAAAAAAAATATTTATAGCTGGATAATTCTATAAAAATATTGTCTGTGGCCATTACTCTGCATTACAAACTGAACTGAGATCAGTTTATGTCCCATTAATACATTTTCAAAATTCTAGTGCTTAGTGCTCGAAATTTTTAAGAACTTTTGAAAATGCTCAGTGCTTGCGGGCACTTTTCTATTCAAAGTGCTTAATGACCAGTGCTCGCGAGCAATTTTTTTGAGGCCTTCTATGGTGTGTTGTGTTTATATGTTGTGGTAGGTCATCGATATGAATCAAAAAGAGTTAAGGGCCCAAAACTGAGCCCTGTGTAATAACAACATCCTCATTGAACAGGTATGAATCTGTATGATCCTATTTCACATAAATTCTCCTTTTCCTCATTTAGGATATAATTCATTCATGCAATGCCCTCGTACTCCTATTGCATATAATTTATCAGTAAGCATATCAAATATTATCAACTCATCAGTGTTATCGTAAGTTTTCCGTGATATTTTTTATAACCACTCGTCCGACTGCTTTGTAATCTTTTTTTATCGGATCAATAAGGCGAAAATCGAAACATGGCACCCTAAAAAATAACACTGTTATGAATGAATTTTGAGACTCCTAATCACAACTAGTCCAATCGTTTAAGTAAAAATGGGGAACAAATTACAAAAGGAAGGAAACTTTCACAGAAGTTGTATTTTCGTGCTCAAAAAAACTATACAGTGCTAGTCAAGAGTCTCTCCCCCTTGGTAACTTTTGAACAGATTGAAATTTTTCTTTGAAATTTGTTTTGGTGGAATGGTCGTTTTTAAGCTACTTTTTGATAAAATAGCGTCGGGCCACCATTTTGAAAGATTTTTTCAAATGGCATGTTGGGTCGGGTGGGTCCCGTCAACTAATTATGATTTAAAAGCCACAGGTCGACTTGTTTTGGAATACTGTTCCCATATATGGAGTGCAGCACCCAAACACACATTAAAACTTACAGAGAGAGAGAGCCATTCGTCTCGTCCGTGATACTTCGCTCACAAGCTCGCTTACTTCTCTGGAACATCGCAGAAAGGTTGGCGATCTGGCTTTGTTTTATACATATTTTCGTAGACAATGCTTTTCCGAAATATTATCACTCGTTTCAACGTTAGCGGTCCCATTGAGATTGACCCGTCGAAGTCAGTCCTCATATCCATATGCCCTCAAGTTGAAGACATGCCGCACATCTATTTCCCAGGGCTCGTTTTTCCACAGAACGGCAAAGCTTTGGAACTGCCTCGGAAATTCAAGAACACCAATTCGTACCTACTTTCCGTCCGCTCTCGCTATTTGCTTTAAATAATACAGGATTTTTTTTTTCGTGGGAACCAGAACATGAAAAAATTATTGTTGTTATTCATTTTTATAGAAAAAATGCAAAACAATCGCAAAATGGTAGAAAAAAAATCATCCTGTATCGTTTCCCAAGTTTGTGACCATTTCCAAGTTTGGCATGAGAGGAAATACATTATTTATTCGTCGAGACTTTTGACTCTCTCTCAGATTTCTTTGTTCTTTTCCAAGTTTTCAACAAAAGTTTGAATAAATAATTGATTACCATTGATGCCCACTTGGAAATGGCCGCAAAATTGGTGAATAATGAAGGATGATATTTCCTTTGTTGTCGCCATTTTGCGACTCTTTGGCATTTTTTCTACAAAATAATATAATTTCTTATGATTCTTATTCAAAAATGTTGCCATCCTTGTCCGAGGTGGAAAATTTGTATAGTTTTATTGAGCACAACAATGAAATTTTCCTGGAAGTTTCATTCCTTCGGTGATTTTTTCCCCATTTTTTTATTTTACATGCTAAAATGATTGGCCTAAACCCCAACCCCGGCACAATACCCTGTAGAATTCCGATTAATAGTCCCGAAACCTTGGATAAATAGCAGAGCCTCCCCTATCTGGCGCAAACTCCGATTTCGATCCACCAACACCAGCTGCAAATGCCTCCCGGATCTCATTCCTGTCTGATCCTTCGAGTCGGACGAGGATGGAATCGAAACGTAGCGGATTGTTCGGTCTCCCGCACACTTGATAACTCGTGGATTAAGTCAGCAGTCAGTTTGTCACAAGATATGTCCTGGTACAAGACATGTACCAATGAGCGGATTTTTCAGTTCCATCAAGAAGGCTACGAGTGCTAGTGTTGATGGTGAAGCCAGTTCCAGTGAGTACCCACGATGTTGATGTGGAATGTGATGTAATAGCGAGGCTAGGTTTCAATTTCAACTATAGTTTGTATGGCAAAGATATCCATTTCACTAAAATACCGTACATATTTGGGGAAACCTTATCGGTGAATTTTAATTTTTGCTGTTGCGAGACTCAAATCCTATTCGAACTTTAAATTGATGAAAAAAAATGTATGAGTACAAGTAAACAAACATATCAGGACTGAAGTTCATAATAAAATATATCTATTATTCATGAATCAACCTGTGGAACATTTCCCAACATTTTCAGTAATAGTTTTAGTTTCTAAAGATAAAAATCAACATAGAAGACAAGTAATTCAATCAACGGAAGAAACAGCATTCAAACACCAAATTTATCAGTTATGCCAGCAATAACGGATCTAAGGATATGTTCCAAAAGTCACCGAAAATGCGGTTTGGTGTTTCGAAAATCACCGCTAGTTCGGTGATCCTGAAAAAGTGGTGATATTTGAAAAACGGTTGCCTGAAAGCTGGTGAACCAAACGTCAATTTACTAACCAACACTTCCTGTGCGGTGAGATTGACAAAAGTGACAACTGACAACCGTAAAACTTAAAACTGTTCATTTTGTTGTTTTATTGGAGATTTTGAGATGAGATGAGACTGATTGTGAATTGTGATTGTCCCATCTCCTATCTTTCCACAAATTTATGGATTGCTATTGCAGTATTTCACTATGGTACTTTTTCTATTAACTGTATATACTTATCATTAATTGCGATTTTTCTAACTGAAGATATGTGCTTTTGTGGTTTTATTACCAGGAATAATTGGGAACGCTGGACAGTCTAATGGCTGCCTCATGTATTCATGTGTTGTGCTGTTAAATGTCATGTTTTGTCAACAGACACCAATCAGTAATCACAACACAATCACCAAAGTGTTCCGAAAGTAACCAGTAATTATAAATTTTTCAGATAACCGCTTTCAAATTTCTGGTTAGTAGCGGTTAGCAACTGGTTACTTTTGGAACATATCCTAAGTTTCAAAGTGTCCATATCAAATATCTGAGATTGCTCAAATACAGCGTCACCATTCAAATTTTAATTTGATATCTTCGATCGATTTTTCAATGATTGCAAAGCGGTTTTTCTTACAATTCAAACTGATAAACCTACAAAAAATAAATTGCATACTCTTGTCTTGTGTAGAAGACCCAGAAATTATCGATTGAACTTGAAAATATTAAGGTATTCAAGAACGATGTATGTACGTACATACATACATACATACATACATACATATTACGTATATACCTACGTACATTAATAATGGCGGCGTGCACATTAATTTGTAATAACTCAGAACAATTATTCAATGCATGCAATATGAGAAAGGAATTGTTTGAAAACGAAAAAAAAAATAAATACGTACACTGCAGAAGTGTATGAAATGTGTGTATACGCTGGAAAAGTCGCAAAATAATTGATGCACTTTGGACAATTATTTAACGTATGCTATTTGGAATAGTGATTAATGACGTGATAATATTGATGTATATTCATTTGCATACAATTCTGGTTTGTACATCGATGAAAATTTGGATCAAATCTCCTACTAAAGTTGCACGGATTGTGAGTCGTCAGTCGGCGCGTAGGCTATAGTCTATGTCAGCCTATTGGATAATATGGCACTGTGCGTAGAACTTCATGCATAGAAGCAATAATTGCCAGACAGCTCCGGACAGTCCCGGACACGTGATTAAACTACACGCGTATAAGAAGGATCACTGCACGTGTCGTATATCCCAAGAATTTAAATTTGACAAGCGGACAACTTCGAACTATTCTTTGTTTGTACAGTTTCATAATAATTTCTTAGCATACGAATTGAAACTCATGTTTTCTCGTGAAGAGCTACGTACAATGTTTTTCATTACAGAGGATACAATTCCAAGTGCTCTCTGTAACGGAATAGTATAATTTTGTTTTGATTCGTACTTAGGGACAACCTGCAGACTAGTTTCATGGTTTTGTCTCGTATCAGTGCAGGGTAGGTCACTACAGACAGCTTTGAGGCCATCTGTTCCCCTTCCGAAACATCTTATCACCTATCTATAAAATATATATATAACACTACATTATCATCACATTATAATTATAATTTGATCATGGAATGCCCTGTTCATAGAAATCTTAATTATATGATTGAGCATGCGCATTTGCCATCTCTTGGCAGCACAGAAACAGATAAGCAGAAATAAACACTGTTTCTTACTTGTATATTCCATTATTTCACCTATCATTTTTCAAGCATTCTCCCTGGAAATTTCATTTTTGATATAAATGACTATATTGCCTAACCAATTCTATTTTAAGGCCGATCCATTTTATTTCTCCTTTTTCACCGTTCAAACAAAGATGTTCACTAGTCCAACTTAAAATAAATCCCAAAAATATTCATAACTTTGACGTTCGACGTTGACACAGTTGATAGTTGGCCAACTTCTACTGGTTGTAACATACTGTAAATGTACTAATTAACTTATATGAATATATGCATTGATTCTCAAGTACTCATCTTCTACAATGATAATGTAGTGTAAATGTAGTGATAATGGAATTACAATTAATGTTTTATGAATCTATCTTAACTCTGGTCTAATACTGATGAAACAGGTGTGAGCCGCTCCACTTTACTAGCAGAGCAAATAGCACTCCAGGGATTTTCCGGGCTGAGGTCAGTACCTAACGATAGTCCTTGCCTACCGATATTTTACTTTTTTTCTGCTCCCATGCACCTACAATGCCTGTAGGCTGTTTTAGCAAATACCTATCTGAAATCAACCACTTCCCTGCAAAACACCGAATATTGAATTATATCAAACAAATTCTTGTTCAATATTCCTTATTGCAGACGATACATTAATATCAAGTGCTCCCTGTATCCAAATAGCAGAATTTTGTTTCAATTCGGATAGGGTCGACCCTACAGATCATTTAAAAAAAATGAAACATCAGTCGGCAGCGACTATCGGTACTACGATTTCCTATTGAGGAAGCTGTTTCGAAAATATCTGAAGCCAACCCTGCTCGAATTCTACCTCACCTTGTCATTTCAAAAATAAATCCAAGTGTGCGTGTGTCATAAAAATTGATATAGCGTTTGTTTAGTTGAAACATCTGCTTCCCGAGAACATCACCGAATTTGCTAAAAAAATCTCAAAAACAGTAAAAAGAAAAGTTTTATTTACCAGTTTGTGTCTATAATGAAGTTTATGACTGAATTTTCATAAGATCAATGCAAAATGTCTGAGAAAATGCTGAATTGCTGACCTGGAAATTATTTGTCAAATTACACAGTTGTGAGTGTACATTATGCTGCAAGATCTGATTGTTAAAAGTTTCGTGTAGGGTATTTATTCAAGATAATATATTAAAAACGGAAAAAACCAACTTGTAAGTTTCCCACTTTGTTTTCAACCAACATATTACGTTGTCTTACTTTCCTGTCTTATAGATCTTATAGGTCCTGTGTTGCTGTTTACCAGAGACTACTATATATTTTCATTAAAACTTAAAAAAAAACAGTGCTGTTCATTCTCAAATTTCTGGTAGTCGATATTGAACCAATTCGAGATCATTTATTACTCTCCATTTAATCGAATTGTGAAAATAATTATCAGAAGCGAAAACGGCGAAGTTAAGTTTATCGGGCTCCACCTTGAAATTAAAAAAAAAAGTGGTGTTACCGTAGTTTGATCATCCGAACACAAATCTGAAAAACTATCTTCGACCTTTCTATAACCATAAACATAACCTTACAGTGTTAGTGATTTTTGTTCTTCTGGTAAGTTGGTTCCCTGCTCCGCAAACTACCTATATATTCAAATTCAAATAGGAGTAAATGAATGTTATTTGCAAAAGAAAAAACTGAAGTACTAACATTGTAGATTATATTTATGATTATAAGAAGTTCGACTTTTTGTATAAATTTTTTTGTTTTTGATGCCTGTATTTATGAGGTATCAGTTGATTAGCGTCTGAAAAAAAAGTTGCCAAAAAGAAAGAGGCATTTTGTGCATTTTTACTGAAAAAATGGTTTTTGAAAATAGTCGAATTTCAAGGCCATAGCTCGATAAGTACTCGAGCACCAACGATTTTTTTTTTCAGATTCTTGTTCAGGAAATCGACTACGTAAGTAACACCACTTTAAGGTGAAGCTGATAAACTTACCTTTACCCTCTGATATCATTCATCTCTTATATTTCTTGGAAAGTTTTACTTTTCATTTTCGGTTGTTATAACACATAATGTCAACCATAGAAATAAAGTTAACCTATTAACTTCTACGATCAACTTTGACTAAGCTGATACTATTGTAAAAATAACCCTAATAAATAAACAAAGCTTCCAATTCAATGAGTGTTACGAAAAAGCATCACAGAAAATTGGCATAATGGAAAATCGCAACAGCAACTAAGAAGAAAATCCTTCTGATGTTTCTAAATTTGTTAAAAGACTTCGCCTGTTCTCCGCCTGATAACAGACAAAGAGATCGATGACCAAACAAAGAATCTCGCATTTCCAGTGGTTCTGAATCATAATGGATGATGCCTGGAGATTGAGTTCTATTCTCATATCCATGACACAGTCCTCGGTGGAAACTTGTGAATAGAATGATAAACAATACAAGTGGATCATTTTAGTGGCTTCCAATATTGTCGGAAAATTGATATTTGTTAGTTTTTACTTCCATTTACAGAATAGGTTCTAGGTATATTGAATTAATATGAGACCTACAGTATAAACACGAATGATGTGAAGATAAACTTCATAACTGAGTTTGGATGAATTGGAATTAAGGGAGAGGAAAGTACTAAATTATTGATAGACTGTTCGCTTATTGTTTTCATCGTAATTTTCTCACAAACCGAAAAATCCAGTGAAGTAAGCCAAGAGAGTTGAATCTTTATCAATACTTGAATTCCAAAGAGTTATGCATTTCCATCACTTTTAACCACATTTTTAAACACTTTCGATGGATATATTTTGATATATTCTAAGATCTTTTTTCTACGACCACATGGAAATATGCCCATTTTATGCGCTTTATCAATTAAGGAAGTAGGCCGATTGTAAACACTTTTTCATTCCTACATCGCGAGCTGTATTGTAATGATCATTTCAGGACAGGATTTTTCATTTCCCACGAATTTCATGAACTACTGGTGTCATTTTTATGATCATAAATAATATAAGATCGAATTTTTTATGCAGAATACTTGCATGTGAGTTATCAAATGTTCAAATTTCCAAACGGTGTACAGGGGGAACAAAAAATAGAATATTGATCAAGAGTAAACTAAGTTGGCTGTGATAATTTGAATATTGTTTTCAATTCTGAATAACCTTCCTGAGTGAACTTTTTGATAATGTCAATAATAAAGAGTAATTTACAGTTCCTATTTTTCCGCAGAAACTGGATTTTTCAGCACTAGTTGCACAATATACTGTTTTTGTTACCAACACGTCCCTCATGTTTCTTCTAGCATTTTGGGTAATTTATCTTTATTCTTTGAAGTTTTTCCGTGGTTTATCTTTATATCAAATTTTTCAATCAAAGTTCTTTTTGTTTCTTTGAACATTTTGAGTGCTTTATCTTCAAATTGAATTTTTCAACCACTACTTTGATAGTATTTCTGAACTCTTTATAGGTGGTCCAACAACACGTATCTTTGTTTCTATACGTTTTGAGTGTTTTATGTTAATATTTTTCGCAATGAATTTTTGAGCCAAGGATGTTTTTCTCGAAAGATCATTTACTGAAAATTGAGCATAAAGTTCAAAGTTCTCAATCATTCAATGGTCAAATATGTCAATCACCAATTTCAAAATTGTCCAAGAGAGATTGATCGAAATCAAGTGACCAAAACTTATATTACTGCCTATATTCAATCGTATCCATAGTTGCTCAATATTTCAAAGTTTAATTTTGTTAACTTGATTTAAGATAAAAAGAACTTTGTCTGATATTGCACCCCAATGGTTCCTATAATCGGGTCAATTCTGTTTCTCAGTAGCAAGATTGTTATCATTGCAAGACAACTTCCACAGCAAAATATATCTCAGTTTTGTAGAAGGCTTGAAATCTATTGGCAGTAGAGATCTCCTGCCAATAAAGTAATTTAGATATCAAACCTTCAACAAAATTGAGATATATTTTGCTGTGAAAGTTGTCTTGCTATGATAACAATCTTGCTAGAATTGACCCGAATGTATCGTCAATAGTTTTCAGGGTAATGTGTATTCCTAGCATTAGTATGGGCAAACTCAAACTATCCATCATTACCAGTCGTTAAAAATAGAAACAGTACGTTCATAAATTATCATTACATACACAGGAAAATAATTGGACCAACGAAAAATTCCATAGACGAAAACCTGTATTTAAATAACCATACAAGATAAGAAAATAATGAAGCGTATACACTCCTGCTTGAAAGAAATGCCTTTACGTTATTTTCATCATTGGGTGTTTATTTTACTCAAATAGTTGGCCAAGAATTTGTTGAAAGAAGTATTTGTTATTTGTTCAATAGTTCAATTCATATTAATATCATGTGTTCATATTTTAAGGTGAACATTTTGCCGTTTCATAACCAGTATTTCTTGTGTAGATTTGTAGTACGATCCAATTTTCAGACTTGATTTTGAGAATACTTAACAGCTGCGTCTCAGGTTTTTTTCTGCTGGTTCTGCACATTCTTTGAAAATAATTTTTATATCACTCTAGTGATCTGTATTAAATTCCAACACGATTCCACTGGATCTTCAGTCTCGTTTTCTCAGACAACACAAACAACACTGCCGAGATATTCGTCCGCCTGCTGAGCAAAACTTTTGATTACAAGTTTCAATTCGGGCAGGGAATTTTTAATTAGGTATTCGTTGAAATGACATTTTTTTCGCAGTGTAATTGCTTCTGGAATTACAGATTGTTACTTCATTCTACAGTTTTGATTTTCTTTCAAGCACAACCCAAGAGATTTTTCAATGCCCCTTTATCGTTCAGTGATTTCATCTGGCGTATTTTATACTGAAATCAGTTCCTCGATTCTTTTCACAGCTTGTTCAATAGCTGGAACTGAAAACAAACTTAACTGTACAATTTTGGAAGAGCAACTTAAATGCGACTTAGTTGGCAGGTGGTTATAAACTTTTTAATGTCGTTTATAATGGAATGTTTTGTGGGGAGCTTTTGGTAAAAGTTAGTAATAGTTATAGTTTCAGTGGCAGTTTTCAATAAAAATGCTTTTCATTGGCCGTGTCTAGATATAAATAGCTAAACAGAGATATACTGTGGAGAAGAAGTATTCAACATAATGCACATTAGGACTCATGGAAGAAATTGATCTTCAAACAACTTGAAAGATAAAACAAAATGTATCATTCTTAATTAGTGTCTACTCATGAAAAGTACAGAAATGAGAACAAATTCAATGAAAATAGAATTTAATATCAGCGTATCTTTTTCTAGCACAAGTGGGCGGGTTTTGAAGCCCCTGCAGGTCAGCATCTCTATTTGGACCCGTTGTGCACCCACATGTTATGGGAGGCACCTGTGTAGGGTCTCTTTGGAGGTCCCCTGTTGAGTTATTTTTTGGGGGTACCTTCGGTTCCTCAGGTTTCCTTTTCCGGGTGCCCACCTCTGCACCTCCCAAGGACGTTAAAAAAACGTTGTAAAATGGCTGGAAACCGAACGTTTTTTCAACGAAAAGATGTCTCGTGTAACAACGTTATATTGAACCAATTGCTTATTGATTATCGTTATCGTTTTCAATCAGGTTTATTGAACGTCGAAGATACTCAATCAAACAACATTGTTTTAACAAAATAAAAGGTTGAGGAATGTATCATGAACATTGATAATTGGATCAAATAAAGCGAGTTTGATGAACAATTCTTAAAGAATTAACATAACGTTTGATAAACGTATATTCAACAAGTTGTTGAGGAAGTAACGTTGAAAACACATCTTTACAGCGTGTTCTTTTAACGTTGAAAATTACACATTTTTGTCGTTGAAATTTTCAACCAGAAACGTTCATTCAACCAATGCCACGTTTATAACACGTTTAAAAAACGTACGTGTGCTTATTGGGTAGGTTTGTCATCTCAGAGGACCTTTGGTGTTTTCTCTGATCGGTTTGTTTGGCTCCTCTAGAATGGGTTCCATAGGTCCCTGCTTTGGTTCCCCTCAAAGGCTTGCTCTTGGGAAGGGTCGTTACAGGGGTTACTGTGAAGATCCCCTAGTAAACAGGTGTTTGCTTGTATCTTCGGTTCCTGCGCTTTCTGTTTCCGGGGTGCTTTCGGGGCGGTTGACTTGGCTCCCCTCGAATGGGTTCTAGATATCTCTGCTTTAGTTCCTTTTGTGGGGGTCTTTTAGTCACCTCTAACTCATGGATTTTTAACATGACTCTCAGTAGGAAATTGCAACAATAAATCCTATATCTTTAAACGAGCAATTCTTATATATATTTTTTATTTCGGAAATGGCTTTAACGATGTAGATCAAATTTTATGTGTAGCTCAGGTTTTGCTTATTGAGTTCATCTATGTAGGTATTTTTTCTGAAAAAAAACGCTATTTCACAAAAAAAATGTATGTCATATAGCACCATCTTATGAATTTTAGAGGTACTTGCATTGTAGCTTGTTAGACTACTCTTCGTGAGATGGCGCTATATGACACGCGATCAAATGAATGTTAGCTCTTTCCTGAAAGAACGCGATTTCACACATAAAACATTTATCTGCTCTTGCTAATAACATTAACAATAACGCTATTATTAATATTATATAACGCTTTCTCGTAAATTTTTGTGATATGTACCTACTTGCAATGTTACTATTTTAAGTTGTCATTTCAAAAATCGTGATAATTTAGGTGCTGAATCTCATATACCAATTGAACAATTGGAATCCATTCTGGCAGTCGCAATCAGCCGCCCAGTTATTCTCAAAAAAAAATTATTAAATAGGCATAATATAAGATTCGATTAGCATAAATTGTTCATGCAAACACTGTTTATAGTAAATCTGTAATAGCCTAGCGGTCTGATGATCGAGCTCGTATGCATGGGGTACTGGGTTCGAATCTGCAAGATGCAAGAGGAACCTTTTTTTATTTACATCAATAGTTTTACAGTATTAGGAGTAGACTTGAGAACCAGGTGCATTCATGGTAAGGTTGCAATATTTTCATATTTAATGAGTATGTGACTCGTATCTAAAATAAATAATCTTCCAAAATTGACGATGTTACAAAAAAGCGAGCAATGTTCGGTCGCACAGGTACTGATTTTATAAGTAGTGCACAGCACAATATAAAAGTTGAGGTAAAACTTGGTATCGAATGAGAATATACCAACTCAAAATATCAGCTCTAGAATAATAATTTCCTACAGAACATTTACGTCTTTGCCAAACAACTCTTCAGGAGGATTGATATAGGATTTTTTCTTTCCTTTTCAGTTAGAGTCTTTTCACAATATCTATCAGATGTAGTTCAATGTCCAGCGTGGCTTGTGCCGGGGAAGTAGTTGTTTTCTGTTAGATATTACAAATAAGTCACATTTTTCATTTTTCAATTTTCATGGAGAATGTTCCCCTTTTCAACATGAATACCTCCCAAGAGGTTATCTTGAACGATGGAAAATAGCGACTAAAGTTTTTCTTTCAGTCGCAGATGATTCCACAAAAGATTTTATGAATTTCCTATTCATATTTTCGAACTAAAAAGTGGATAGTGTTATACTCAAGAAAGCTTTTTCCTAGGTGATGAAAAGAAAACAACATCAAACTGAACCGAATCGAAACAAAACCCCTTTATTCGATAGCAGACTTGAAAGAACATGCATCAAATACTTATTTGAATATTATATCCTTGCCTTCAGCGTGAGGTGATTTTTTTTCGTGGAATATGCGGTTGAATCCGCTTCAAATTTCAATTGTGTCTATTCTCACTCAACTTCAAAATAAATAGGTGTTTTTTTTGAAGGCTTTAGAATAGCCGTTTGAGTATATAAGAAAACAAAGAGAGTATTTAAAAAGACAACTGCATAATATTGGAAATTTGCAGTAAATTGGTCGATTGGTAGGACTACGAACACTCGGATGAAAAAGACGAAAACCTTAAAATAAAAGGATAGGATGATAAAAAACTTGAATTTTTGTTATAAAGAAAATTATCTACAAATGTACACTCTTTGCTGATATTGTCTCTTGATGCATCTATTTCTTGCATTATCCAGATTCGTAATATGAGTGTATTAAGATTATTATACATCCAATTTTCAACTTGAAAACATCAATTTATTCGTGGTAAAGATAAGAATCTGATTAATGCCTGTCTAAAACATGTTCTAATCAATTTTTTTGGGGATTTTGTGGTTTTGAAAATTTCAAATCGTATCAGAATCGCCCCTGGAATCTAAAAACTTATTATATAGGGTATTTTATCTGAAATTGGGATTGTTTTCGGTGAAAGTGACAAGTAATACGACATATTGAAATCAATACTCATGCTAAGTTTGAAAATCATACAAATCTGAAAACTATGGCTTGTCTGAAGATGTTGACACCATTTTTTATGAATTAGTTCATGAATACATACCTTGTATAATACAGATATTAATGATAGTAGGTGAGTTTTATTTTTAATATTGGTCAGATTTCTCGCTGTCTCTTGTCTTGTGGTTTTGAAAATTTCAAATCGTATCAGAGTCGCCCCTGGAATCTAAAAACTTATTATATAGGGTATTTTATCTGAAATTGGGATTGTTTTCGGTGAAAGTGACAAGTAATACGACATATTGAAATCAATACTCATGCTAAGTTTGAAAATCATACAAATCTGAAAACTATGGCTTGTCTAAGATGTTGACACCATTTTTTATGAATTGTTTCATGAATACATACCTTGTATAATACAGATATTAATGATAGTAGGTGAGTTTTATTTTTAATATTGGTCAGATTTCTCGCTGTCTCTTGTCTCAAAATGATGTCTACTCTGTACAATAACCATCCCGTGGCAGAGCGGTTCCAACTTCACATTGTTTCCAAAGAGCCCTCTGTATTGCTGACATTCTGAATATCGACATGTACACAATGGCCAGAGAAATGCCTGTTTTCACAAGTGGTTACTCGAAGTGTTATCATTCCCTTGTAATTCGAACAAGAATAACGTTGTAATTCACTGAAATATATGTCGGAACATTCTCCTCTTGCCATTTCACGCCATTTTCGTTAGACTTCGGCGACTTCGCTTTCTTGATGCATGTCTCTGATCTTGTTACGAAATTATATTTCTTGGGAAAGTAAATTCATCATCGCTTTTTCGCGGTATCAGATGTAGAAGGAACAGGAAGAGTTTATTCAGTGTCAGATTACGTCTGGAATTGGTAGTTACTTTTGACTGATATTCCTCTGAAATTGGTTTGAATTCTAACCTGTAACAACCATGGTGAGTATTCGAGAAGCAATCGCTCTGTGTTCAAGCACGAATGAGAAATGGCGGATAATATTCCAGAAAAGAATACATGTAGAAAGTCGGTGAGGTTCTCATCAATTACAAGGAAAAATAAAATTTTGGGTATCACTTTTTATATGACTTTAATAATTATCATCGGTGCATAATTGGTAACCGTGTCGATTATTATGCCAGTAGAGATACACGTGAAAAATCGAAAATTAAACAATAATTCCAATAGTTTTCAAACTCTGGTCAAGTGAATGGTACATCGTCAAAATGGCAAATAACTTGAATTGTGCTGAATACTCGTTGAGAAAATTCGAAAAGTTCTGCAAACTTAGAGTAGTATTAAATAGGTATATTATTTCATATCACGAATCAAGTTTGTAACCAAGTCAACTGTACGGAACATTTTCTTTTATCGATTTATAATGTTTTTCTTTGATATACCATGCATAAGTGAAAAATCCAAAAGTTCTGCAAATTTGGCAGATACATCGGAAAAATATTCTGAACAGTTGTGCGGATTTGCAACCTTTTACTTTGACCGGAACATAATTTTTTTTCAATTCGTGGTCTTTTTTTTTGATCAAGTTGGTTTCGAAATACTTTTTGTTGCACCTTTGTTGCCAATTTTGACAAAATCTAGTTATTCTGATTCATTCACAAAGGACCAGGCAGCGGCCTCATGGAAAAATAATATTACACACAGGGAGAGTCGAGCATTATTCAAAATGAAATTCTCAATCAACCCTATACAATAAAGATGTGACCAAACTAAGTAACACACTAAAATGCTCATCGTTTGAATATGTTAAAATTAACAAATTCAACATTTTGTACAGGGTGAGTAAAAAAGTGACAGTTTTTTTGATGACACTTTGTATATATTTAGTTTATGTACTGAGGTTTAGGGATATTTGACTGCGAACCATTCGACATACTCCTTGTCCGAAATTGATATACAGTATGAGACAAACGCTGGGTTAGAAAAAAACTAGCGAAAAAGCGATTATTTTATAATTCAACTTGTTATTGAAATTTTCATCTGCAAAATTTTCCAATTTTTTGTTTTTACTCTTAGTTTTAGTAACGTCAAACACTTATAGCTTTGCTATGGTCAGTTTTTGGAATACACAGGTTGATACATTAAGAGGGACGGCCAGCTATACTTATGTGCCTATCCGTTATTACAAAAGTTATCGAAAGAGTTGTATACAATGAAAATGTTATGAATGGAACTTTTGAAATCAGCATTTCTAGATCACCCTGTATGACATTTAGCAGCACACCACTTTATAAGATTATGAAAGTTAGGAGAAGAATAGGAACATGCAATTCATTTTGCATGTTATGGCAGTTTTGGCGTGACAGTCAATATAATTAAAATTATATGCACAGCCAAATGTCATACAAGGTCGTGCAAGGTGATTCTGTATAATATTTTCATTGTAACAATTCTTTTGACAACTTTTGTACTAACGTTTACATAGCCGGTCGTCCCTCTTAATGTATTACCCTGTGTGTTCCAAAAACTGATCATAGCAAAGCCACAAGTGTTTGACATTATACTAGGGTACTCAAACTAAGAGTATAATAACATGAAATTGGAAAATTTCACCAACGAAATTTTAATTATAACACAATCGCTTTTCCGCCATTTTTGTCATCACCTACCGTTTGTCTCATACTGTATACCAATCTTGGACAAGAAGTATGTCGAATGGTTCGTAGTAAGTATCCCTAAAGCTCAAAATATGAAATAAAAATATACAAAATGTCACCAAAAAGACTATCACATTTTGACAAAATGTTGAATTCGTCAATTTTGAAATATTCAAACGATGAGCATTCTAGTGAGATACTTGTTTTGGTCACATCTTTATTGTATATAGAGTTGATTAAGAATTTCATTTTGAATAATGCTTGACTCACCCTGTATATAATAATATTTTTGATTAAAAACCAGTCTGAAATAATTGTCTCATGGACTGGGAATGTTTCTTGCGCAAAAAATGTTCATTTGAGATGTTTTCAAGAGCAAAATTACCTTAAAAAATAACCACTTTCCAACTTCGACACCCTGTATCACGAAAACTAGCTATGGGATTGACTTGGTCCTGTGGACACTTTTGTCCTTTGCAGCATTGTACACGCTCCGGAACTTTATGCAATTTGCAAAAATATAATTTGTAAATGTATTATGTGAATTGATTGTCTATTTCTACTGGCCTATATTAACAGTCATGTGCTGTTCTCAGCTAATGAATCAGTAAGCTCTGCATGTACTGATTTTCAGAGAGATTAGAAAACGTGAGTTGCATTTCAAAGTGACCAAAGTTTTTGTCGTTTTTTCCGCATGAAAGAAAAACTCATACACTGTATAAGCATCGAAGACTTCAAAAAATATGATGGAGAAAGAAACTACTGGAGCTGCGTGAAAATTATTCAGGCCAACTTTGTTTTGCAAGATATACGGGGTAAACTGAAGAACTGTCCAAAGACTTATAAGGCGTAAAGTTGTTCACCGATTGCTTGATATGTATTTTTTTTGAGATTTTCACCTATCACAATCCAAAGATGATTGAATGTGAACTTCAAGGATATCCATACAAGAGTAGATGTAAAAGAGTATAGATGGGTTGGGTTATTGCGCTTACAAATTTTTTTAATTTTTTCAAGACAATAGTCTTGTAGATCAATCAATTAATCAATCAATTATGTAATCATCTTGCTAGAAAGTTATTATATATAAGAAGCAGGCTTTGAACAATTTGTGTCAAACCTCAAAAGTTATTTTAAGTATATAGTGAATGTTAGGTGCAACAATTGTGCGTGGAGGCATCAAAAATATCCTCCCTGAAAATCCTACCAACAAAATCAATGAAGATATAATATTTAAATAGAAAAAAGTTCTTGTTCCTAATAATAGTAATTGTTGTTGTAATTGTAATGTCATGAAATGTCAAATACAATGATAATTCATAAATTTTCCATTCTCATATTAGTTTTAATGCAGTTTTCGAAAAAATATTGTTTGCATCTCGAATGCGAAATACTTTTGCATTCTCGAATGGTTATTTTGCCTCGTTGTAGCGCGGCAAAATAACTTCCACTCTCGAACGCTAAAGTATCATTTCGCATTCTAGATACAAAAATATCTATTTTCGAAATTTAGCTCTGCCAATCAGTTCACATTCAACAATTTTCAATCACTTGGTTTTTTGGATTCATTTTCATTGAAGGAAATGTAGCTTTCTCTTGATTACATCTGTCGATAACATTGTTTAAATGAAGCTTTCACTCCCTGTCTGTTCCTTTATAAACTAATCAATTTCTTCATTAACCACCTGCAGTCTTCGAATGGTGCGTAAATACAGCTGTTTGCCAATAGTTGATTCAGAGAAATTCCAACACC
Organism: Chrysolina haemoptera; assembly: GCA_958298965.1. Taxonomy (NCBI): domain Eukaryota; kingdom Metazoa; phylum Arthropoda; class Insecta; order Coleoptera; family Chrysomelidae; genus Chrysolina; species Chrysolina haemoptera. The sequence continues at coordinate 5,199,997 of OY282586.1, read as the reverse complement.
AACACAACTCAATTTCAAATCAGCCGCATCGGAGTACTAATTCCCGTATTAGTATAATCCTAATTCTGGCAATGCTAGGAGCTAATATCATGTCATTCCCAATTCATATATCAATCACGAACCGGTGAAGCGCCAAGTTTCAATTGAAGTTTGTTCAGATGGTGCCGCTGGCGCAGGATGTATCATATCGAGGAGAGATACTGACACCGATATTAACTTACGTGGAAATAACTTATTACGGAATGCTGGCGTTTGCAGATTTTGCTCGAAAATTATTCCTGGAAAGTGAAGCGAAACACAAATTCTAGTTGGATGGAAATATGTTATTATCAGCTTTACTTATAAATAAAGCAGAAGTCAAACTCGAAATACGCTGTACGAGCCATCATTTACATGCGCATAATTAGTATTGCGAGTAGTATATTATACTCTGTACTTTGATGATGATAATTCTACTCAGCTCAAATGAAAAGCTTCACACTAAATGGTAAATGGGCATCGGGGCAGCTTTACAAAATATGGCTGTTTGGCCGACAGAAACTAGTTGACAACAATAATTAATGAAATTTGTGAAATTGGGCATCTATCCAGATAACGAATTCTTGATAACTATAAATTTAATTTAAGTAGAAATGAAAAGTGATGAAGATTGAACGGAGAAAATCGTGGATAGTGCAAATATGAGATTTCCATGACATAGTTCAAAGAAAGAAAAAGGTATTCGTTGCTTCACGAGGATTGTTAATTTATTTTGAATACAAGTCTAAGAAAATGAAAAGTAACTTCGATGGACTAGTTATTCGAAAGTCAAGTCAACATTAATAATATTTAATTAATTAATATTTAATATTCGCTTCAAATTTTTCATTTTGCGGGATAGTGTGAAGAGAAAAGAATTTCGACCCTGTCGAAATTATTCGTTTATTTGTTTGAAAATCAACCCTCCGGCAGACTCTTCGAACTTTGTTCGAATAATGAATCAATAAAAATATGCCAAATTCATTTAATATTTGCAAAAAAATATGAATTGGTTATTTTTTTTGACAGTTGTAGAAAAAATACTGTATGAAACTCGTGAGTAAAGTGTTTTTTTTACTCACTTGATACATAAATTACTATTCTTTGATTATTTACTAGATTAAAATTCAATGTACAATTCTGACAATTTTTAGTAGATATAGTCAAAGTCAGTATGAGTATGCAAATTGCTGGCAATACAATCCATATCTCTAACACATAAAAAAAAAGTTGTTCGTCCACGATTTGAGCCCGGGTCAATGGCGTGAAGGGATCCATTAGGCCAAACAGACAGCTTTGACATTCCTCAGAAAATATTTACTTTGCGTTGAGATTCGAACGCGCCAAAGGCAACTTTGTTATGCGGTTGTCGAAAAATAATATTACCCAAGGCAATAGAGAGAGATAGAAAGAGGCATTAATTAAATCCGACCAGAAATAACATTTTTTATTGAATTCGATACCTCTCAAACCGATCGTTACTCTTTACTGGGTAATTTGGACAAATGGATTGCGAGTTTAGTACGAAAAAGTAATCAAAATGAGAGTTCTGATTGAATAAGTGAACTAATAATGACATTATTATTCAAGTTTTTCCTATTTAATATTACATGAACTTCTACCTTTTCGTCAACTGTATCTCATATCAACTGCTATAAAATAAAACATTAACCTAGTATCTTTAATTCTTGTATATATATTCATTCATTTATATTTTGGATCTAGAAAAACGATTTGGATCAAATTATGTACTTAGATAAGGTTTTGCATTTTAATTACAGTTGTGTACATAAAAAAGTCGTACAAGGCATTGCACTAATTGCATTGTATTGAAAAAATTTTAAAGCGGCTTACTGACAAAATTAGTTTGAATTTCGACTCTACTTGTCAAAGTCGATAATTTAATTCAGATTGACAAGTCTGGCTCAGAATAACCTGTAACTGCTGTACGACTTTTTTATGCACACAACTGTACATCTCCATATATAGGCGTCTTTCCTGAAACAAAAAACCCAGTTTAAAAAAAAAACATTATTTTGAATCGAAGTTCTAATTTTTGGTGAATCCATGATCTTCTATCCCAAATACTCCCACATATCAATTTTGAATAGAGCCAGACCATAATTACTAAACTCGTCCGCCATCTTGGAGCTACCATATTAAATTTATTAATTCTGATCAAAAATTCATAATAACGGCCCCTAAAACCCCCACATACTAAATTTGAATCGAATCGGACCAAAACGACCAATCTCGTCAGCCATATTGAAGCTGCCATGCATATTTAATTCATGAATTTTGACCAAAAAAAATCATAATATCCATCCTCAAAAACACACACACCAATTTTGAAAAAAATCAAACCAAAATCACAAATCTCGTCCGTCATCTTGGAGCCGCCATATTGAATTCATGAATTTTGACAGGAAAATCATAATCTCCGATCCCGAAAACCCCCACATACCAATTTAAAATCGAATTGGATCATAATCACAAAACTTGTCCGCCATATTGAATTCATGATTTTGATGAGAAAATCATAATCTCCGACGCCGAAAACCCCCACATACCAATTTAGAATCTAATCGGGTCATAATCACAAAACTCGTCCGCCATATTGGAGCCGCCAAATTGGTTAAAGGTGATTATTTCGCAACCAAAGGGTTGTATGAGGCGCCGTTCGGGTTAAAAGTTTTTTTGCAAATATATTTAATTTTGTGTCAATATATTTCTTAGCTGTAACAAACATTTTCATTTTGCTTTCCGATATATTTATTTTCGATAAAACACAGTATACCTATTTACTTTCCAAGCATTACAAATATATAAAAACGTAAATTCGATGTATTTGTCCAAGTTCGAGCATGTGGCAACATGGCAACCAGGCAGTCATTAGTACATAAAGTGTCTAACAGATAGCGGTAGCACAGGCAGTTTTGTTATTCTGTAGTTTTCTACTTTACAATTGGGCACTTAATTGAACGGCACGGCCTTCTAAATTCAGTGACCCTATGTGTGGGTCAAACGAAAGCCATCTAGGATTAAATGACCCAATCTGAAATATAATACTGCCGCCATCTATTCGGCATGATGCTTCGTTCCCATGTTGCCATATGCTGGAACATGTCGCAAATCGCGTCGATTGCGCCATCTCTTGACGACATAAAATAGATCAAATTTATATATTTTATATTTTGTGTTTGATCGAAAATATATACATCGGCACACAAATTAATATATATTGCTACAATTAATAAATTTCGGCCCGCAAAATAATATATATTGCTACAATTAATAAATATATTGACAGAAAGTGTTTATATTTGCAAAAGCACTTTTTACACGAACGGCGCCTTATAGGATTGCTTCAACTTCAAAGCCCTCAAACTAATTTTACACTTTTTCAGGTGCGCCTCAAGGTACCGTTCCCGAAGACATGCGTTTCACGATCCAGCCCTTGAAAGGAGACACAGGGTTTTCACAATGGTCTGCTGCTATGAAGATGGTGGCACAGCTACCGGGAGGAATTCCCCCAGAGTTCAGGAGTCGGCTTTGGTTGACTCTAGCTGAACGACATCTAGCCGCCAAAGGTAAAACTATATATACAAAATGGAGTTAGTACCAGCAAATCTTGGAAAACCATAAAATAAATGGTTAAACAATCGATCAAAAATATTATTTTTCAGCAACCGTCCGGGAAGTACCTACTTCCCGAACGCTTTTTCTTTGAGAAAGTAGCACTTCCCGGCCTAGGCCGGGAATTATGAGGATTATGAAAAATGAGATATGATAGTCTATTTTATAGAAACCGGGGAAAATGCAGAAACAGCAAGCAATTTGTACCACGGTCGCCACCAGGAGTGGGGAGGGACATTTGGGGCACTTTGCCCCAGGCCCCCTAGCGGAAAATAGATTTTCTGACTGATTGGTTCAAGACCTTCTAATTTATTTTACTTACTTCTGTGTGGTACAAAACATTGCAGACTATCTGTAAAAGATATTGGAACTCATAGAGTTAGTTAGGAATCGATTTTGAGAGATTGATATAGCTTCAACCTTCTACATTGCAGCTGAACTGAAGCTGACAAGAGACCAACTCTAGATACGAATTGGAAGCGGCAGTGATGCAAATTTTGGTTCTGTCACTGTCATCGAACTAATTAATTCCGCAAGAAGTTCAGAAAAGGTTGACATTTCGAGGACATCTATTGTTCTTGTTTGTCCGTCATTATTATTATTTTTGTTGGAGTTTCATTTATTATTAATAAATATAGGTAGTAGAAATTGTTATCTGTTTCATTGAAACTATTAGTTTTAGCTACTGCTATGAACAGTTTTCTCAACATTTGATAGCTATTGGTGAACAGTTGCTTTGTTTCATCGTTGCCTCGTCCAAAGCCTACTTGTTTCAAGTGTGCGTTTCAAAGTCTATACATAAAAAAACTAAAAATGTCTGCATTTCAAAGATGACTAGCAAAACATTAATGTGCTACATTTTTTGAATTATGCTCTATTGAAATATGATAAATGATTTTTACAATATTACCTATCGATATATGATTTGAAAAAAATACATAGCTCAAACCATTGAATTCTACGTGAAAAAGTGCTTCGGAAATGTTTTCATTTTTGACAGGAAAAGAGTTACATCAACTTTTCGAAATTGCACACACAACTCAGAAACGATAATAGATCGATATGTGGTTTTTACCATAAAGTTGGGCATAAAAATTTCCCTTCAGACACAGCCATCAGTTTCTTCAGTTTTCATCTATCTAGTTGAAAAACAGGACTTTCCCTTTGAAACTGTACAATTTAGTCCATCCTGTACACGCCATTGCATGGCGATACAATTATCGTGTTTTTTAATATTCGCGGTGCAGATGGATGTATTTGTTTAAAGTCTTGGTTTTCAGCTCAATATATGTGGCATCAGTATACCTTTCGTTAATGTTTGAATAAAAGTTTTGCATTTGTTGGTAATATTTCATTTGACGTTACAAGATACTCCTGCCAGACCAATAATCATAACATTGTCATTCAGACTTCACTGTTCTAAAATTGTTGATGTATCCATGGTAACTTTAAAAAAGCGTGTTTTTGAAAGTTCGATTTGCACACGCTGTGGCGTGCTTTGAATAGGTAAAAAGGGGCACCTAGTGAAAAAAAAGTTATTTTTTCCAGGTGTTAACTGGCAGGACGTGGAGAGGACCTGTTTCAGCGAATGGTCACATCCAGCTGACGCGGAATTAGGGGTTCAAATAGTCAAGGATTTACACAGAACAGGCTGCAGCTTATTCTGCGGGGAGAATGGCCAAGAAAACCAGGCTCTACTGAAGAGGGTGTTGCTGGCCTATGCTCGATGGAACAAAGCTGTTGGTGAGTGACTGTTGACGTGATTACTATTATGCAACTTTCAATAATGTCATACGGGGAGAACTACAACTACTTACCAAAAATTACTGTGTGTTCTCACTGCAAAAAGAAGTGGACCAGCAATTTTTTTTTTAAGTGTATGAACACGCCACCCCTGCACTGAGGAAAATCGTGTTATTAAAGTTTTTGCTAAGATATTTCTTGCTACCATAATAAGAAATTCTATTACTGTAACAAATTTTCGAATAGAAGCAGCACATTGAAATCCTACAGCAGCAAAAACGATTTTGCTGAAGGTGATTTTTCTGCCACAGCAAGATATACTGCTGTAGCTATTAGACAGTTAGTCTGGGACAGTGAGTTTTTCCATTAAAAAATTATAATTTTATAGCTTAATAATCACAAGCAGGTTACATGCCTGTGGCTGCAAGTTTTCTGCTTACTATAAGTGGGCAATCGCATAGAAGTTCACCAACTTATGGTAATACAGTTGTCAACCTTCCACTAAAATACTAATCGACAAACCCACTAATATTATTCAGTACCTTGCTGTGGTTATTCGACGTTTCCCTGATATTTCAACGGAAATTACCCCCTCCACGAACCCAAAGATCGTTTAGTGCGAAAAGATTTCGCCGAAAACAAAGAAACAGAAACATTCTGCACGTCGCCGTTGTTCGTCACTTGTCTATACGACCACGAGTCACGACCTATCTTGAATGTGCAGGTGCATACTGCATGCCATTGTGCTATTTGTGTGTGTTACCGGCTAATCTACTCAAAAGTCAAAAAACGGTGTTTGAAGTTTTGGTGATCAAGTTTTTCTTGTGTATACGATTACCTTTACCTAATAATAGGTAAGTAATAAAATGTTCCGTCCAGTGAATAAAAATTGTTTCATTTGATCTGATTCTTTATTTATATCCTTCTACAAATTCTCCAATCCTCGATTCAGTGAAAAGTTATTCAGAAGGACCTGATTTCCCCAAAACAGTACATTATTCTCAACCACTTTTAGAACTCATAAAGAAAAATAATTTTTTTCAATGTTCTTTCATGAAAAACTATGGTTACAGAAATATATCTCGAGGCACCAGCCACTGTGAACCTATCAGGTGCTAAATTTTTTGGCCACTTTTATCGCAAAGGATTCAAGGATTCACAACAGAAAATAATTATAAAAAAACTGTTGTTCATGAATTCTACAAAAGTGGTTGAAATTAATGAACTTAATTTTTTAAGTGCATCAAAAAATATTGCAACCATTGGTGTACTCCACACCTACATTAGCAAAATATTCCACCTGCGACTGTGGCACTGCCTAATATTTTCAGGTAGGCGCACTCGTTAGCGGTAGCAAAGTTGGAAACCTACCACTGAAACTATTACTAATAGTCAAAGGTAGATGAACTCGCTAGCAATAGCAAAGTAACATACCTACAACTATAGTTATAGGTAGATGCACTCACTAGCAGTAGCAAAGTCACATACCTATATCTGCAAGACTGCCTTGTAGTCATAAGTAGGTGCACTTCCTAGTGGTAGCAAAGTAACCTACCTACAACTATAGTTATAGGTAGATTCACTCACTAGCGGTAGCAAAGTCCGATACCTACTACTGCAACGATGCATCATAGTCATAAGTAGGTGCACTCACTTGCGGTAGCAAAGTTTGAGACTATAAGTTATTCGGCAATATCTAATAATCCCAAGTGAGTTGTAATCAGCAAAGTCGACTTTATAACCACAGGTGAGAACTCGCTTGTCCCCTATGCTATTAGAGTTTCTTGCTGGGGTAATTCGATTTCTAGCTGGGGTTAGTAAAATTTTTCCTCAGTGTGGATTGAAATATTAAGTGGGCAATTATAATCCCTTTCTCATTTTCTTTACTGAAACAGACGGTAAATTTGGCTCACATAATTTTCACCCATTTCCAATCCTTCGAATAATCTAAAATTTGACACACATATCAAGGATTGACGACACTTCGAGAATTTTATAATAATAATGTTATTATAATAATAATAGTATGAATATTTTGATTTATTTTCTTTCACTTGCAGTTGTCCAAATAATCTAAAATTCAGCACATATATCAAGAATCGATGACAATACTTGAATTGCTTATCAATAATGAATATTTGCTTGTCCTGTTCGTTACAAATTTTGGGTCTTGATCATACCCTACAATTAATTACTATGGATTAATGTTACTATGACATGGGAAGGCTCCTACCCCTAATTACCTAATGGTAATCTAGTAAGATGACACATAAGCATATCAATAATAATAATAATGATACTCCCTCATAAACTCTCGTAGAGAGTACCCAAAGGCTGAGAGACACCACATATTCCATTTCATTGCTATATATTTTTTGAGACGAAATGAATTTACCAGATAAGTGATAATGTTTTTTTGTTGCTGTTTCCAAATACTTTTTCACATTTGATTTGCCCTGATAAATTTATTGGTAAAAGTATTAAATAGATATAAATTTTATAAGCAATAGCTTCAAAGTATCAGCACAAGATTATTCACTAACTTTTAAGCAAATGCTTGAAGAAAACTCTTCTACTAGTAGTAAGTGCTTTTACTAATACTTGAGGCTATAAGCAACTGCTAAGACTTCATTCACATCCAGGGCCGATCCTAGCAGGTGTGCAGCGCGTGCCCCGCACGAAGGCGCGACAAACAAGGGGCGGCCGCAGGCCGCATATAGTTCACGATCGGCACACAACACGCAGTTCAATGGTCAAAACAAACTTTATTTTAGTGGTCTCCTTTGTTGAAGGGATGCGGCATCGGCATATTTTTTTCTGTTACTTTACCAGTATATATAAGGGATATGAGAAAAACTACTATCATTTCAATATGTTCATTCAATTTTGATTTAAGATAATACACATTACACAATCATACTGGTAATAAAATAATGATAAGTGTAAAGAAATATTAAGAATTAGTGAAAAAAAAGCTTTTGATTAGATTTGTGATTGAAATGTTGTACAGGGTGTTTCTGAGCGTTTTTTTAAGGTTTTCATTTTTACCCAGCGCTAAGAGTCATTATTTATTTTATATAATTTGTTCTAACATTTTTAACAGGAATAGAGATGAATAACCCATAATCTCACTTTTCTAAACAAAAAACATAATAATAATGGTAAATGTGGCTAATGACCATAGTAGTCGATGCCAACACACCAAAGAAAAAAAAAATAATGGTAAACCTACTTCTAGAGGTACCTAACTGTTTTCGATAAATATCAAATTTTTCGAAAAATTTTTATTATTTTTATTTGCATTTTTTATAATCGCGTTTTACCTTAGTGTCATTTTTATTAATGTTTCACTTTTTACTATTATACAGGCAGATAATAATACTAATAATAAAATAGTACCAGTTACATATAAAAAATGTCTACATATACAATTGAACAAGCAGTTGTATGCCTGTGTATTACAAGAAGATTCCTATTTCTGGTATTTACATCATGAACAAACGACCGATATGTCATTTTTTTGTAATAAGTATACAAAGGAGTTCCGGGAGTTCCTTTTTCTAAAACTTTATGGGCAAAACATGCAAAGTGAAAATTCCTTCGGTCCAGCATATTAAGTCATCCTTGTTCCGCTATAAATGGAGTTACGTTCAAGCGCTAAATCCGGCTTACGTCCTATTTCCTCTCGCATATTGCGAGCTTCCATCAGCCAACGACACTAACAACGAAAGATACGTCGCCGTTGAACAGCGATACAGTCGCTCGAAATTATATAGTCCGGTGGCTAGCAGGCTTGACGTGGTTAAATTAGGTCCAGAGCTGTCACTGAATTATCATTATTTTATTTAATAATGATAATAGAAACTTCAAGCGCTAAATCCGGCTTGCGTCCTATTTACTCTCGCATATTGCGAGCTTCCATCAGCCAACGACACTAACAACGAAAGATACGTCGCCGTTGAACAGCGATACAGTCGCTCGAAATTATATAGTCCGGTGGCTAGCAGGCTTGACGTGGTTAAATTAGGTCCAGAGCTGTCACTGAATTATCATTATTTTGTTTAATAATGATAATAGAAACTTCAAGCGCTAAATCCGGCTTGCGTCCTATTTACTCTCGCATATTGCGAGCTTCCATCAGCCAACGACACTAACAACAAAAGATACGTCGCCGTTGAACAGCGATACAATCGCTCGAAATTATATAGTCCGGTGGCCAGCAGGCTTGACGTGGTCAAATTAGGTCCAGAGCTGTCACTGAATTACCATTATTTTGTTTAATTTTGTTTAATAATGATAATAAAAACTTTATTCAATGAAAGTGTACTGTTATTACAAGGAAACAAAACGAACAAAGCGGGGCAAACGATAAGTGCTAGTTCACTTGTTTCGTATTTATGAAGACAATAATGATACTAATAAGATAAAATACACTATAGCCGCGGTACAATATAAATAAAAGAGTCGAGTTGAATTGCCATGGACCAACCCGAAGGGTTCATATCCGAAGGTGAAAGAGACAAAGTTTGTCTCCTCAAAAGGTCACTGAAGCAGTCAGGAAGGCAATGGTACAAAAAACTTGATCAGTATCTCCAGTTCATTGGTCTGACATAACTCCTGCAGTCAGTATATTGAGCCAGTTTAACAATAATCCGGGGAAAATGCATTGGAAGGCTGTCAAGCGGATTTTGCGGTATCTTAAAAAAACCGAATTTTACACTTTGAATTTTCAAAAGACAAGGAATCCTTTACTTGGATATGTTGTTGCTGACTGGGGAGGCGATACAGGCCATAGTAAATCCTACACTGGGTACGTTTTTCTACTGTGCTGCGTGAGTTGGGAAACAAGAAAACAAAAATCGGTAGCGCTGTCCAGTACAGAAGCCGAATACATGGCTTTATCCGATGCTACAAAGGAAGCTGTATATTTGAGAGCATTTCTACAGAAAATTGGCCATCCAATGGAATACGAAAAGTCAACCTTAATATTCTGTGACAATCAAGGTGCACAGAAATTGATGCGAAATTCTGTGTATCATTCAAAAACGAAACACATAGATATCCGATATCACTATGTGAGAAAATGACGATATTGATGTCAAGTATATTCCTACACAGCAGGGCCGATCCTAGCAGGTGTGCAGCGCGTGCCCCGCACGAAGGCGCGACCAACAAGGGGCGCATATAGTTCACGATCGGCACACAGTACGCAGTTCAATGGTCAAAACAAACTTTATTTTAGCGGTCTCCTTTGTTGAAGGAGTGCGGCACCGGCATATTTTGTCTGTTACTTTACCAGTATATATAAGGGAAAATAAGAAAAACTATTATCATTTCAATATGTTCATTCAATTTTGATTTAAGATAATACACAATACACAATAATACTGGTAACAAAATAATGATAAGTATAAAGAAATATTAAGAATTAACGAAAAAAAAAAAGCTTTTGATTAGATTTGTGAATGAAATGTGTGTTTCTGAGCGTTTTTTTGAGGTTTCCATTTTTACCCAAAACTTGGAGAGCGCTGCAGGTCATTATTATTTTATATAATTTGCTCTAACATTTTTAAGAGGAATAGAGATGAATATCCCATAATCTCACTTTTCTAAACAAAAAAACATACTAATAATGGTATACTTCTTCTTATTATTTTTATTTGCATTTTTCATAATCGTATTTTACTTTAGTGTCATTTTTATTGATGTTTCACTTTTTACTATTATACAGGTAGATAATAATACTAATAATAAAATGTCTTTATTTTAATTGTCCTATGCGAAGTCCACTTAAACTGCTCTACTTAAGTACTACTCAACCAGAGTACCAGTTACATATAAAAAAATGACTACATATACAATTGAACAAGCAGTTGTATTACAAGAAGATTCCTATATCTGGTATTTACATCATGAACAAACCGATATCTAATTTTTTTGTTATATACAAAGGAGTTTCGGGAGTTCCTTTTTCTAAAACTTTATGGGCAAAACATGCAAGGTGAAAATTCCTTCGATCCTGCATATTAAGTCATTCTTGTTCCGGTATAAATGGAGTTACGTGGTCTTGCATTCTCAAAAAACAAGTGAAACGAATATATATGAGTTTTGAATTCTAGTCGATGTTCGAATATCGAGGCACGGTCCATAAATCAAATCGCCATAGATTCAGTGACTCAAAATTAAAGGTGGTATTGACACGCCTAAGAATTGGACATTGCAGGTTCACTCACGAAAACTTGATTAGCCGTAGCGGGGAACCCCAATCCGAATCCTGCGGAAAACCTATGACCGTTACCCATATCCTCATAGAGTGCCCAATATATCACCAGCAGAGGCAGGCACACGCCATACCCGGAAATCTGATGGACACGTTGAATGATAAAATGAACTTTAAAAACTTGTTTAGCTGACATCGGTTGGAGTGATAGCTTTGAATTAAACATAAGATGAGTTTGAAACGTCAACGTTAAGTATTAGTCAAAATACGAAGAAAAAAAATTATGAGGGGCGGCACATTAGGTCTTTGCACGCGGGCGGCCGACACCCTAGGATCGGCCCTGCTACACAGAACATGATGGCTGATATTTTCACGAAGGCTATTCCAAAGGTGGCTTGTGAAAATAATTTGAAGAACTTGGGCATGGGTACTCCACGTTGAGAGGGGGTGTTGGATATATTGCACCGTTGTCTACCTCATCGCCCTATACCTGCTGGATCAAGTTTCTGTTTCCATATTGAATTTGGTTTTTTGTTTACAGTTAGTTAAATGAAAATAGTTGTCAGAATAAAAACGTTACTTCACGTTGTACAATCTTTTTCCATTTTTCATCAAATTACCAACAAGGTTCATCTATATAGGCGTCTGTTTTAGAAAAAGGCGATTTTACAAATACTAATGTGGATTTTTAGATCTCAAAAACGGCTTCAACTTTTTAGATCAAATTTATTATTCAGATGAGGTACTTATTGCTACTTAAGTTCATCTAAATAGGCGTCTTTTCTGAAAAAAGGTCATTTTACTAATAATAGTATTTTTGGATCTCCGGAAACGACACACTGTATATGGCCGTAGGTAAAGTATAGTACGTAATGCGTGTTGTACGTAATGCGTGCGTGATATGCCTTTTACAACACTGGTTAGGTAATATATTATTTCTGGGTAACAATAATTGACATTGGAAGTTTGATTCTTCAAGATTGTAAAGTAAGAAAGAATTTCGGGTGGATGTCTCGAGGTGACTTGGGTGAAAAACCAGGCCCATTGTTAATAACTATTGAATTATAGGTTTTTGACCCGGACTACAACAAGGATACGTCGCTATTCAGCAGAGATAAAGTCGCTCGAAAATTATAATCAACGAGCGACTTCGAGTATGGAATATGATAAAACCAGACGGGTGAATTTTCCCATAAACTCACTCACTAATATCGGAATTGGAAAGTCCTCTGGCGTGTTTCAGTTAATGAAACTCCGGGGCATGATGAAAAAATGATTAGATCGGGATGAAACAGAGTTATGCACTTCACGTGGATTACAACGATTCCGTCGAAAAACAAATATTTTTTTTATTCGCCGGCACACCTGTGCTGCTTGACTGCTAACTATCCTTTACGCACACAATGCTACAGAAATAATATGGATTTACCCTGCGTAACGTTGGGTTTATAGATTCAACTAAACTAAAAATTATGAATTAATAACTAGGAATTATCATAAATGAAATGGTAAAATCGACAATGTGGAAGATTTGGATTCTCTCCAAATCTCTCCATCATGTGGGAAATATGAGGCAAACATCTGACAGAGAACAACTACTTCCCTGGCTAATACCACGACGGACATTGAATTACATCTGACAGATATTTGTGCAATGTTCTTCCAAGATGACCCAGTTGCAATTGCTTATTGTAATTATACAGCAGATTATCCTTCATTTATTTGATACTCTCAGACAAAAAATCTCGAAGGAATTATCATTACAGAATTAAGAAGGTGTTTACATACATCAATTAAGAATTATGAACTATGCGTTTTAATATGTCAACTTGAAGACTGTTTTTGCCAGAAAAATAAAAAAGCATCGATTATTTCTAGAAAGTCTTGATCTCCACAATCCATATCAAATATTTAATGATATAATCTGAGATATTTTTCACCAAACCCGCCAAATTCAACAATGAAATTCGATGGCATTCTGAAATGTTACGTTCTGCTCTTTTCATCCACAAAAATTCTCAATTCTTAGTTAGTTTAGTCTTAGTTGTTAAGTTGAAAATTAACAAACTTCTTAATTATCAATTCTTAATTTAAATGACAGAAGAAAATGTATTAACCTTCATATACGAAAATGGATGATTGTAACCTTTGGTGTGAATACAATTCAAGTAATAGAAGCTACCCAAAATACCAAATACCACGCCAAATAATAATAATAGCCGTCCTCTACCTGCACAGGCTATGCTTTTGGGTACACTCTACGAGTGTTTATGAAGCAGTATTATTATTATTATTATCAATATTATAATGTTGACAAATACAGCTATATTTATTATTGATCGAGCTGTCAAACTCATTCATTTCGCCATGGTTACGTCGTTGAAAATGCCGAAGCTGAACCACCAATCAGAATTGAAAGACAGCTGGTGTTATCGCGATAACACAAGTTGTCTTTGGTTTGCCATTGGTCAGATGAGGTGAGAATTTTGAGATGAGTGAAATAGTCGTTGAAACTGAAACCGAGAAACAGTTGCAAGAGAAGATCAACAATATGAAATGGTGTCTCAAGGAAAATATCTATAAAACCACTACGATATGGGAAAAAAATATTTTGGAGGATCGGGAAATAAAATACTTGAGCTTATGGACTCCCAACAAATCATTGATGTGAAGAAGAAACAGTGTGAGTGCTAGAATGGATTCTGCACTTATTGGCAGAGCGTCGGATGCGACTCCAATGACATCCACGTGGAAAGATCGATATGAGAGAAAGCTAGATAAAAAGGACACAACTAGGGAGACATATGCCGCAAGATGGAGGTTTGGCAAGGAGTCCCTGGTCTCAAACTCTGATGAACGTCTTAGAGATATCTAATGCAACGGCCAGAGTTTCACCATATTTTCCGATAGATTGCTATAAAATATGTGAGACAAACACAAGCAAGTCACCAGTTGATTTCTATGTTGCAGGAAACCATATTGTCGATCATTGATGATTCCTGAGCGTTCTAGATATTTCATGAGCTCGTTGTTGATGGTTTTTTCCATGACGAATCAGTTGATACATCAAGAAGAGTACTTCGACTACGCCACTGAAGATGACTGTCGCAGTTTCAGTTGAAACATTCGGACATCAGTAAAATGTTTCCTATTTTTGAATAGTATACAATTTATGAGGTTATTCCTCTGTTTGGTAGTCCCGCGCCAAATCTCTCAGCGAGGTTCTTGTTTATCTCTTTGATACATGATGGCGCTTCAGGTATCCAAGCGGAGAATCAACAGAGGTTTATAGTTATTATGATCAGATGGCGCTTCAACTACACTAATTGCCTCATAAGTGTACAGTTGGCAATTGTGTTATCACCAGTCCCAGGTAGTACCTCATATTGGCTGAATCTTGTTTTCATATTGGGCCAATATGGATATACAGTAAATGTAAATATAATATCGCCTAATGTTCACATTTTTTTTCTCAACAATATTGTTATTTGAATATGCTTCCAATATTTTCATAATATTTTTCCAATATTGTCCCAATATGAGTGTGCTACTTGGAGTTGAATGTTCTGTTCTCAATCGATGAATCAGTATGCTATGCACGGACTGTTTTCCAGAAAGTGACAACCGCGAGCTGCAAGTGAATGAAGTGGCTTACGTATGAATATTCAATTAATTCAAATATGGCTCGATCAATATTTAAAAACTCGTTTGGTGTGTTTCCCCCTCGATCGACAGATTTTTGAAAAATCCCTGGATGGAGCAACTGAAAGAATATGTCCCGAGAATGAAAAGCGATAAACATCCTGGCATTCGTTAAACAGAGGACCACGCACTCTTTTAGGAGTACACTACTTCGCAATATTTATGTCAGACGGTCGACATATAATGAAGTTGCTAATAGAAAATCGATAACGTTGTTCTTGAACGAGCTATCAAGAGGAGCCGAAACAAAAAGCTGAACGATTTGTGAACCGGGGGTTCCCTTTTGATTGGACGTTATCCTCCTTTTGTTTTTGATGTGCTTCGCACTGCAGAACAGCGATTCTCTGTCAAGGTTTTGCGAGATTCGGATGGTCATCAGAAGTCATGATTTCGTATCATTTGTTCGCAAGGTATATATCGATATAAACCTATCGATACTCATATCCATACTCATATTAATATTATACATGCGAAAGTAACTCTTTTCTGTTTGTCTGTCTGTCACCTTTCCACGCTTAATCCGCTTAACTGATTTAGATGAAATTCGGTATGTATATAGATAGTCTGAGACTCCGAAAAAGATATGGTACAGCTTTTATCCTGAAATTATCCCTTAGATGGTTCTTTTTTCTTTCGGTTTTTCAACACGACTTGCCATGCTCTAGCTATATACCTTATCAAATTTTACGACCATTCTTCATACGAACGATTGGATAACATATTCATTGTTTCCATTCGTTTCCATTTGTTTCCATTCGTAATATCTGCCACGTACCTATTGCTTTTTTTTTGGCATCCTCTTGATCTGATATTCTGTTGGAATTTACTTTTTCGAACGAACCAAGGTAATACGCTTCTATTTCAGACCATAACTTTATATTATCGTAAATGAGCTCACGGAAATAGGAATGATAATTTTTTTATATTTGATTCTCAGGAAAAGGCATATCCTGAAATGTTTGGAAAACATTGTGAGAACGAAGGAAAAAAATATAGGAATTGATATTTCTCTTGAATGTCTGAATATTGTTTGCCTTTGGACATCACTTTCATGTAATTCCAACTAGAAATAGCTTGGTCTTTGAAAATATCGGTTCAGTACTTGTCTTTCTACTATTTTATTTTTGCCATTTGATTGTTTCTTTCTGAACATCGCCTTTGCATTTCTGTCATTTTCTGGAAAAGTTCACGAATTCTTCATAGTCTTTTACGCTGAACAGTTGTTGCAGAAGCATGATTTGGAGTTATGTCGAAATTTCTTAGTTTCTTTCCAGAATCCTTGTCAAATTGAAATATATTCTTTCTTGTGACAAATTTGACGATATTCTATAAAAGAAAATTCGGTCTGTGCTTCTGTCAATTGATTTTATGTGTGAGAAATATACTGTCCATTGCATAGAGACTAACATGGTTGTACCACACGAGTACCTATGGCGATTTGAAATTTTCAAAAAACATTATGTAACCAACATCCAACTCTGATTTTTCATATTTCTGTATAAAGATATTCCTCTATTGAAAATAAATCAATCATTTTTAATGAGGTACCTCAACTGATCAGAAAGTTTCATCCGCTGTGGAAAGACTGCTTACATTAATAAATGACGACCTGGGAAAAATTTATCATTTCAGTTTTGCTACTATTTCTCTTATAGTATATGATTTTGTATTAGCTCTTTCATATACAGGGTGTCCCAAAACTCAACGTCATCCTTTGGAGGTCTGATAGTCCAGCTCATGACTGACAAGAACATCACAATATGACCTTAGCAAAATATTGATAGTTTTGGAAATATTGGCACTTTTATGAATTTCGTGAAATTCGAAACCTTTGATCAGTGTTTCGAGTGCCGCAGGTACAAAACTTCATAGTTAAAGATCCAAAACTACCAAAAAACTACTATCAGCCCTAGAAAAGATGACATTGAGTTTTGGGACACCCTGTATATATTCTCATTTATGACAAGAAATATTTTGCTATATCATGATTGACTTCCCAAGAGTTATAGTAACATAATTAGGCTTGGCATTGTGCGATCAGCTTTTTCAGATGAAAAACAAGCTTAAAATTTGTTTGCGTTGAATTCTACGAAGTTGTTAGATCCCCATTCAGAAAAAAACGTACAACTTCCAAAATAATGTAACTTATGGTTACTCATTTCATTTTTTAAGGGAGGGGTTCTGTCTAGGGGTTTTATCGATAGTAGAGACAAATTAAAATACTTAAAGGAGCCGTATGCTTTTTTTTTAGATTCCACTGAAATTATTTCCCGAATTGCAAGGAAAGAAATAGTACGGCACGAGCCTTCTCAACTTTTTGCAACAAAACACCTGAAATCTCAATTCTCCCCAATCTTTCATTCATTTTCACTAATAATTAATAAATTCGACAAATATTTGAAACTGTTCAGTTGATTTTTCCATGGTAATTATGCCTACTTGATTTTAAAACAAACAAAATTTGATTTCTATATTTCATTTAGTATCACATATAATCAATACCTCATCTCCATCGATTGCATAGTTACAGATTATTGTTTGAAAATAGAATTTTGTCCAGATGATACAGTGATCGATATACTAATTGTTATCAGGCGCGTGCCTGAGGGGGGGGGGTTATGGGGTAATAACCTAATAAAACTTTCAAAATGTTTCCTTTACAGGTTATTGTCAGGGTTTCAACATGCTGGCAGCTCTAATCCTTCAAGTGACCGAGAGATGTGAAAGCGACGCCTTGAAACTCATGATATACCTCGTCGAGGGTGTATTGCCCGATTCCTATTTCGCCGACAGCCTGAGAGGGCTGTCTGTGGACATGGCCGTGTTCAGGGAGTTATTGAGAAGTAGACTGCCTCGTTTGTCGAAACATCTTGACACTCTTCAGAACGCCGCCAAAGATGGCAGCAGAAGTTACGAGCCGCCTTTGACTAACGTCTTCACCATGCAATGGTAAGTAAGCATTAGTTTGTTTCTGTAAACAAATGTCATTGATAAATAGAATAGTCAGCTGTCAAACAGTCCTTGAAAAAACAAACAATAATCGCCCTAAAAGATACTAGTAATTATTATATATTGATTGGGTTTAATTCGGATTATATTTGGTTTTGGATTGGATTGGATTTGAAGAAGAATGAGAACATATTATTTCTACATAGTAATATAGAATCAAACGTCCTCTAGAAGCCTGTCTTTGTTTGAAATGGATACGACGAACCGTTTTAGAGTAATCGACTTTTTTACCCTAAAAAACGACAAAAATGTGATCGCGCTCATGGCCTCTTAAGTTTAACTTGGAATTTGATTATTTGAGTTTTTTCTGTGACAAAATATCGATTTTTTTTTATCTCAGAAATTTTTCAAAATTTGTACATAACTATAAAATATTATTTTTTTCCAAATAACATTTTTCGATATTTCTCAAACAAGTGTATTTTGAGAAATAAATTTTTTAAATTTACAGTCAAACAGGAAAAGATGAACGGCACTGTACAACGTCTTTTGGGATTTCTTTTGATACAAAAGCGATTGCTCATATCGAAATTTGTTAATATTTATTAATAAAAAAATTTCCCATATGATGCGTACTTTTTGCCGGTGACTGTATAGGAAATATTAAAATTTAAAATGTAAAAAAACAAGTAATAATAATCATATTAATTCTATTCCTTTGTTTCTGGTTTCACAAAAAATTATACTATTCTTACCCTCAAATTGTCCACTCATAATGTTGCATTTGACGGCTTATCCGCACGTGTGCGGATATAAGTTACTTTCCTATGTGGCCGTAGGAAAATAATAATTGATTATGGTTGTTGTGTCCATTTCACCTAGTTCAAAAATTAACTATACCATTTTATTTTTACACGAGATATTATTTCCAAACAGTCGCAGAAATTCAATGTTTTTAAAGACAATAAATGAACTATCATTGTTTCAAGCTGGAGAATTCAATGTTAATTTTTGTCAAAGATGAATCAATGCCATTGATTACGTTTGTTCAAGAAATATTTCAACTTGTTATCAATATGTATTTTTCAAATGGAGAACTTTTTTATCTGATTTCGTTACTTTCTTCAACAAACCAACCTTTCATGCACATTTTCTATTCCAAATAGGCGTCCCGCGACGGCTTCAATTTTTTTACGAATTACATCTTCAGCAATATATCCTTTTTTCAATTGGTGTCCCTTTTTACCTATTTAAAGCACGCCTCAGCGTGTGCAAATCAAACTTAAAAAAAAACGCGCGTTTTTTTGAGTTACCATGGCTACATCAACAACTCGAGAACCGTGAAGAACAAATGAAATATTACTGACAAATTCAAAACTGTTATTCAAACATTAACGAATGGTATACTGATGTCACATCACGAATTCAACAATTTTACATTATAAGTTCTTATTTCCATTATTTGTAATAATGAAACCAATATTTATGATTTCAAAGTGCACCAATTGAAAAAAAAGAACGTAAAGTATTCGTAGATGCATCGTGCTCGAAAAATCGCGCGTGTTTGAAAGACCTTTTTATCCACTCATACTTTAATATACTATTGAAACTACTAGAACAAGAACGGAATATTAGTTTATAAAACTTCAAATCTTGTCAATATGGAGTATAACTAAAAATAACAGAGAACTAAAATTTGTCTACAAGCTCAAACTCCTAACTTCATATTACGAAGCCAATAAAGTGAAGCGGAAGTTATATTCTCGAAGCTTTGAGAAACTTCCCAATAATATTATATTGACACGTCGTTCAAACACAAGTTACTCTGCCTGGAGATATGAAAAGTTCGGTTACGTGAAATGACCTTTCAAATAAAAAATTGATTAACAAATACCTAACAATTCCTATCGCCCACTGAGAAACACGACCCTTGACATTTGGGTTACTGGAATGGTTGACGACTATAAGCTAATAAATTGAAATCGATATCATTAGGAATCAAATTTCCTAAGAATAATTGGATATGCCGCGTTTTTTTTTTACTTCCGGCTTTTAAAAGACGGATATTGTTGAATTTCTAGTGAAAAGTCGTTGAAGCTTGTTAGCGAAAGCGATCCCCTTGTGGATTTCTTATAATCAAAACCATATTTATGGAATAGGAATTTATTTATACTGAACAACAGAATTGTTTCCACTTACATGATGCACAGTTTTTTGAGGTTCTCTACATGGTATTAATTAAATTTATTAATACAGTTAAAAACACCGTGCAACAAAATGGCCAGAAAAAATTCAGACTAATGTGAGTATTCGAATGAGTTGTCCCTTTGTAATACTTGAAATCCTTTGAAATCTAGATCGCAGTTTCTCAACTTTCAATAAATATCCAATAAAGAACATGTTTATTGATCTATGGATTCATCTAAATTCAATTATGTATTGGGTGTTTTGTCAATACATGATTCAAACAGATATAAAATACTCATCAGCTGTTGTAAAATATTTTATTTTTATTTTTCAATATTACCTACTAATAATAATTTTTCACAGGTTTCTGACACTCTTCTGCAATTGCTTGCCTCAGCCTACAGTTCTTCGCGTCTGGGACCTCATCCTCCTGGAAGGCAACGAAATTCTCCTGCGCACAGCCCTTGCCATCTGGCAGGTCCTGGCAGAAAGAATCCTCACCGCTCGTAGTGCAGACGAATTCTATTGCATCATGGGCGTCCTCATGAGAGAGTTGTTGGAGTTTAGCCTCATCGATGGCAACTCCCTTATCAAAGCCGTGGTAACCATCGGGCCTATGACCGAGCTTAAAACCCTCAGAGAGCACTACCTGTACAACATAAACCCCTGGGGCGCTGCCAGCCTACCTCAAACGGTCGACAAACAGCTCAAGCTCTATCCCAGGCACACGCTAGCGCTGGACATCAGCTCTTTGAAGAAGCAGTACGCCAAGCTGAAGCAAAGACAGAGACAGGCGCATATCATCTTCAGCGCTGCTATTTCCAGGCAACCCCCTACCACTCCCCCCGTCACCATGAACCACCTGCTTATCGGCAAAAGCGCCTTGGTACCAGCGAAGCGATTGGGCCCTCCCAAAGGCTCCATACCTCCAGCGAGGCAAGTTCCCAGCACGCTCCACTGGAAAGATGCCCCTAAACAAACCTCAAGCTCCAGCTCAAGTGATACTGAACTTTGCGACGAAGAATCAGCAGACTCTTCTGACGAAGACGTAGCAGGTCAAGACGACAAGTTTCCACAGGGCGCTGAAACAGATCTTATGAATAACGACAATATAAATACTGATATCGATACAACTAGCCAAACCGTAGAGACTGACGTGAGCATCAAAGTTGTGGAATCTGACGAGGATAACTTTGATTTCGAGCTGTTCCTAGCTGATCGTGTAAAAGGCCTTAAAGTTGAAGACCCCGAGGAGAGGATCAACTGCGCCAGGAGGAACAGTGAAAAGGCGTTGCAGATCATCCAGGAAAACTCTCTGATTCTACATAGGATTTTGCAGTGCCAAAGTCGCCTAACGCCCTCGCCTCCTCCACAAACGAAAGACGTGGATATTGCCACTCCTAGTATTGATTTTGGCATAACACCCTCTCCTCCTCTACAAACAAAAGATGTGGATATTGCCTCTCCGAGCATTCGTTTTAGTGAATTATCACTCCAGGAAGATGTGACGTCGGATGGCAAACATGAAACACTGATAAACGATAAGGTCAGTGATTTGCCGACAGATTTGAACTCGCCCCAATATGGGTCCAGGTATACCAGCATTCTCGAGAAGAGTAAAAGCCTTGACGAAAAATACAACGCTCTCATTTTGAACAAGCCTGTTTCAAAAACTGCTGAGGAATTGAGTAGGCATGTGCACAATGAGAATGATGTCGCTCAATCGAGTTTACCCATAGAGAAAAATCAGGTTTTTCTTGATCAGTACAGAATATTTTCGGATTACAATTCAAAAACGAACAGCAGTGTCACCAAATCTGACGAGAACTTACCAGTTGTTCTTGAGGAAACAACCCTAGTCAGTAACGGTACAGATTCACTGAATCCTAGAATAGGCATACTTGATCAAAATTCTTTCGGCGGATTTAACTTTTTTCAGAGCGATAGTATTCTGGAAAACCCAACACCGGAGTTGCACATACCGATGGAGTTCGACCTTAGTGGAAGTTTTAGTTCCTGTACAAATGAGTTGAAAGATATGGTACTTGAATATTCAACGAACATTAATGAATCCATTCGTGAATCAGATAAACCTGCTAAGTTCTGTTTTGAAAAAGATTCAAGTAACGGTATGAATTCCCATGATACGTTTGCATTCTCAGACTGCGCTAGTGATATTAGAACATGCAGTGATATAAATCAGATATCAACGCCTATTTGTGCAATGGACACCCAGTTCAAAGGAACGAGTGACTCCGAATTCAGTTCAATCGACACAGACTTCAAGAATTATTTGTTCTTATCGAATAACGATGATACCAAAGATATGTCTCCTGATTCCCCTGGGAATCACCAGAAAGGGGTGACTCCCTTGAGAGAAAGGGTGTTTACAACGTTTAATCAGTTACTAAATCCTGATCTCGAAGATGCAGACTCTGGTGTGTCTACATTAACAGACTCTTTCAAGTCTGAAACTTCTGGGACGAAATGTCCTTCTCAATACTTCTTTGCTCAAAATGACGCAAGTGTTTCAGGTGATAATTCCCAAGACGGAAAGGGTAGTAGTATTGGGTCTTGGGAGCAAAGTTCAAAAACTTGTTACAAATATTTAGAAGAAAGTAAAACTACAAGAACGTCACCATCACATACCAAGTATCTCACAGAATTCCCAGTAAGAAGCAAAGATGGATCTTCAAGTCCTGAACAAAAATCATCACCTACTGGCTCAAAGACTTTTTCCTGTGAAACAAGTGAATATTCACCTAGTACGAATCAAATATCGCCTACTCGGTTGACCGAGAGTGTAAGTTTTTCCGGAGTTGAACAAAAAAAGCCTTCAAGTTTCGATGTGCGAGTGTGGGAAAGCGCTATTTTGAAATCCCCCAAAATGCCTTCTTTACGGTCTCCTCTCAAGTCTCCGCTCAAGTCTCCAAGCAAATGTTTCAATCCATTTCCTGTTCCCCTAAGTTCGAGGCAGAGTAAGGAGGTTCCTTTGAAATTAGGGTTGTACAAAAAGTGACGAGTCGTTTTTTCTTGTGTGCTTCGCGTGGAGGACTGCTTTTCAATTACCTGTTTCTACATTTAAGTGGGTTTGAAAATATACCATTGTATAATGTTCTTACTATATTAGTAAGTCGGATAAATTGTGGAAGAAAAAATGTAATACTCAAGGTAAAATGAGATAGTCCCACCAAAAACAAAAAAAAAATAAAAAAGACGGAGCTTCAATCATACGTGTGTCTTTTGGAATTCTTCTGAAATGGTTTGACGTATTTTTCAACAATGAATGGAATGGTGCAGTTCTACTATTCGATTTTCAAGAATTATCAGGCCTCATACTTTCGAGGAGTTCTGTAACTCACAGGAATTTACTAAAGAAACTGATGATTTCACTTAGTGTCGAAACAAGCATTAATCTAACAGCAACTAACTCAGTGGTTGAAACTGTCGCGTTCGGAACCATTGACTGCTGGTCAGGTAGGTTCAAATCCTAGCGACTACGGATTTTTATCTGATGGCCCGCTGATGGATCGCACGTTAAAAGGTGAGACCTCGTTAATCCTTGGCTCGCACAAGTTTCGACTTTCGAGGGCTGCCATTCGTAAGGAGACGACAGCTGGTTAACGGAGAAAACAATTTTAACTATTTTTTTTTTAAACAATTAGTGACTGAGTACTCCATTATTCAAAAACTTCTCTGTCACTCTAGTGAAAGTTCCTCAATGGATCATTTGCTTTCTTCCTTTATTGATGAGGGATATCCCAACAATACAGGGCTTTTCACAATGAGCGTTATTTAGACGTTTTTGGCAAACCAGACAACAATCAATCTGAAATTTTGATGGTATCCATGAATTAACATAATCTATCAGCATGGGGGTAGGTGTACACTTTATTCCGCTGCGATTTTTCATAAAATTTTTATAACTGAAAAACATTATAACTGAAAGCTATCTTTCAGAACCGACATACATAACCTCAATTTGAGATTTCGGAATCATTTGTCGGCACCCAAACACAGAAAATCTTTTTTTCCGAGGCCCTCTTTCTCATATCATATAGTTCACTTATACAACCGGTTACCAACTGAATTCAAGTTACCCCCACTGAAAACTTTCAAGAACAAACTGAAACAATATTTAATCGAAAAAAATATCTCGAATATTGAAATATGAAAAGAAATAAAAATGTCATATTTAAATCGCATCGTGCACTTCTTTTGAGACTAGTACAAAAATTATTATTTTTATTATTATTTTATATTTCAACAACAGTAGAATATGCCAAAGAGTATGTACACACAAGTAAAATGGTGAAAAATCCTGGCAAGTGATTATGAAGAAACTTCGAATTAGGCTACTCATTGGTACTCAGAATGAGATGTGCTGAGAAATCATTGACAGCTAGAATTTTGCTTGCCGACTGATGAACATATTTTTGCAAAAAATTCAAGACTGAGGAAATGACCTACATTTGTTCTGATTTCAAGAGGAAAAACAATCCTCTGTGCCAAAAGTTTAATTTTCACAATGTCCTGTATTTTTTATGTAACCCTTATAAAACTTACATTTTTCAATCGATTGGAAAGATTTTTTCGTTAGGTGGGTAGACATTGAAAAAGTCCACTAGGACACCAAATTTCAGGAATAAATCTCCATTTCCAGGGACAACTAATTTTATTTATCAAGGTCAAAAATCTAAAAAAATTACAAGCGATTTTTTAAGAAAAAATCTGACTACACCACTGGATTTGGGACATTTTCATATGGTTCATATGTAAATAACGTTGAAATGCGTCAATGAATAAAAATGTTACAATAATTAACCTACCAATACAATTTCAGAACTTTAATCAAAACTTTGTCTACACCACTGGATTAAAGGTGTCTCGTAACATCACTGGCTATAATTTCATTGGATTCTGTGGATAAATAAAAATTATGAGATAAAAGGACATTTTCCTGAAAGTGCCCTTAAGACATTTTTCAAATTTTATTATCTTAGGATTTTTTATTTATGAGCAGATTCCGATCAAATTCTGTCCAGTGATATATGGTGACCTCTTCAATACAATATTCCGAATTTTGAATAAAGATCTGAACTTGAATTGGTGTGTTGATTAAACGACATATTTTTCAAATTTCATTTCTTTTTCTATTGATTGACGCATTTTAACGTAATTTACATATAAACCATTTAAAAATGTGGCAAATGTAGTCAGAAAAAATAAGATTAGTTGGCCTTGGAAATGAAGATTTATTCATGAAATTTGGTGTCTTAGTGGACCTTTTGAATGTCTACCTAACGAACAAAAAAAATCATTTTAATCGGTTGAAAAGTGTAAGTTTTATATGGGTGCTTCCATCTTAAATGGGTCACACTGTATACTTGATTGAATTTACTTCCCTATAAGACCAAGTTATGGGAAGTCATTGATGGCATATCGTGAGAAGAAGAAACAAAATAAATTTCTGACAGACCCAATTAGATAATTTTCTATAATTTCTACACAGATATTATTGGTTTTGTTTTGATGTTCGATCTAAATGATTCTATATGGATTCTTCGCTCAACTCGATATTGCTAGGTGTGAGTTAATATTTTCTTGTTAATGTTTTTCAAGCATCAATTGAAAAGCATTTGTTATTTTTGTAGTATATCCAAATTGATGGATCTCTCAGCTTTTCAAATATTCAGAAGAACATATACCGACCCTCGGTAGTTTTCGTATTTATATCTGGACGTGAACAAGTGATCATTCCATTCATGAAAATATGAAAATTCGTAGAGTTAAGGTAGTTGTTAAGAAATATCCTCGTTGATACTATTTTGCGCTGTGCCAGGTCCGTTCGTTCTAAAAGTATTTTGTAGAGAATAATGATATATATTTCCTTAAAAATTGTTATTCGATAATATAACGTTACTTAATGATTATAACGATACTTTTATTTGGTACGCCTGTCCCTATAGTTAATAATTTTCAAGGAATATCTTCGTAAAAATATACGATAATTTGTAACAATTTGATGAGTGCTAAAAATATGGAAAATGAAACTAAAGGGCATTGTAATTATTCATTTATTGAGGAATTATTGTCCATATAGTTCAGTGGTATTCCGATGTGATAATGTTTCCATTTATTACTTGGAAAGAACATGGTGATATAAATATTTTCTAATCTATAGGAACTTCATGCATTCTCCCTTTTATACTCAATATAATTCAAGTCACGTTAAAACCAATACCTTACGTACAAATATACAACAGCACTATCCTGATTCAGATAGCAAAAGTAAGTTTAGTCTATCCTTAAATAAATATTGAAATATGGATTCAAAATCCAACCTTTCGTACCCTACTATTTGAAAATAATTATGTCGGCAATCATCTAATAACAAAAAATACTCTCCTTTACAACTATCTAAGAGATATGAGTCAGTGGTGGTAAAGGACTGTAGTTGTTTTTTATGGAGGGCTCGTCTCAGAAATTCCTTACTCATTCACATATTCACCCTGTACATAGGACTTCTTTAGGCATTGCCAAGGGCACATTAATTTTTTTATGAATGTCTCTTTTCGTTGAACACTATTCTAAATCTGTTTCAAATAAACCCCGGTTATCACTGTTGTTAACCCAAATGTCTTTCAATGTCCACCCATTTTCAATTAAAAAATTAAACAAATCGCTGTGAAAGTACATCTGACTAGAATTCTACCAGATACAGTCTGTTCTTCAGAATCACCAAAAAACCTTCCTATGACACTTTCATTGTCTGGATGGTTGATTAACTATAAGTAAGCATCCAAAATGGGGGGACAGGTACACACCAAATGTTTGTCCCCATAAATATCATCAATTCGCGCTACAGAAGGCCAAAACTTGGTTTCAGGTTTAATGAAGGGGGCTGGAAAAGCAGCCTGTTCCCTCGAGTACGGTCTTTCCCAGGCACTGCTAATCACCTGTTCCGCAGTATGTGGCGCCATCTTGAGTGGATTTATCCTGATATCAGACCTTCCTTCCTCTATATCCCTGATCTCCTGTCTGATGGTGATCATCGCTTCACAAAATTTATCCAACTCCTGCTTATCTTCAGACTCCGTTGGCTCAATCATCAGAGTTCCAGCCACAGGCCAGCTCATTGTTGGGGAATGGAAACCAAAGTCCATCAGCCTCTTTGCTATATCCGCTACTTCAATATTAGCAGTTTTTTTGAACACTCTAGTGTCTATAATGAACTCGTGAGCCACTAGGTTGGAAGACGAGCTTTTAAACAGTGTGTCGTAGTGGGGTTCCAACACTTTGGACATGTAGTTGGCATTTAGAATGGCTACCTGGGTGGCCTTTCTGAGTCCTCGTGGCCCCATCATCTTGATGTAGGCCCAGGAAATAGGCAGAATCGCGCTGGAGCCGAAAGGTGCAGCACTCACCACACCGAAGGGTGTGGATTTTTCATCCCCCATTGGGTTGACCACCGGATGGCCGGGTAGGAACGGTGCCAAGTGGGACTTCACCGCGATGGGCCCCATTCCAGGACCCCCACCTCCGTGGGGGATACAGAAGGTCTTGTGGAGGTTCAAGTGAGACACGTCGCTTCCATAATCACCTGGCCTACAAAGCCCCACCTGCGCGTTCATATTTGCGCCATCCAGATACACTTGCCCCCCGTTCTCGTGGATTATATCGCATATGTCTGCGACGGTATCCTCGAACACCCCGTTGGTTGAAGGGTATGTAATCATGACACAAGACAGTGCGTCTCTGAACTTCTCGGCTTTGTATTTCAAGTCTTCCACGTCGATGGTGCCGTCTTGTCGGACTTTAACGGACTCTACCTTCATGCCAGCCATCTGGGCACTGGCTGGGTTGGTGCCGTGGGCACTAACTGGTATCAGGCATACTTCTCGGTTTCTGTCGCCTCGCGCTTCGTGGAAGCTCTGTATCGCCATCAACCCAGCGTACTCCCCCTGAGCTCCACTGTTGGGTTGAAAGCTGATCCTGTCGTAGCCAGTAATGGCGCAGAGGTCCTTCTCCAGCTCGGCGAACAGCTGGTGATACCCCAGGGTCTGCTCTCTGGGCGCGAAAGGGTGAATCTCCGTGAAATGCCTGAAGGAGCAAGGCATCATCTCCGTGGTGGAGTTCAGCTTCATGGTACACGACCCGAGCGGGATCATACTGTGCACTAGGGATATATCCTTGTTCTCCAGTATCTTCATGTACCTCACTATCTTGGTTTCGGAGTGGTGCGAGTTAAATACAGGGTGCGTCAGGAATGGAGAGGTTCTCTTGAAGTCGCTGCGGGAGATCGATCTCTCTCTGACCATGGGGTTGTCGACGAGGTTTTCCAGAGTTTGGGAGCAGCCGAAAATGAAGAAGAGGTCATTTATGTCTTGGGGGGTAACGGATTCGTCCAGAGATACTCCTACGGAGCCGTTGTCGTTATAGCGGAGGTTGATTTGTTTTTCTTCGGCTCGAGGCTTGATCTCTTCGACGCTCATCTTTGGCTTGATGGTCAAGGTGTCGAAGAAGTATTCGTTGGTCAGAATGTTGCCTTCTTGTTGAAGTCCATGGTGCAGTACCTGATAGAATAAAGTATGAGTATATTAATTTATTTACAAAAAAGAATTATTATTTATTTATTTATTTATTGCTGTTCAAAATAACAGCACATATTCTTCAGATAGGTATACGTTTTTTTCTTCAGGATTCCTCAAAGGTACTGGAATATTGAAATTCACGACTATATTTGTCTTCCAATGACCTACTCTATACTCAGTTATCCATTTTCAAGATTATTCAAACATTATTTTTTATTGAAATGTTATGGTTACATAAACACTCACCAATGTCATATTATGAATCTTGGTAGCAATATCCTTGAGACCTTGGGGACCATGGTAAACGGCGAACATGGCAGACATGTTTGCCAGAAGAGCCTGAGCAGTACAAATATTACTTGTAGCTTTATCTCTTCTGATATGCTGTTCTCGTGTCTGCAGAGCCAGGCGATATCCATCTCTTCCTGCTGCATCTCTGGTAACTCCTATCATTCTTCCTGGCATTAATCTGACCTGGAATTTTAACAAGGAATATTTTAGATGAAATTATTTACAATTGTAGCTACATTTTTCCGAAAATTATCAACGAAAAACTAAGAACATCCCCTTTCGTGTGTTTTTTGAATGACTATTAAAAACTATTATGATATCATCCATACCAAATATGATATCATCAATCCAATACCAAGGTAACTTGGTATTGGATTGATTCCTAGATACACGAGGTTCGACTGGAAAATAACGGGACTGGTATTCCCTGAGACAAATGGCGAGTATGACAGTGACCAGAGTTGTGGAAGAACAAGTCGCACCAGGACAAAGTTCCAGCCCATACTGCACTGGTAATTTTTGGCCAAGCATAGGGTGTTGGAACATCCACCCTACTCACCAGACCTAGCTCTGTGAAAGGAACCAGATTTGATACAGTGAAAGCTGTAAAGGAAACGGCAAAGGAGACCATGAACATACTTTCAGAAAATTACTGAAAACCCTGTTTTGAACAGTGGAAAATTCAAATGGCAAGGTGAAGGGATAGTGAAGGGAAATCTATTGGAGGGGATAAGGTTAAAGTTCTGAAGGAAAAATATTAAAAAGTTACACCAAAAATCCCGTTATTTTCATGGGTAATGTATTTAAGTATTTTTTTCATCTCACCAGTGATTGACTGCAGGCAAAAAAACCGGCATGGGGTCCTCCGTAGCCAAGGGGTACACCCAATCGTTGGGATGTGCCAATAGCGATATCCGCACCAAATTCACTAGGGGGGCGCAGAAGAGTCAGGCTCAGTAGATCAGTGGCACAGCACACCAAAGTTCCTGAAAAAATATTGTGGTTCTACTTCAATGCAATGTTTTTGAATCGCATTCACAAGAGATATCCTAATAGACATACATATCAATGGTCCTAACAGTGTTCATTTTCAAAAAATATAAGCATTGAAATTTTAATAATTGGTTGTGTAGTCAAAACAAGGACGCAGAAAGAGGTTTGTTCTCCATTCAATAATAAGTTTCCGAACAGAGGACCAATGTCACAATCCATGATAAGCAAAGTTGAGAAGAAATTCAGAAGAATGGGTAATGTAAGAGACCCTAACAGTAGTAAGAAACAAATACCAGAAAACAAGAAAGTAGATGATATTCTAGCGTTTCGAAAGAATGCCCATACCATACTAGTTAAAAAGTACTTAAGATCATTGGAAGTTACCATATAGCAGTTATCAGAAAGCTAAAAAAGAGAAGTCAATTCAGTATAAGAGCTTCTGGAAAACAATTTGAAGAAGCTACATTTCTCCTTAACTATCAAGTCGATCGTCAGATGTGTCGGTATTGAGCTAGTGAAAATCCTTATTAGATGCAGAAGTATCATATTTTATAAATATAAGATATTGAATGTTAAGGTGGGAACTTTAGAGAATATAATACCATATTTTTTTGATGACACGTTGACACTGAACAAGTCCTCGATGTTTATTATTTCTGCTAAAATTCTTGCTACCCTAAGTGAATCGGTTGTTCTAAAAGATGGCTGCAGCAAAATGGTGTGACTTCACATTATGCTGTCTCAGAAAAAATGGCCACCATGGTCGCCAGTTCTATTTTTAAGAAGATACCTAAAAAGTAAGGTAGCAGTGACAGATTAAATATGTCAATTGACAGATTCAATGTGTCAATTGACAGATTGAATGTATCAATTGACAGATTAAATGTGTCAATTGTCAGATTGATTGTTTCAATTGACAGATTAAATGTAAGATATAAATTCAGGGCGACATTGTTTATTTTTCCTATCAATTTAGAGACTCACCATGTGAATGTGCATTTTCGCTCAGAGCGCTGAAATCCTGCACACTTCCTTCAGTATCAGGATACTGGAACAATACACCTGCGACGTCTCTATTGGAAAAATCAGCCTCGAACACGTCCACGGTCTCCACCGTCAGTCCCAAGGACTGACATCTCGTTTCGACCACCGAAATGGTCTGAGGATGGAGCGAGCGCGAAACGAGTAGCTTCCTTCTTTTGTTTTGTCTGTGGCACAGAGCTAAGGCTTCGGCAGCGGCGGTGCCCTCGTCCAGGAGAGATGCGTTGGCTACTTCGAGGCCCGTTAGCTCGCTCACCATCGTCTGGTAGTTGAGGAGGCCTTCTAAGCGTCCTTGGGCAATCTAAAAAAAAATACATTTCAGCGGTTGCTAATTGAGTACTCATTTGTGGGAGGAGAAAGTGGGAGATGTTACGAAATTTTCAATAAGAATGTTCCAGTTTTTCCAAAAATCTCTGGACCATCCATTCGGTGGTTCCTCGCCCCCTGCCCCCATCCCCAAAATAACTGAAGAAACCGAAATCTCACAGCTCCTTCTATGTATACTGTTATCGAACTTTCGAGTGTGAATTATTCAATCAATATTGGCCCAATATTTTATGACACAATGTACATTCAGAATAGGTTGAGCAAATATTCCACCAATATTATTAATGAAATATTGTTTTTCCAATATGCACCCATATTAGTTCAATATTATTTTTAAATTTACAATATATCCATATTGGCCCAACATGAGAAAACAAGATTCAGCCAATATGAGGTGCTACCTGGGATTCTCAGAAGCTTTGAGAACATTCTAGAACTTCTTTCTCATATTCCAGAAATTTTCTTAAAGTTTCACTACCACGCCCCCTTTCTGGTGACCGAAATTTCAGGAACTTACTTTCAGAACTTCTGTTATGGTTCGAAGATTTTCTGGAATTTTCCAGATTCTCATTCAAGAATAGTTAATCCTATATTTTAGAAAGTTCCACGCCATCTTCCTAGTGATCGAGCTTTCGAAAATTTCACATCAAGCATAATAGCCAAGATTATGTAATCCGCAGAACTGGGACACCAACCTTCAGCTCCAGTTTATGTGCAGGTTTAAGGCAGGTTTGTTGATTCTAAGGTGGTGAAAAATTCTACAGGTAAAGTTGCATTGTTGTCACTGATCATCATCGTGTCTATATTTGATTCGCAGACTTACAATATATTTTTTGGCGAAGTCGCGGCAATTAAAAATACAATTTTTTGGCGAAGTCGTGAACAAAATCCTTAAATTAGCAATAAAACATTTTCTGGGAAATTTTTACAATGTTTCTCTTTCTATAAACCTTCCCCGAACTTCACAGAATATTAAAAAAAAAGTTTATGGTCCAGCCGTTCTTGAGTTTTGCGCTTACTTACTTCACTTTCATCACAATAGAATTGGAACAGAACCCACTCACCTCTGGCTGATATGGCGTATATTGCGTAGTCCAACCAGGATTTTCAAAAATATTCCTCATGATAGTGTGTGGAACACAACAATTATGATATCCCATTCCTATATAAGACCTCCAAATCTTGTTTTTTTCTGCTATCTTCCGTATTCGGCTTATTAACTCATATTCACCTGCAACGAATAATTAATGAAATACATACTTTAGATCCTATAGTTGCCATCAGTTTGGTGTTGTATAAATATTGTACTACCAGACCTTATTAAAAAAACGCATTGACAAAAAAGTCATTCAGTGCACACTCGCAAGCATTTAAATTCAACTTTCAGCTTCACAATTCCCAAAATATAATCTCACATGCAGTGGGGTATTTGATAATTTGGATAAAATATTTTTTGTTAACAGTCAGATTCCTTATGCATTCAACGTTACATTTCCAATAATAGAAATGATCCAACTGAATGTTAACGAAAAATTCATTGAATAAAATACTTAGGTCGTAAGTAATATGAATGAATTTGTTAGATATAATGAGTTTTTTTCATAGCGTCAAATAATTCACTGTGTGTTTTTTTCCTCGTAAGCGTTGGAATATCCGAGCTTTAAAATATGTAATGCATAAGCATAATGGAATACCACGTAAGGAAATTCCATGAATTAGGTAACTATTGTTATTGACCGACCCTTATATGAGCCCACCCATCTAGTCAGGAAGAATTCGGAGACCTGAGTTCGCGATTTTTTCTCCGTAGTTAACTAACGGTGACAAACACATTTTTATGAAAAATAAGTTTCGAAACTTTCAATGTATGAGGCGAATCAAAGTTTCGAACTGTTAAACAGGCATTACAAAAATTGCCAACACGATGCCAGGACGCCATTTCTTTCCTACATTCCTTTGCATACACATTCAGTGTGGGAAATTTCCTCCTAGGAATGATGTGGATGTTTTGCTTTTCACAACAACTCCTGTAAGTGATGTTCAGTTAGTTCCAGAAATATGTCTTGTGTACACTACAACTATTCGTAACGGTACCATTAGTAACGCCGATTCAATTTTCACGCACTCAAATGTTTACGTAAGATTGGTTCATTCTGGTTAGATCAGGCTAAATAGTTACTTAAATAAGTCTTCAATGTCCACTTGTTCATTTATATACCTCTTTAGACAAACGGATACAGTCTGAATCCAGTAATACTAAACTTGATGCTAAAAAAGAAAACTTAATGTTGGAGATACGTATGCCGTTACCATAACCATGAGTGTGAACTACCACGCGGATTCTAGAAGGTTTCGCTCTGCCTCATTCTAATGTGTTCAGATTTTTTTATAATGAATTTTTAAGTGATGAAATTTTGTTTCGTTAAAATGGCGTTTTATAATAATATGATAAATATATGATAATGTATTTTGAAGTTACGTATGTTCTGTTTTATTTCACAAAATGGTGGTGTTTTTTCAAATTTATCAATTTTATTTTGTCAAATGTCCTTCAAGTTGGAACATTAAAGGATGTATGTTTTTTGTTCAAAACCTTTCTCACAATTTTTTTTTATATATCATGTTCCGTTTCATGCATGTATCTCTTTCTGTTCCTACTAATGAAACAAACATCAATAAATACGATAGAGTCATTGTTTACCAGCTGGATTTTATGTTTGCATTCTTTCAACAGACCCCCAGTGGAGCAACATATACGCTCTTATCTTATCACAAGTGACCCCCAGCAAATATTCCATAACGTGTGCAAGAGTGATCAAATTAATCAACAATGTAGAAATTACTTACCGACTGGTTCTTCAATTTCCAACGGTTTATTCAAACTTATATTTTTGGGAACTGCTTTCTCAGTTAACTCATCAAGACTCTACAAAGAAAGCTAGTATTACTCGTTTATTGAAAATTGTTTTTTAATTCACTTCATTGTTCTATTATTATTTCAGTATTTTATGTTCAATAATTCATCTATAGACTAGGGCCAAAACGATTTGCAATACCCGAATTCATCAAAAATTCTCATCAGTATATTGATGGTTGGAAAATTTAGGGTAAGTTTTAATCAAACTGAGCAAAATCAAGACGACTCAGTAAAAATTCCGTAAGGGGTGGGAGTAGCTAAATATACGTTTTGAGGGTGGATATGATTTGTGAAAAAATTGATAGTCATGTAGCATTTAGGTGAAGTATTAAAATAATGAAAGGTTTTATCTATAAAATAATATTTTTTTCCCTTATTTTACAAAACATATTATTATTGAAATATTTTAGATTATTTATGTATACATAAGAATCATAATATTATACACAGGTCTCATCTAATCACATATGAATTTATTTAGTCGATATTCCTACTGATTTTTTTTATTAAACACAATCTAATATGCTACTCCAATAAATGAAAAAAATGCATCGTATCAATATTTATTGTTAAAGTTGTAGATATTTAAAAAAACTGATATTTTTCATAAATAATGTTTCAAAATAACCTCAAAATTAACAAGAATGACCCTAAAAACAGTTTTTTGTTTTTAATGGTCATCCTGCAAAAAAATATTTTTTTATGGAATTTGGTGAAAACGTTCTCTTTGTGTTTTAAAAAGCCCAAATTTTTCGATTGTATCCGAACTTAAATAAAAAAAGGGTAATTTTCAATCGAAGAAGTTGGTTAAGAAATTTTCAATTCTTTAACTTTATCAGTGCTCATTTTCTTCGTTGCAAGCTCCTCTTCAAGAGGGTAGGAAAAAAGGTATTGTTCGTATGGAAATATATCGTAAAAATTCAAAAAGCTAAAAGTCGACTGTAAGCATGGCCGTTTGTACTCATTTACTTCCCTGGCTAGTTTCAGCTGATATTATCATCAAGATGAATCAGTTGCGCGCGAATGGATGTACTGCTGGAGGAACTTACTTCTTGACGAGGACGAGGCCAGACACAAACATAATCTTCTTCATCAAATTTAACTGCAATAAAACTCAAGAAATTCTCATGATTACTGAAAAACAGGTAGTTTTTTGCATTTTTAACAATATTTTCTCATACGAACAATATATTTTTTCATGCCATCTCAAAGTTGAGGTTTCAACGTAGAAAATGAGCACTGATAAAGTTAAAAATTGAAAATTTGTTAACCAACTTTTATTATTGAAAATCAAGCTTTTTTTATTCAAATTCCTTTACAATAGAAAAGTAACTATTTACTATTTACAGCTTATCTTAATCACAAAAAAGAAGTTTCCACCAAGTTTCATACTTTTTTTTTAACCAGAAAAAATTCATTATATACTGCTAAGAATTTTTTGATTAAAAAATTATTGGCCCTGAATTACCTTAAATCCCAAGGTGTCCAACATTGTAATAACATCGCTATCTCTTGGACCGATGTGTCTACTAGGAAACTCATCTTTATTAGAAAATAAAGGTCCATCTGGTTTTGATGGCACAGCACTCAAGAACCTGATTGGATTATAAAGCTTTCTACAATATTTTGGAGCTCGAACTATAACTTTATACATGTTGAAATATAATCCAAATTCTCGTCCAGTTGAATGATCAAAGCACACTAATTCCTATCAATTTCTTCGAGTCACAATTCGAATAAATGTTAAGGGTATAGGTCATTACGCTAAAAGAGATAATGAGAGATAGACAACGGACGAAGGAAAACATTTTTCTGGTATTTTGACTGTCTCGTGTCAAGTTGATTTCTTATCTGTGGATATTTAGCAAGGATAGATTATTTTCTTGAGCATTGTTTCAAATCATTCCAATTGTTGAATGGGATAATTTCCGTGCACATTGTAGTATTAATAATAATAAATTGGGAACGAGAAGATAGAGTTAAAATGTAGCAATATTTCGCTATCCATTCATTAACAGAAAATCACAATTTCGACTTTGATCAATTATCAAACAGAATAAAATACCTCCTATATTTTCATTTTCAGTAAATAAAACACAAATGTAGTGAACAAATATAGTTATTTATTATACAAAGGAAAAAGGAAAAGATTTTAGCTTGAGGTTGTGTTGTCATGTTGACAAAAAACGGAAACTAATAGTATATTAGGTGACAAGTGTTGTAAACGGCATATTACGCACGAATGGAAAAATTACGCACGAAGCCACGTAGCGGCAAGTGCGTAATTTCATGAGTGCGTAATTGCTTTACAACACGCATTACGTATTATACTTTACCTACGGCCATATACAAAAATTCATATTATTATATATAGATGAACTTAAGTAGCAATATCCCATCTGAATAATAATTTGTTCCAAAAAGTTAAAGCCGTTTTCGAGATACAAAAATTCACATTATTATTACTATTATTATTAGTAAATTCGCCTTTTTCTAAAAGAGACGCCTCTATATATGAACTCAAAACGCAAAATCCTATCTACTTACAAAATTTCTCCCAAATCGATAGTCGTACTCCATGATCAAAAGAAGAAAACGGTTCAAATTTATTTTATGTATTATATTCTGTCCATTCTTGAAGAGAACAGGAACTTTTTTTTTGGAACCGACAAAGAGTGAGCTCAATCATAGAGCAAGAAAACTTACTTTTGAGCTCTATAAGAGCAATGTTTAACAGTGGTGTACTTTATTCACACGAACTTTTATATACTGCATGAAAACACTTCACAGGGGAGAAAACAAATCTCTTTTATTCCAGTAGTTGAAAGAGGCCTCATTTTACAAAACGAATAAAAGTAAATTGATTCCGGAATGAAAAATTCGATTCGATGGAGTTCGGCGTGTATTTTCAATAAAAAATTGAAACAGCTCCTTGTTCAAAATAAGAATTATACAGACAATGTTCACACTACAGAAAAAGTCTAACTACACCACTGGATTCGTGACATTTACGAATGGTTCATATATGAATTACGCTGAAATGCATCAATCAATAAAAAAGTTGTAAGGAAATGAAATTTGTAAAAATATACCGCCTAATCAACTCACCAATTAAATTTCAGAACTTTTATCAAAGTTCAGAAATCTGTACATAAATAAGAAAATCATAAATAAAATTTGAAAAATATGTTAATGGAATTTCAGGAAAATGCCATTTTATCTCATATTTTTTTTATTTCTCAATCGAATTCGATGAAACTACAGTCAGTGATACTTAGAGACTCACTGAATCCAGTGGTGTAGTCAATGTTCTGATAAAAGTTTTTAAATTGAATTTGTGGGTTAATTGGCATAATTTTCAAATTTCATTCTCTTACAACTTTTTTATTGATTGACACATTTCAACGTTATTTACAAACGCATATTTATAGAAACCGCCAACAGTGCCTTCAGTTGACCAGGTGTGAAAATTAAAAATGGAATGGAGACCGCTCATCGACCGTTTTGGAGAAAAAGCGCCACAAGCGCTGATAGTAAAACAACGTTAAGTTATTGAAAAATGTTTCTGTATTTAAAATAAATTATATCTAACAACAAATAATAAATGACCAATACACAACCGTACTGAATGATGGTGAATGAAAATGTAAAAATAAAACTAGAAACAGCATGGACATCCACACAATATAAATATCTTTTGTCCTTTCAACGCAAACGTATGTAAATGTACAATGAAAAAAATATGTATTTTCCAATCATTTTTACGAACTTTAATTAAAAAAAAAAACGTTGCACACTTTGTACAAAGTGATAAACTTGTTCCAAGTAAAGTGACTACACTGGAGAGCAAGTAACGCCAGAAAACCTGAGTCGGCGTACTGAAAATTACCTTTGTGTCTAGTAGATATAGACAAAGTTAATAATTGAAGAAACTAATAGCCATCGAGAATCTTTTGGGTATTTTCTTCGTTATCAATAATTGTTTGGCTAAGCAACAAACCAAAAAATGCCTCGATAGATATTATTTACTCAACAATAATCACAATATCAGTCAAGCCAGCATATTTCGATCCTGAACCCAACTAGAACAAGAGAGCTCCCATTCCTCCCATCTCACTTTGTTCCTTAACGAAAATCTCGAAGTACTGGTAGATGATGGTGACGGCCAGTAAAATACCCGTTCCGGAGCCAATGGCCCCCATGAAATCTGCGAGCACCGACAGCGCTCCGATACACAAGCCCCCGAAAGCCGCGGCGGTGGGAATGTACCGATTCAGCTCGTGGACCATGGAGTTGTCCCTGTGTCCTCGCATCACCATCTGCTGCTCCTTCAACTGCTTGGCCACGTCCTTGGCCGAACTGCCCGACACCTCAATCCAAGTCTTGGAGAAGAAGGCGCATGAGCCTAACATGAAGATTATGTACATGACAGCGTGGACAGGGTCTTCCAGGATGTGGCCGACGCTCTCTGGCGGCGAGAGGTAGTAGCAGAGCCCGCCGATGGGGTACGATCTAGCGGGACCGCCCCCACCGACATCAGCCCACACTCCCAGCAAGTTGATCAAGAAGTTGCCCTGGAACTTCACGGCCAGCATCTGAGAGATGACGTATAAGTTCGAAACGAGCGCGGATTGCAAAATGATGGGGATATTCGATGTGTAGAACAACTTGATGGGGTAGCTGGAGTACTGACCACGGTACCTGGCGCTCTTGATCGGCAGGTCCACCCGGAATCCCTGGAAGTATATCACCACCGCAAAAACGAACACGGTAGCTAAGAGGTTCATCAAATTAGGCAGGTTCTGGCGGTAGAAGGCTTCCCTCAAACCTCTGATCTTGTCCTGTCTGGTCGTGAGCAAGTGGAACAGGGCGATGACTGCTCCTTCGAACTCTGTGCCTCTTCCTGTGTTGACTGTCGCGGGGGAGAAGGCCTTCCAGATGATTGTCTCGCAGATGTTGGTGGCAATGAAGAGGGAAATTCCTGAGCCGAGTCCGTATCCTTTTTGGAGGAGTTCGTCAAGTAGCAACACGATCAGACCCGCAACGAAGAGCTGGATGATGATGAGAAGGCAGACTCCCGCTCCAATTTCTGAGGGTTCTCCGTACATGCCGGTCATTACATAAACGATCGCTTGACCTACGGTGATAACCATGCCAAACACTGAAAGAAAAAATGGGGATGAGAGGAAAATTTATGCGAATTATAATGTGACATTTCCACTCTAATATTACAAATTTAATAGAAATGAAGGAACTAGAAGTTGTGAGATTATAAAATAAGGATATATACAACTACGACCTAAAGATATAAAATATACATTGCATCTACCAAATACACATTAATCCGTTTTGGAGGGACATGACTTCCTCTAAAAGCCTACTCCTTTGGTAAAACAACTTCACGTTTGTCTAATAGGTTAGAGGAAAGGCACCAGGTTGCTCTATGTATACTAATTCCTCAAAACCATTTGACAGGGTTAATTATGACCTTGGTTAAGCATTGATAGTAGCTTTTTGAGCTGGATTGAGTCTTATTTGAGAGGCAGAACCCCATCAATGTATCAAATATGCTGGTTCTGTATCATCAGATATGTCTGTAACATCTGGGGTTCCCCAAGGATATAGGTCCACTACTCTTGTTTTATTTATTATTAATAAGTTGATTATGATTGTATTTGTAGATGAGAAAATGGTAAGAATTATCTCTCAAATATTTATGATTTTTGGAAATTGGCATGTGTGTATATAAATAATTAAATAAATAAAAATAACCATCTAAGGACAACACCAACCAACCCCAACCAGGTAACAAACTATGTGAAAAACCCATTTTTGATTTCCAAATATCACAGTAAGAAAGATCTTAAGAACAGTGATGGCCATAAAAACTTAATGCAATGTATTAATTGTTATTTGCATAATTATTGTCTGAAGAGTACTAGTGCCAGTGATATTCATGGACAAAAAGAAAAACAAATCAAGGCAACTCTCACTAATACCAGCTCAGCAGAAGACCCTTAAATTTTTTTTCCCTGTGCTAACAAGAAGTTGTGAATGGAAAAACTATAACTTCTCAAACATCACAGGAATGTGAAGGAAATAAAAGGAAAATTCCATATTTCCAAACTAATTTTGCCTTATAAGCAAGATGTTGGCACATGCACATGGAAACAGATTTTATTTGAAACAAAAAATTCATCGAGATGTTTTCAAGCCAATATCATATGTAAATTTTGAATATAACATTTCATGCTTGCAAACCAATGTAATGAAGTTTGTATGGTTCCCTCTAATCAATGGACTTTTTGATTTTTTCATATTCAATTTTTATTTAAAAAAATTAGACATACAATTTACAATAATTATAATTTTGAGTAAATGTATCATAAAATAAATTTAAGCTGTTGTAACTCTTACACCTTACACCTACTCCTAGAGTGTAACTGGATCATTGAATTTTTTTGTAAGTCAACTAAAATTCATTATTCTACACAAAATAACACTGCTCATTGAGAATAAGAGCTGTATTATTACTAGACATTTCTTCATAACAGATACTGAAATAGTAAAAACTTAGATCTACTTGAAACAAATGCAGTCACCATTTGAGAAATAATTGTAAACAGTTGCAAGATAGACACATTTTTAAAATTATATTCCTTGCACAGAAATTTTCAAGTGAATAGAACCCAGAAACCTTTTCAAATCCTTTGAACAGTATTAGAAAAACTTGTCTCGCCCTCTCTTCTATATTTTCAATAAATCCATCCAGACAGGCGAGTTTCCAGATTATTGGAAACAATCTTATGTCACCCCAATATACAAATCGGGTAGTAAGTCAGACGTTAAAAATTACCGACCGATATCTATTCTCAGTACAATTCCCAAGACATTTGAGAACATTATAACAGATTACCTTACCTATGACTGCTCAGGGATCATAACTGAACAACAATATGGTTTTTGTGCTGGGAAATCAACTGAATTGAATCTAGTTACCTATTCTGACTTCCTGTCAGAAGCTTTGGAAGGGGGTTGCCAGATTGATTCTGTGTACACCGACTTCTCCAAGGCTTTTGACAGGGTCAACCATACTCTCTTACTTCAAAAGCTCGACAGATATGGTGTGGGTGGGGTACTACTGCAATGGATCAGTAGCTATCTTACTAATAGGACCCAAATGGTTAGAGCAAATTATCACTACTCCAAACTATTCGAAGTAACCTCAGGTGTTCCTCAGGGGTCACATCTCGGTCCCTTATTATTTAATTTGTTTATTAACGATATTACTCATTGCTTCCAGCACGCCAAAGCTCTACTATTTGCAGATGATTTAAAACTCTTCCTAATTATTAAAACCTCTTTGGATGCCCACAGGCTTCAGTCTGACCTTGACAGTCTATCAAACTGGTGCTCCTCAAATGGCATGGACTTGAATGCCTCAAAGTGTCATGTCATGCGCTTTTATCGATTCCATGTACCTACTACTACTTTTGATTACACTTTAAATGGTCATGTCTTGGAGTCTGTTAAGCAAATAAAAGACCTTGGAGTTGTTTTTGATCCCACCTTAAGCTTCAATCAACACATCCCTACGGCTATCCATAAAGCCATGAAAATGTTAGGATTTATCAAAAGGCTAACCCACGACTTCACTGACCCAACTGCTATAAAAGCCCTTTATTGTTCATTGGTCCGCCCACACCTGGAGTATTGTTCTTCTATCTGGTCTCCTCATTATATAACTTATATCAGGAATATCGAAAATGTCCAACATAATTTTCTCAGATATATAGCATATAAATCGGGTGTTCGTTGCGAGTATGAGTTGTTACAGCAATCACTGAACATGTCCTCCTTGGAAACTAGGAGGAAACAGAGAGACCTGACACTACTTTTCAATATTATTAATGGCAATTGCAGTTGTGCTGAACTCCTAGAAAAAATCAATCTCCATGTTCAAAGCCGTCCAACTCGACAGCAACAAACATTTTATGTACCATTTTATCGTCTCAACCACACATTCAACAGCTGCATTCCAAGAATTTTACGATTAGCCAATAGTAACGATGATCTTGAGTTATTCAACACCTCCTTGAATCATTTCAAAACTCAATTACGGAATACTGAGCTTTAATGTTGCAATGTATAGTATATGTTTTATTGACGCCTATTGTCTTTTGTTGTTTTAAATTACAAATTAACCCCTTTTGAACTTTGAATTAACCCCTTCGAACTTATTCTTAGTTGTAATTTGTATGTCAGCGCCTTATGATGTTATTTTAATTATAATTTTGAATTGTAATTTATACTTTAAATGGGCTTGCCCGTAAATAAATAAATAAATAAATAAATAAATAAATAATTACATAAACGATTCTAAAATAGATTGAGAAATCTATAAAATATAAATAAAACATCTAAGTATATAATATAAAATATCTAATTGAGAATCACTACCTAACATCACAATATCATATAGTTTGTTAAATATCACAATTACTGAGATACATGAATTGTGTGAAACCCACTAAAAAAGTCCAGGAGAAACTTTTTTAACACAGAACATTGAGGTTTCCAAGTAGAAATATCATCTAATGAACATTTAATGATATTTTCTATAACGAAAAGTTTGTATTGGAATATTCATAGATTATTAATTAAAATTATCTCTTAATATACCATATTAATTTATGTTTGGATTCAGTTGGCTGCTTCTTATTCTTG
Organism: Chrysolina haemoptera; assembly: GCA_958298965.1. Taxonomy (NCBI): domain Eukaryota; kingdom Metazoa; phylum Arthropoda; class Insecta; order Coleoptera; family Chrysomelidae; genus Chrysolina; species Chrysolina haemoptera. The sequence goes on along the minus strand of OY282586.1, from coordinate 5,156,652 downwards.
AATAGTGAGAAAGTGTTGAAGAAACTGCATAGGTGACTGAATTAATGTTTGATAAAAATAATGGTTTTATGGGAATTTTTATTGGTTTCAAAAATGAAACAATGGCACTGAAACTTCATCAAAATGCTGCTATTCTGGGTGATTTTGAAGACAAACTGTTCCAATATCCCAAACAACCTACATATAATTGATAGCATATTGAAAATTAAAATTATAACTTTAACTCACATTTTTGTGCACCGTTGAATAAGGCTCTGTCTTTTGGAGTATCGCCCACCTCTATAATCTTTGCCCCAGCTAAAAGTTGCATAATCAATCCAGACGTTACAATAGGAGAAATACCCAACTCCATGAGGGTACCCCTATTTGACGCTAGAATGACCCGAATCCAGTAGAAGGGATCTGCAGAATCTGAACTCATTATACCAAATAGAGGAATCTACAAAAGTATGAATGAATATTAGAACCAGAAGGCAATGGGGTGTGTTTTTTTGTTACCTGACAGCAGACCAAGAAAATAAATAGTGTAATTGCAGTCCATAGTACTTTCTCCCTGAATTGTATCTGTAACAGAAAAAGTGCCACATGTACTAAAACCAGATGGTTGGGCAAGTTGAACTAAAACTGTAAAATTCAACACATTTTCAGCATAAGCTGATGACATGACATTGTACCATATAAACATGGTCCATATGTTTTATTTTTCAAAAATGCAAACAAGAAATTTGTATAAAAAAATAATATGAGAAGGGTGGTCTTACTTTTCTTTCTGGCTTCGCTATCTCAGGCAATATGCTGCAGAACGGTTTGATAACCTCCAGAAATTTAACTGAAAATGGAAAAATAAAAACTAGAGAAGTTCCAAAAAATAATTGAAAAAGCTACGATAAAAATTCCTCAAATGATAGGTTATAAAGTAAAAAGAAAGAAAAAATACTCACTCCCCATCCTTATGGGTTTTTATAACGTTCTTATTCACTAAAAAGCAGAGTTTGGATATTTTCCAAACACCACTCACTCAAGATGTCTCGTCACTTGTGTGGCCAAGTTTCAAAGAAATTACGGTACTTTCGCCCCAGAATTTGGCTTACACGTCGTACACGTAGCACAACACACCAATCACGTGACAGATGATGTTGGCGTTAAAGAGATTTGTGGCTCTTTGTCATGGATTCAAATATATCACCATAAAACAACAAATCTGGATTCTGGATATGATTATGGTGTTTTGTGCTTTGATGTCACTAGCTGCGTTTTACTTGTTCCATTCCCGTCCGGTGTAGGAATAAATCAAAGAATATTTACGTGTACGCACGAAAAAGAAACATATCACACAAATTCGACAATTACGCGCATGTCTACATTGTCTACCAGTAGTGTCACCAACAAGCAATGAGGGTAGTCAACAAAAATTGGTTTGGAGGTCATGAATTTTGATAGTGATGGATGGGGAACACAGGATTAGCGACAAGTGTCACTTAATTCCGAGAATTCATATTTGATTCAGAATAAAATAAAACGTCATAGTCGCTTGAATTTGGTAACTAATCACCACTATACTGTTTCCTGCCATCTAGCGGGAACGCATTTCACGGATAGTCTCCGACCTGCCATCTATTTTTGACTAGCCCAATTCAAATCCAAAGACGAGATTTGTGTTACAGATTTCTTTCTAAGTTTGAAAATATTGTTCACTAGATGACGCATATAATGTTTGAAGAAGATACCTTCTTTCATGGTTACTACTTATTTCGCCGCTTTGTAACAATTAGATGGCTCGTAAAATGTGTACAAACATTGTTTAAATATAAAATGGTACAACTATTATTCCATTGTTGTTTCTTTGCTATTTCAAGGATATGCTTTCAAGTATAAATACAATGTAATTCCTCAAATATCTTGATATATCTGTTTAATTATTTTCAGTTAAAACGAGAATTTTAATTCATTCAATAAACGACTTTCAAATTGAACAGAACGTCTATAAAAAAAGAGATCATCTAAATAAAGCCAGAGACTACTAGACCATTTGAAAAATATTAATTTCCGCAAGGAATCAACAAAAATAGTTTTTAGTTTTTTTTGTAATAACGGTTGCAGATTCAAAACTACAGAACAGAAATATTCTAAGCAAAACAGAAAACTCATTTTGTAATTTAAAATATACCAGCGGCCCACTACAAAAAAGTTCAATATATATATATGTCCCTTGGCATACCTAATGATGCAAGCCCTTCTGCTCAACCTGCATTCCAAATCTGAGCTAATTATCACAAAAAGCTGCAGGATTCATAAAAAAATCTGGAAATTTCGACAACCTGTTTGATCAGCAACGAAGAGTTTGCAGACTTATATTTATATGAATTTGTAGTCATGAAATAAGCCCAAAGGATTACCAAGCTTCTTCCGTATGTACATGATATTTAGAAACACCCTGTGTTGCCTGTATACCCAACAAATGAGTATCAGGCAAAATTATATCACTGGACCATTTCTAATAAATAAAACAATGAAGATATACCATTTATTTCATCAGAAGATTATATTTACAAATATCTAGTTAGTCACCTAATTTAGGATATTGAACATTGGCGGATAGATAAGCATCAGAGAAAAATACATTTTCCGTATTTTTGGGAAGTTTCATTTGGATAAATGAATAATTGTAACCTCTTTGGTGTGAATCCAATTCAAGAAATAAAAACTATGCGAACACTTTAGCAAATCGAATGAACCGAACGAATCAAACGTATTTTTGTAGCTAGTTTATATTTCTAGAATTACTTTCATTTGGTTCAAAAATATAAAACGGCATTCAATGCCATGAATAAATATACTATAAAAACGATTAACAGCGGTAATTTTTGTGAAAGACAACAACGCATCTATAAAGGTTTGAAGAGTTTCATAGACAATAAAATTGTTTACCTACATTAAATTCATTATAATAACATTTCAATCTAATATTTTCATTTCACAAAAAGTATTCATGTGTATTGTGAAGATAGAAAAATAGTGAATCTAAATATCTAGTTGTGAAAATAGTAGTTCATCATGAATATTCTCTGTGAAGTGGTAAATTTCTAGAATAATTATAAAATTTTCATTGACACTTAGTGCCAAACTTATTAAACTTTCAAAATATTTTACAAATCTAACAGGTCAATTATATGTAGATAAGGGATAGGGAAAGACTATTATTTATAGGGATAGGAAAAGGACTGTAGGTAGGTACTATTTCTATAATTTTATAGAATGTGGATAAACCCTCCACATTTTGAAACTTCATCATAAACAATATGAAGTAATTCTAATCGACTTGGAGAATTGATTATCAGATTTCAGAAAAACTGCAATTTCAAATGCGTCTCACAGAGCGCAAGTTGAAATTATGAAAACAGTTGAATATCTGTGATACAGCAGAAATGGATAATTACGGATATGGCGATAGACGTTTACGAATATAGCAAAAAACGAAGAAAAACGAACAAATCACCGAAAAAAAAAACAAAAAAAAAGTAAAAACCCCAGAAAAAAAAAGCTCCTGGAAAAAAGGAGTAATTATTTAGGCTAAAATAACCAGAACGATCTAACTATATGTAGACATTTGAGTGTATGGAAATTGAATACATACAATATGCGAAAAGTCATTATTTAGTCTGATTCAACCAGAACGAATTAACCTTAAGAAGCGTATTCACCAGAGTATTCGTTCCGTTTTTTTTGCCAAAAGGTTTTTTCCCGAGGGTTTTTTTCCGTTTTTTTTTCTGTTTCTTTTCTGTTTAAGAGCATTTACTGTGCTTCAGTAAATGCAGCCAACCTTCAAGTTTGAATACATCTAACCAGATAGATATCTAATTGTTTGCATAAAGTGTTTAGGAAGAATGAATACTAACAATTCTTTCTTGATCAAGTCAAATGTTCAAATACTTGTTGGCCGCACGCTTAATTAGTTTGAAAGTTTCACACAATACTCAATTTTTCGAATTTAAATTCCCATTGTGTTGCGAAAATCACGCGCAAACAGATAAAAACGCATATGAGTCAATATTCAAAACAGAATTCAAATTTGTGTACGAAAATATGGCTTCCAAGATCGTATGGAATATTGCCAAAACGTAATGTACATCAATATACTTATGAATGATATAATTGGTAGGTACATCGCTTTATTCCTGAAATAACAACTGTGGCAAAGGTCTACATATACCATACATTCAAATGTATTGTCTGTCATTTGTAATGGAAAGTTGATTGGATTTACTGAAACACTAAACACACAGCAATAGTCAATGGAAATGAAAATTCTGAATGTATTCAATTCAACCATTAACTAGTTATTCGGGTTCGCTTCTATATATTCAAAATAATTTAAATATATCATGTTGACATGTATACCCCTAATAGCGTCAGGTACATGGTGAGCATCTATATATAATCATTGGTTATAGAATACTTTCTACCTGTTATCTCTAAAGTCGTGGAGAAAGCTACCAACATCGAACTCATGAAATATCTACAACGCTCTGGTATTATCAATGATCGACAATATATATCATCTGGTGACCTGCTTGCTAGCTTGCTAATATCTCACATATATGGCAGCAATCTATCGAAAAATATGGAGAATGTGTGGCCGTTGCATTAGATATCTCTAAGGCGTTTGATCACGTTTGGCACCAAGAAATTCCTGCCATCCTTCCATCTTATGGCCTGTCCTCCGTTGTCTCTAGCTATCTAACTTTCAGAAAAGAAACTTATCCTATGCAACACCTGGTATCTGACGCGAGACTCAACCTTCGATCTAGTGATAGGTTTGGAGCAGATTCCGGATACGCCGGATCACTGCGCCAAGTATGTAATCGGCTACCATTTTTATTACAACCAATGAGCATATTACTGGCTCTGCAATATCAATACATGAGCAAAATTGAGCGTTGCTCACCCGCAGAAATGATCAGGGTTATCCACCCCCAACCCAAAGAGCGAAGTTTCCGGTCGTTTCTACCGTAGTACGGTATCGTGTTCTTTTTTCTAACGAAACCATCACCACCTGGAGACCACCGCCAAGTGCGGAAGGAGCGCCAGGGTCGACTCCTGACGGGGCAGCAACCATTCCGCCCGGGTACCCATCTCTGGCAGATTCCTCCGACATCGTTTAATGGGTCGCCGCCGTTCGCAGTCGTTTTCACATCACGTCGAACTAAGTTGCCCTAATCCACGTGTGATGGGTGACCGTTCGTGGAATGACACCATTACCATGTTGACTAGGCGTGGACTCCCCTGCTTTCACCAGTCACATGGCCGCCGACTGGAATCACCGGGAGCATCCAACGCCGCGAGGCATCGACTCCCGACTTTCAGCCAGTCGGTGGATTGTGATATGACCGTAAATTATTGGGCACCACCACATACTCAAACTTTCATGGTGCAGTGTTGTGTTCTAAAAATTATTTCAAACCACCAGCTGCAATAAAGGAAGTGAGGAAGTGATTCTGGCTGCCCACTTATTACTTTTACCCAGGAGCGGCGCGTTTCTACATTTATAAAAGATATTTTTTTTGGTCCATATTTCCAAATTTCACTTAGTTTTCTACTTATACACTGTATAATTTGCGGAAAGTGGTCTTAGTTAATACACTAGGACAAAAACACATCTATAATTGATTTTTCAGCAGTGTAGGACACTATTTTTGTTGAGCATCACTTATTCTATCGACATTAATTATTCAAGTTGATTCATTCGGATTCAAAGCTCTGTATCGCAGGAAGAAAGTAAATTAGGACCAACGTAGATAGAAACTTTTTTTTATCCAATATGAAAAAAAAAAAATGGCACACAGACTTTGCTGAATATATTCTCACTTTAGAATAAACCGTGCAGAAGAAGAAAAAATGTGTCTAGTTTTCCTACACACGTGAATAAGTAAATCAGTTCCAACGAGTGGTTATCTTAAAAACAGTTCTGTCGTTAGACCCAGTTCACGGAAAGAAACATAACTAGGTAAAACATTAAAGGGATTTCAAAACAATAACAATAGAATAAAATCTGTTCATAAATAAATTATTGCTAATAAGATTACAGTACAAGTCTGAATCCAGTCAATTAAGTAGAAATAGACTCCAATTCTTTTGAACACGATTCGTTATTACGAGACAAAACTATCGAACGCAATAACGAAACTACACATGCTAAGCTGCTATTCTCTTTGAGCAAATAATAGTCCAGGAAATGAAGCACTTTGGCTCGCGATTTTTTCGTCCTACATCGATTTATTTGAAATTTTGAGAGTAGGTAGGGAATAGCCCAAGGATCAAAATTCATAACATGCCGAGGGACGCTTTCATCCTGGGGGTGGCTGCCACCCCATCTCGGGGGTGGACTTTATTGATTACATTTAAACCACCGGAATCGATAGAAAAACTTATTCTGAGTAAAAAATGTTCCATACATTTCTTTTGTAAAATTAATATTTTTCAAGTTGTTTAAGGTAAAATAAGGGTTGATTTTTGAAAAGTTATAAAATGAAATTAGTACATATTTTAAGCAACGGAATTCTTAAATTAAATCAATGTGATAAATTAATCATTTTTTTAGAGTAAGGGTTGATTTTTAAGAGTTGAAATATTTTGAAATTGTGTTCCAAGGCATAAAACAATCACTATTCAACTAATCCAAATAATTAAATTTAACCCATCTTGAGGAGCTTTTGACCATTAGGGGTAGTTTGGACCAATAAGGTGAGCCAAATTATAAATTTTTATGCAAATCGATGCAGGACAAAAAATTTGCGAGGTTTTGCCATTTTTTGAGCTTCATTTAATGGACTATAACAATTTCGCGAGAGCTTACATTACCAAAACCTTCCCAGTTTCTTCGTCTTTATCGTCGACCTTGCCTTTTCGGAACAACAAAGGACACATACCGAGGATGCAACCCAACGTAACGCCTAGCACTCTCCCGGCGTTCGCGGCGTTTCTAGAACAAGGCATGTCCAATTGAAGCGGTGACAACTTTGGAGGGCTGAAGCCGATCCTGTTGGCTAGTCGTTCCACGTAAAAGGCGGAGCCAATGCCCAGTATGTCCGAAATTGTGTTGCCCAAAGCTGCAGCTCCCATAGTGGTGAAACAGAAATAGGAACCTAGATATAAGTCTATGTAGTCGCCCTAAAAAACAGAGATTCAGCTAACGCTCAAGAAGGTGGTAAAAACTTACGAAAATCAACATGAAGAAATTGTCGAGAAATCCAAAACCAATAAAGGGTATTGAGTTTGCCACGCCGACTGGAAAAATAAAATTAGGTTTCGAATTTCATAACTTGATTGAAATGCTGCTATAAAACGTGACCAAATGAAAAGAGATCAGGGCTAAACCGTTTTTCAATACGCGAATTCATGAAAAAAGTATTAGCAGTATGTGGGTAGTCGGAAAATTTATGATTAATTATAGGTGAATAAAGAAAATCGAATGAATGAATATTTGGAATATTTCCAAATATTTATTTCTGGTTATCTTCGAACTCTTCGATATCTTTCACACTTATACTGAAAAATGTTTGATGCAAAAGAAGGATTCTTCAATTATCTGCAACTTTTACGGATAGGATGAATATTCAGCAACAAATCGTAAAAAACAATATCGAACCCTCAAAACATATATTTAGCTCCCCCCACCCATTTCACTAAGTCGTTTTAATTTTTCTTAATTTACTTAAAACTGAATCTAAATTTTTCGACATACTACTAAGATTTTTTTTTCCAAAAATTATTAGCCCTGGTCTATAATTAGTTATTGTCGTTGGAGTGTAATAAAGTTAAATTTCATGAAGAGTCGGTGTCCGTATTAAAATATCTGTAATCTGCAAGTCGAATCTTGCTCTTAAGCTTCGTACAGACCTGAACATTTCGCCGAACAACAAACAGAACAACGAACCGAACGTCGAACCGAACGTCAAACAGAACGGCGAATGGACGTATTCGATTTCAACGAGCCGAACAATTGTTTCAGTAGTGCTCCGTTCACTGGACCAGCAATGGTCTGTTCGTCGCGCGTCGTTTTGTTTCGACCCGTCCAAACCTGCGAACGCATTCGCGAGCATTTTCCGACAACAGATGGGAACGCTGCGAACCGTTCGCCGAACGGCTAGGATTTGTGGAACTGTTTGCAAACGCGTTCGTAGTCCCGTCCAAACTAGTGTTCTGTTCGACGTTCGGTTCGTTGTTCTGCTTGTTGTTCGTCATAATGTTCAGGTCTGTACGAAGCTTTAGATCTGATACAATTATTTCTATCCTTGTTGCAATGTAATGAGCTGAGTGATTGGTCAGTATTTATAGTCAGTATAAAGGCGAGGAGTTAAAATGACAACTGAGTTAGCATGCCGTCTTGCCATTTAAACTCCCCGCCATCATAGTCACCAATCACAGAGCGCGTTCCTTAGCAACACGGATGTGAACATTTAGAACTTTTGTCTCTTTTTATCGAGAGCTATTAAAAATCTCTCTTGAGTACGCAAAATGTGACAAATGTTTTAATTGTTGATTACTAATCACTAATTGAATATTGACTACTCACTGTCGAATAACTGCTTAGTTGTTGGTCTGGGAATTGAAGCGGCTGCAAAAAACGATAGAGTCAGTTGAGGAAACAACCAAACTTCTTGAAGTATATCCATTATCAATTGCAAAATACTTATATAAAGTCTTGCGGAACCGTTACCGACAAGTTTGTTTGATCTGGCGATATCTCAGTTGAATGATGATTCACAACTGTCCAGCATCGATAAGTACTCTCGACCAATACACTGCGTTCAACCTAACTATTCGCCTTTATGATTGGTTGAAAGGCAATTATTTTGCATTTTGACGTACGCCCACGTGGACAGGCGCTTCCTTTGAATTCATACGGTTTGTGGCAATTGATAATGGATGAACCATACCAAAACATGTTAGTTGAATCACTCATGCGAACAAAAACTTATATTGTGTAAAAGGCACCATACACCTGCGAACAAACTGTAAAATAGTGTTTGTTGTGTAAACAATTGTATAGTGTACGGTATATTGTTTGACGTACTGGGCAACTATAAAGTTGTTGAAATTCAAATTTTGTTGAACGCACGAGAGACCATTTCATTGAGTATGTGCAACGTCAGCTTGAGCAGTTGCTCGCAGGTGTATGGATCCATTAAAATGAAACATGCAAATGTGAGCGAATAAAAAAGAAAAGCCTTTTTTGTTTCAATTACAATATTGTACTAATTCATATTTGTGTTAACATCATCACAAAATATAAAACAGTACTGAAAAAATACAACGGTCTTACGTATTAAATGTGCAAATGTGCAACTACGATTTAATTTATTATCAGGAATATCTCTACCTACTCACCCTTCAGTTAGGTACTTTCATTTCAAAGAAATGAAGCTGAAAAGCAATATCAAACACAGTCATGCAATAAAAAGCAAACGAGCAATAACAAAATGTAGAGTGTGAAGGTGATGTTTTACGTAAATTCTTATAATAAAATGGGAAGAAAATATTTAGTTATAGGTATCCAAGATAAGCCCTGAAAAAGTAAATTGTGAATTAATGGATGTTCAATATAAATATTACCAGAACCTGTTTTATTTCTTGATTGCACTATAAATAACCATAAAATTCCAAGTGTTTTATGTCTGAACTATTATTAGACTTCGCATTTATTCAGATGTTAATACAAGATGCTGATATTTTTGGAGAATGATCTAGGAATACCATGTCTTCCATGTCAATCGTTTTTCAGACAAATCAGATTCAAAATAATTAGAAACAGTCGGAAACATGATTTCCAATTGCGAAAAAAAAAGCCAAACAGAAAATTTGTGACATTTTCTATTACCGGCCATACTCAACGGTGGATTCTGTTCAAACTTTTTGTGAAGAACAAATAAACATCTGTTGAGGCGAAAATGGTATAACCCAAAAAGTTTAAACAAAATCCACCGTTGCGTAAGGCCGTGAACAGATATTGTGTTCAAATGTTACGAAATTTAGGTATATAGTTTTTTTTTCGCAACGTTATTACTTTTTTTTTTTCATCACAAAAAGTTTAAACAAAATCCACCGTTGTCTAAAGCGAAAATGTTAATTATGTTAGCAGGTTTTGAAATATCTGCCAATTTAGATTCATAAGATATTAATGTGCAAATGAATTTTTAATGAAACATGAGTTGACCCCAAAGTTTCGATTATAGATTTAATTTTATGTTGAAGATGATACAATTATTTTTCTTATTTTTGATTTATATAATAATTTCTCTTTCAGCTGAGATATGTTATAATTGATTCTTTAAAATATGATATGACTAAACTTGTTAATACTAGAAATCATCATAAAAAAATGTAGTAATAACCTTCTTATGATCATAAGGAATCGAATGAATATTCACAACTAAAATGCAGAACTGCTAAATACTACTTACATTGTACAGGAACTAATGAACTAGGTCAACGTTACTAAAATCTGCAATGTATACATAACCGACGGAAATGTATAAAAAAACCTCAAGCACCAAAACCAAACATTTCCCCGGCATATCGGTTAGTAACTTAACCAAGACCTGTATTTAAAAAAAGTCCTACCCATTTTCTTTTTAAGCCAGTCCTCCGGGAAGGGACAGTACGTCCCTGTGGGATCAACATCCCCTAACCTGGGCAGCTTGCTGGGCCGACCATACTTGCTTCTCCACCTCGAGGCAGCTAACTGACCTTGAATGAGATTAGTATAGTCCTATCTTCACACAATTTCACCTAGGAGTTTGAGAAAATCTTAACTCTATGTGTGATGAAGGATATAAAATATTTACAAAGACGCATATAAGAGATGGTACGTTTCGGAGTTGATATGAGGGATCATTTCTGAATGAAAGGAGAAATAAGGGAGTATAGAAACAGTATACATTTTTTGGCGGAGTCCAAGGTTAGATTTTTACGAAGGCGTAGAAGGGGCCACGGTTTTTTTTTTTTAATCCGGACTTATATCTCGGGATATCGAGATCCCGATATCTAAGTAGGGATCCCGACTTCTATCTCAGGTTCTCGAGATCTTGACTTACTCGTCTGACTTATAGTCTGGTTCACAAGTGCTATTTTGTCAAAAAGCTGACCAAGAACACAGAAAATTATGATTTTGTTCTCATTCGATTCGGAATGGCATCTAAGTAGAAAAATTGGGGCTGGCAAAAATTGCACCAATTAAGTAAACACAAAAAGAACGGTTTGGCTTCTTGCAGATATTTTAAAAATTATTTGAGATAACCAAGATTTGAATAAACGATTCTCATAGAGCAGGGCATTTCCTATAAAAAAGTCTTCCCTCTTGGTACTGTACGGAAAATATTTATAATTTCAATTCATACGTGAAACTTGGGATCAAAACAAGTAGTGGTCCTTACACGTGCATCGACAGATTCAGAAGCACGATGAAAAAAAATTACCCATCAAATATAAAAATTAAGGAATACAAATATTTTTATACTATCTAAACACATAAATGATCAATAATCCGTCAACAACAAATGTTTACCCCAATTTTTCTAATAACTATGATTTTGTTAATTAGTTAATTATTACCTGTTGAAAATTGACATAAAAGCAATGATTATTTCTAAACTGAACTATTTGTATTCTTTTCGGAATGATCAGCTGAAGCGTCTTGTCGAAGCTCCCTCCAAATCAGGATTATCATAGTATCACCATGATGCTTTTCTTCAGTTCCTATGGTGGTGTGTGTTTGTAAAAAAATTGTTCGACGCAAACAAGCGTATCAGGCACAGAGATTGTTTTTAATTTCCAGCGGATGCGACGGTTTCAAGAGTTTTTTATTTTCCTTTAATGTCAAACATGGTGCTGTTCCACTGTTAGCCATTGGCAGCCCTTATACACCAATCAATGGAACATTTAGAAGAAATATTGGGAGGAAACCAACTCTGCCATCACTTGAAAAAACTCATATTCTGTTGTTTTGGACTCCCACCTGTCATTTATTAATTGGTTACAAACATTCACATAGGTACAAAAAAACGTGTTTTAAGTGTTTTGCTTATAATATTAAAACTAATACAGCAGTCTGGTTGCTGGTGTCTTGTAGAGAATTTAAATACGTGCAAAATGAGATTTTTAAAAAAATTTACAACTCCCCAATTTTCAATTTGTAGGGTTGGCCATTTTTATGATAGTAGTGAATTATAAGTATGTTCTTCATTTGTGCGCAAAACAGGCGTTGTCGGGCCATTACTTGTGGCACAATTGAAATTTTAATTTTGTTTGCACTATCTTGCGTACCTGGATGCTCTAGACATACAATAGTAATAGTTCGATTTCAATTTCTTAAACAGATTTTGAATGTAGAAGTATAGTAAGAACAAAAACAAAGAAATGTTTCGAATACGGTATAACTATTATAGTTGTACTCCAACGGCACTGTCGGTTTTGTCAAAAAAAAAACTGTTATTCACAAGCTTCTAAAATAAGGCGCCACTATTCTATCACTTAGTTTAAGTTAGGTACTGTTACTTTAAGACCTACAGTTATGCATATTTTAGACAGTCTAAAATTCAAAAAAAGGATAGCTTGTGTAAGTCTTATACCAATTGACCCGAGAATTGACCATATTCACCGTCGCGACAATACCAACTATCCATTGTTGCCAACAGTTAAAAATATAATGTATCTGTAACAAAACCGCGAAAATCAAGAATGTTTAATTTGGTGCATATTTCATGTTTCAGAAAAATTTTACTGAAGAGAAAATCTATGATAAATGGGTCACTATGGTTATCAGCTTTCACCTTATTTTTAATAATGACAACATAGGCATTATAACTTAGTAAAACATTTTGAACTTTATGTATTTGCCTTATCCATGCGATAACCAAAAAGGTGCTATTTTTGACACTGCCTTCTGTGAAATCAACTTGACACTAAAAGTCACTCCCACTCTACTAAGCATTTTTAGAGAAATCCACTTCCTAAAATAAATATCATTTTAAATTTTCACTGACGTATGGAATTAGTAAATTTGGTTATACTTGTTTGAGAACCCTGGGTAAGTTAGTATTGTCGCATGACAAAATGGCGACGGTAAATATGGTCAACATTGTCTGGATCATTGGCCATTACTCTGTACTTATTACAAATCAAAGTGAGATAAGTTATTTTCCAATTTTCGAAATTTTTCAGAAGGGCTAAGTGCGAGCATTTAACAATTGGAAGTGCTCAATGATGAGTGCTCGCGAGCATTTTACAATTGGAAGTGCTTAATGATGAGTGCCCGCGAGCATTTAACAATTGGAAGTGCTCAATGATGAGTGCTCGCGAGCACTTTTTTGAGTGCTTAGTGTTCGGCACAGCTCTGACATATACAGATTCGAAAGATGCATTTTGAAAATTATCAAACCAATATTGGAAATGAAAAAAACTGAATATCATTTCAAATCTAATACAAAAACTTTATTTTAGCAATATTCTTCTATATAAGTATGGAGTTATCGCTTCATTTTCAGGATGTCAATAAAAAATAGTTCACTGGTGTTTGGCGTCAGACATCGATAAGCTCAAAGGGCTTATAGTGGGATGTATACCTCCGAATTACGTCACTACCTATCGACGTTTGAAGCCGAAGGCCATTTACGGCATTAATATCTAATAGGAATACGGTGGAAAAATGCGGCCTGTGTGTTCGGTTGAGGAATGAATCGAGATTCGAGACTTTACTGTACTTATTCAATAGGATACTTGGTATCACCCACTCCAAAATGAAGGAATATTCGAGGGGGAAACAACTAGTCATTTTTTGTACACCTAATGAAATCAGTGAAGTAATTATCTCTAATGAAAAATAATGAAAAAGTTTTAGGGGGCATTGAATAATAATTACCATTCAATTACACGGATACGTTGTATGGACATAATTTAACTCATATGTATAAAAATAAGATCCAGAAAGTCATAAAATAATTCCCAAATACATACCCAATACATACTAATTCAGCAATTCTGAATCGATTGGCGTTCGCAGAATTGGTCTATCTCTAACCATTCTCGAGTTGGTCAGCTCTGAATCAGTTTTTAGATGTTTTTTTACGTCAAAAATATTTCTGATGAGTTTTCGACATTATTGTTAAAAGATTCGGAATCAGCACGTTAAAATATTACTTTCGAGGACAAAAATTTGAAATTAAAAAATCTCAGAAAATTTTATTTTTCATCTTAAACACCTTTTTCCGCCTAAATCTTATATCTGAGCATATAAAAATCATACATTTTTGGAATGAGCATAAAATTTTACGTATACAGTGCGAATTTCAAGTCGATTTGACGACTTGGTATATTTGATGATTTTTGCAACTTTTTCGAGTAATTTTTAATTTCTTTCGATTGGCTCGAAATTCACAATACATACTAATTCGATCATTCTGAATCGATTGGCGTTCGCAGAATTTGTCTATATCTAACCGTTCTCGAGTTGGTCAGCTCTGAATCAGTTTTTTGATGGTTTTTTTGCCGTCAAAAATATTTCTGATGAGTTTTCAACATTATTGTTAAAAGATTCGGAATCAGGACGTCAAAATACGTCCGAGGACAAAAATTTTAAATTCCAAAAATGAAAAATAAAAAATCTAAGAAAATTTAATCTTTTATCTTAAACACCTTTTTCCGGCTAAAACTTATATCTGAGCATAGAAAATCATACATTTTTGGAATGAGCATGAAATTTTACGTACACAGTGCGAATTTCGAGTCGATGTGACAACTTGGTACTTTTAATGATTTTTAGGGGTGAACCCCTTGCAACTTTTTCGAGTAATTTTTAATTTCTTTTGATTGACTCGAAAATAACAACACATACTAATTCGGCCATTTTGAATCGACTGGAGTTCGCAGATTTCGTCTATCAACCGTTCTCGAGTTGGTCAGCTCTGAATTAGTTTTCAAATGGTTTTTTGGCGCGAAAAATATTTCTGATGAGTTTTCGACATTTTCGTTCGAAGATTCGGAATCAGCACGTCGAAATACGTTCGGGGTTAAAAATTTGAAATTTGAAAAATTAAAATCAGCAATTCTGAATCGATTGGCGTTAGCAGAATTCGTCAATCTCTAAACGTTCTCGAGTTGGTGAGCTCTGAATCAGTTTTCAAATCGTTTTTTTGGCGCTAAAAATATTTCTGATGAGTTTTCGATATTTTCGTTCGAAGATTCGGAATCAGCAGGTCAAAATACGTACGGGAACAAAAATTTGAAATTCGAAAAGTGAAAAATAAAGAAGTTCAAAAAATTATCTATCATTACTCGACTTTTTTGTCCGTAGATTTTTTTCCTTCAAATTCTCAGTATATTCTAATTCGGCCATTTTGGATCGATTGGAGTTCTCAGAATTCGTCTTTCTCTAACCGTTCTCAAGTTGGTCAGCTCTGAATCAGTTTTCAAATGTTTTTTTTTGCGCAAAAATAATTTCTGGCGAGTTTTCATTTCACAAGGTTTCACTGTTCTGTGCAGACCCAGTTTCGATAGAGAGCTAAATGAAATTTTGCAAACTGGTTCAACTTGAGAGATAAGATATTTTCAATCTGGATTAATGACCTCGACTAATGACCTCAATATTTTTAATTGATAATTAAATGTTATTTTTATGTGGTCTAGGTCAGCTTTTTGACAAAATGGCACTGGTGAACCAGACCATACCTGATTGCAGAGGAAACAATTGCAAGTGTTCCCTGTAACCAAATAGTATAATTTTGTTTTGATTCGGACAGGTTTACCTGTTTCGAGGTTTCTCCTCTCATTAGTATAGAGTAGGTCACTACATACAGACAGCTTTGATGCCATCTGTTTCCGACTGAATCATCCCATTACTCTGTCTATTCGGTCATTCTGGTCTTACGCTGATGAAACAGATTGAGAGATTCAGTCAGATATCTGAATACCAAGCTCAGAGTTCTTTTGTTCAATAATACCATGACGGGTATTGAATTATATCTAACAGTAACTTGTGCAATGTACCTCAATACAGAGGAAACAATGCAAGTGCAACCTGTAAACAAATGTAGACTAGTTTCGAGGTTTTGCCTCACATCAGTACAGTGTAGGCCACTACAGACAGCTTTGAGGCCACCTGTTCCCTGTCCAAATCATCCCTGTAAGTACCTGTATCTGTAACTATATTCTTCTTTTCAGTACTTTCTGTTTCATTCCTCAGCTAGAAATTTATCATGTCAATTCAATAAAGAAATATTTTTTGACGGGTAAGGTAAAAGACAAATTCATTAACTGTGAGAATGATTATAAGCCAGTTGAGGGTTGTTACAGGATTTTCCACCTAAAGAGGCACCTGAGTGAATTTTAATAGCATTTTCTCCAGTAAGTGTTTTACAAGATGTGACTACTACATGTCGGATAAGGAAATGAAAATCAATATCTGGAAGAAACCGATATTTTTTTCGATATGATTGATCTGGAAGAACTTGATATTGAATGACACTGGAAGAGTTTACTTATATCAATTACTTATATCAATTAAACTCCCATGAACACAACATGAAATAACTCAACAAGTATGAAATTTTGTTCCCTGTTCCTGCCAATTTATCAGGATAATATTATTCCTTAATGTTCCACTACCGGACTGCAGTAAGTAGGTAGTCAAGTTACATATTGTTGAAGTAAAAAAAATCCGTTCCAAAGAATAGGGATATGTAAATAAGTGTCGCAGAAAATAAATTCACATTAAAGATAGATATACATATTTTGATTTCACACACATTCCAGAGTTGCAAAATAAAATAGAAATAAATAATATCACAAATATTTCGATACAAACACCTAAAAGGCTTTACCTTCGTATTCATCTTTCACTGATTTGGACTGATACTCGTGTAGGGCAGACATCAAAATATTCCTTTCCTCTCCATTAAGCCTAAGAATCAGTTCTTGTGCCTGTAACTTTGATAAACCCTGTGTCGTACTGGTAGTTTCTGCGTGACCAGCACTGCCTAAAGCCACTGAACTTACACTGAATTTACAACTATTATTTACATTTAAATCCATATAGTTGGAAAATTTAACAAAATTAGTTAATTTACTTTTTTGGGGAAAGAATATTTGTGCTGAGGTCTTGAACAGATTAGGTATGTGTTTAGTTCTGGCTATCTTCATTGCCATTTTTATATATCAACTAGAAGTTATTTAGATTTCTGAAAAATTGGACATCATCACGCAAAATTGGGTTAAAATAAAAGTGAATAAATGAACTACCCACAGTCGCACAGTCCACTCTCATCTACAATCAGCGTCAGCCGAGTGCAAAAGAACTAACACGGGGTAGGTGGTCTGTGACTAACGTAAACGTCTAAACGTCAAACAAAACACAATAACACATTACGACATAACTGCCATATCACAACACACCATAAACAAAAATTTGAAATGTGATTGACACTGATGTTGGAATGTTGGATGTATGGACACGGAACACCCAACTGAAGAGTTAAGTCAAACAGCAAGACAAAGGTGTGTGCAGGATTCTTATGTTTGTGGAAGAAAAACAAGGTTTGATGAGTGTTCACATGCATTATTCAAAGCAAGAATAGCTAATGTGGGTGCACATATTCTGTCTATAGATCTTCTGCAGCTGACAATCTCAAAGTCAGTTGCTTGGAGGGTAAATATTGCAGGTGATTGTTTATGTTCTACATGTTTTATTGGTTCTTGTTGAATCTTTGAGTTCTACATCATCGACTTCGTTCTCAGAGTAACGAAAGACAGAGATGCCATTCCTATACCTACACAAATACCTGTTTTGAAGTGAGCATGCATGAACTATATATCCTTTTCACTACAATTTGTGGGCGAGAGGGTGACTGGTGGTGAGACGTTATGGACAGTTTGATTACATTTTAAGTAAGTTTGACCATAATACAAACGACGAATGACAAATTGATCCTAATGAAATGAGCGGGTATACACGCGAAACTACCGATTGGATACGGACGGACATAATATGGTTAAGGCTCTCGCTTGTTAACAAAGTTATGTTGCCTTCAAGACAAGGATGGAAGAGGCATCTCTTTGTCCTTTTTTACTCTGAGACTTCGTTATACGATGCCTATTTCCTCAGCAGGAGAATTTTGGAACATACCCCAGAGATAGTTATTATAAATGTCATTTTCTGTGTTGTGTGTTGTCGTTGTGCAAAGACTGACCGATGTCACCAGGTTTGTTCGCGTTCACAAAATAAACGGTCCGGAACCATCAGAAGCATGCGCAGTTTCACAGAACTGTACGGATTCTTTGCGTTCTATGGGACTACGCATGCTTGTGATGCTTTCGGACTGTTTATTTTAGATTTGTTCGCGTTCACAAAATAAACAGTCCGAAACCATCACAAGCATGCGTAGTCCCACAGAACTCAAAGAATCCGTACAGTTCTGTGAAACTGCGCATGCTTCTGATGGTTTTGGACTGTTTATTTTGTGAACGCGAACAAACCTTTTGTGAACGCGAACAAACCTACCGATAGGGGCGATAGGTGTGATAGGTGTGATGTTTGTTTAGCGTTTGACTGACAGTAGTTTTGTGTTAATAAAATTTCGAATCTTTCAGAATGTACGAATGTACTTACCCTTCGACTTATAGCAGTTATAGCTCAATAATGGTAACTGAACAGTTATCACAATATGTACATTTCAATGCAGATTTCATCTGATCTACAAAGATATACCAACATTGAAGTGAAACCAATAGAGAAGAAAGCTCATAAAGCCCTGTCAATCCATGATCTTCCAAAAATTTTAATGATTCTTTCGAGACAATTTCCTTCAACAAGAAGTTTCCGGACAAAATTACATGGGATCATTGATTATCCATAGGAGTTTTGGATACAAGCACCTTGCTTGGAACCATTATGCAGACATATGCAATTATTACTATGATTTAATGATGAAGTCATTATTGACAAAAAAATTTGTGTGCACAGGCATATTTCTTCTAAGAGACATTATTTAGTTTGTTTTTCTAGATAAGTGAATATTTTATTGCATAAGTTTTAATAGAAGTGTAAGAATTTTTCCACTTTTTTTTCAACACCCAAAAACTTGAAAGCAAAATTAATGAACTTGGATAATCTCCTATTTTTAAATAATTTTGTCCATTGCTGTCATTTCAGTCAGTATAATACAAAAGCGCTGGAGGGCCACAAAGACTTTTTCCAATTATTGAGACGAAAATTTAATACTGATGAAATAATCAATACAATTGGTACAATTTTTCAATATAACTGACTTTGCCTCATTCAACAAACTTCACCCTTATACAAAAAAGTCCTACTTAAAAGGATTTGTACCATAAATAATAATTTTCACACATTAATAACACGAAAAATATCAAATTAATCCAATTAAAAGCTTTCATTTGTCAAAAAAAACATTCTAAAAAATTAACAGAATAAATACTACATGATATGAAATTATAATACCTACTGTAAACAATTTGGATGCCCTGACAATATTTCAAAGTCGATTTTTATTTAGCCAAAAATTGTACAAAAAATGTCAGAAACGTTGTGGTGAAGATAAAAAGTATTAGAAATTGAGTTTTTTTATTTAAAATAACTTATGACAACTAAATATAGACACAGGCTTAACGTAAATACACAGTTCTGTTACTTCATTCCTGTTCCCATATTTGGACCAACACTGTTAAATAGCCTATCTTTAATCATCTGAGCCATAAGACCATGAATTATTTCGATTGTAGTCTTGCAACTGTCTTTAGTGGCTTTGAGGAGCTTGTCTTCGGTCCTCTTTTCATGAGGATCAGCACCGCCTACAATGAATCCACCTCGCCCTAAAAAAAACTCAAAATTAGAAGGATGAAATTTCATTAATGATAAAAAAAATTAAATTCAACAACTGACTGGCATTTGAATCTTATACAGACCTATGGCAGCTTCTGACTGTTCTAATTTTTCTGACAAATCAAATATTTGGCCAGTGGTGTAGTCTGCGTTGGTCAGTAAACTTGACGAGCTCAAAGTGTTAACCCAATATTTGTTCCAAAGAGAATCCAACAATCTCCTATCCAAAGCTGACTTGAAATAGGACACCTCAAGGGAATAATACTGTTTACAGTGTACACCAAAATCCTCTATCTTATTCAGTGGGATAGTCTGGTATTCTGATGGTTCTTCGTTTGCTGGTTTATATCCCTGAAGAATTATTGATTATAGACAAATAACAAGGGCTTGACTCGAAAGAACTCACCTTGGGGTACGTCCTGAAGGCTCCCAAGCAAACTTTTCCTGCAGAAATCGTACGGACTGGATCGATAACTATGGCTACAAATGGCTCTTGAAAATTTTGGTTCAACATCTGTGTACTTACATCTATTCCTGATAACCAGCAACCATATCCTGGATGACTGTGATACCATCCAATTGCATTTTCTTGTCTACCCACCTAATGGTATGAATTTTATTTAATAGGAGGCAATGGAATAGTTGGGAGTTTCAACATTTACATGACAGGATTATTATTTCTCCTTTGGTGTTTTGGCATCGATTGCTATGATCATTAGCCATTTTTTAATAATTATATTGAATTCTATGTTTCAATATTTAACTGTTCCTTCAAAAATTATTCAAAATTAGAGGGATATTATCATTATAATCAGAACAGAAAAATTTAGAAATAATGAAGAAAAATTTGATATTATCACTGGCAATTCAAAATTAATGTAGAAACATTTCAAAGATATAACAGGACAAAGAATAAAAGAGAGTATCTATTGAAGTGATACATTTTTATGGTGAGATAGTGAAAATCCAAATGATATAATAAATTTTTTTTCAGATTTTCAGTTTTTTGACAGGTCTAAACTGAAGGACATTATCTTCTAACTTGCTAACAAAACTAATCCAGACAAAGATTTTTTTTATATTATTAATATTAATCAATTATTCATTATTAACTGGTAAGTTTCTAAATATTTCTAGAAAAATAGTAGTTCTCGTAGGGGTACTTTGGTATTTAAGTGGAAAAGTTCATAAGTCAGGTTATTACACCATTTAGTACCTAGCTTTGCTAATGCAGTATAGTTTCATATTTGGCTAATGAAGGCTGTATAGAACAATTAAAAAATTGTAAAATAACTGCTGGACAAAATTCGTTTTTTTTAAGGCATTAATAAATACAACAGCCTCAAGAAATATGCTAGAAGCATAAGCTTCTTCAAAATAATCTTGAAATATAGTTATACTATTTGAATTTTTTTTTGTACTTAATTTTGTTTCCATTAATGAGTATATATGACTTACTTAGGATATATTCCTCAGTTTGTAAATAATTTTTGTTTGTAACAAATAGCATTTTGTGATAAATAAAGGTATTCCATTATTTTATTAACTATTCCTTCTACATAGAATTTATATAATAATGTTTCATAATGAAGTTCAAAGACTATAAATAAAGTTTCATAACACCATAAAAAAAGTTACTATTCACTACCAATAATCAAATATTCCTTGGTTGGTCCAAGCCTAAAGAATATCTCATCATCCACCAGTTTGATGACTACATTCAAACTTACCAGCTTGGCTGCTTCAATATATGAACTCATGTATTCATAAGCTTGAGCTTGAGCATTGACTCGCGTTTCCGTGCCTTCGACTGGTAGAGCAAAAGAATCCATAACGAACATGGTATTTCCATCAACTTTTCCCAAAATCAGACCCATTACTTCAAGAGTACCACCAGATCTTGCATGCATCACCATCTTCAGAAGAGCCAAGGCGGAAATCCTTATGTCTTTGAAAAAATGTGGGCTGAAAAAAGTGAATGTTTGATTTAAAAAAAGTTGCATCTGAAAATTCAAATACACAGATTAGAATGCTACCCAAACCAATTTCACATAATGCAGTATCTGAAACAATAAGCCTACTAATGATGTAAACTTTGTTGGCGATATGGATATCTAGTTAAATTGATGTAGTTTTCCATATTTTGAATTGTATTAACGTTAAAACTGCACTATGTGATCACATTTTATATTAAATAATTTTGTGAAGACTGCATTTCTGATACTTTACTCAACCAATACCAATTCTTTTATAAAAATAAATGATACAGATATATTCATTTCAACATATTACTTATAATCATTCATAAAGGTGGCAGATTATCTATTTTGTCTGAAAAAGTTGTGAGAAATTTGCAAAATTTTGATAAGTAAATATATAAATTGAGGAACGTCCATCATCACAAGTGAATAAATTCAAGGTTCAGATGCATTTAAAACAGTATTAAAAATATTTAAAATGTAAGACATAGTACAGATGTGATATAAAACTTAGATGATATTTCAAATACACATGAACAAAGCATGGCTTAAGATAAAATTTAATTCAGAAATTTCGACAGGCAAAAAATATTCCTAGGTATTGTAAGGTTCCTTTTTATAATATATTATTGAAATCTGCCTGTAGCTGCAATATCTCTTATATATTGTGTGAGACTGTTATCTGTTCAGTCAAAGATCTTGATTAAATCCATGAAGATCCCACAAGACATTTTCTAAGGAGGTTATAGTGTACTTACTCTTTTTCCCAAGGTTTCGCAGCTAAGATGTCTTGTTGCTGTTTTTTGTCATAACGATATATTTCATCCACCGAACTAACTACTTCCACAGAGTTCGTCATTTCCCAATTTTTTTGTGCTACTTGGGATTGACTCTCATACTGAGATGATTGAGGTTCAGCCGAACTTGAGCTAGTTGCCTTCGACATTTGAAATCTATTTCCTCGTGACTTCTTGTTTAGAGTTTTACAACTTATGACAATCCAACTTATAAATTATTTAAGAATATAATTATAATAATAGAAATAATTCGTTCGATGGTAAAATTTTCAATGTACGTGCTCCACCTTGAAAAAAAAATCACAATCACAAATCACAACAATCAACAATCGCATGTCGCATGTGTCAACAATGTCAACTGTCAATCTATGAATTCTATGAATCTATGAACAAGTTTAACCCACAGACCTCACATGAGGGGAGTGGTTTAATAAGGTCCTTTCGTTTGAATCGAAGTGTAAACCCTACACTCGGTGTACCTACACTCGATTCAAAATGCGGTGCAAGTTACACTACACCTCGGGTATGGTCCATCTTAGTCCGTATATATCCTTGGTTACTCTGGTTAGTAATTTGGCGGTCCGTATATACCAAATTCCTGAAAATTCGGTGTCTATTTCCTGAAATTTCGTTGATTCATTTGTCACCAGAGCAACCGCACTTTTTTCTCGGTAACCGCTTGTCATTTGTCAATTAAAATCATTTTATTGAGTGCTAGGGGTGGGACTCTGTGTGATTTGTTTTTTGACGAAAAAATTATACTTTAAAAAATGTATCTCAACTGTTGACTAAAGACAAGTGACAAAAGGGATCCGTATATGTGCAGCTGGTTGCTTGAAAACTCAGAAACCGCTACTTAGCGATCTGAAATGTTCGGCGATATACGGACCATACCCCTCGTAGCAGACGAAAGTTTCAAGTGTGGCGTTTTATTAATGCCATTCCGTTATCGGCTTAGGAATAAATTGACATACAAATAAAGACACATAAATGATTATCTGTCATTTTATTTAACAATTTATTCCCAATACTACGACGGCGTGCTAGTGACAGTTTCAGTACCGGTATGAAACAAATAGAACGTCACTTTATCATAGACCACAGTATAACAGAACAAATACTTCCGCTTCTTTGATCTGTTTTGCAATAGACTTTGATCGAACGCTAGACACTTTTGAGGATATATGCAATTTGTTGACGAACTCGTGTTATGTTGGTTATCTATCAAAACTCCCTGGTTCTTGTACATAGGTCAGATTTACACTTCAGTGTTCACAGCGTAATTTATTGAAACGCCCTGAAAACAATGGGCCATAGGCCTGACTACTAATATTTCCTCAAATAAACATGTCAGCTGCCTGCGTAACAAAAATTTAATGCTTTTTCCGCTATTCGCAGTGTGCGAGAAGGGTGCGACATCTATAATTATTTGGTTGAACTGATACAATATAGATAAAGATAAGATATTTCTTGTCAAGTAAGCGTATTTGTTCAGTGCTGCAATGCTGAATGTTACTATCAATAGTACTAAGGACAAAGTTTCTTTAAATTATTTTCCAATGAAAAACAGAGTTGTGTTGTTGTGTAAGATACATGGCAATGTCGTCGTGGATAAAAATGTCTGATAAACTCATTAATCTTTCGGTATCTCGAGTACTTGAATCAAGTTTGAATGGGACTGAAATTAACACTTTGCATGGTCTCTTATGGAATTTAGCAGTTTATCACCATTGATTCGCGCCTAAAATTTTAGAACCACCTAGCCGGAATGCATTTTGCGAATTGGGGTTTTAGCACTGGTTGATTTGAAAACCGAGTACTTACATACAGGGTGACCCAAGTTAAACTGCCAAACTATCAGTACGTGTCGGTGTTTTAGGTAAAAATAAGATTTTTTCTCCATGTAAGCATGTGTCCCAATTTGCGTCGTTTTCAAGATACAAGGTGTCATAGTTAAAAAAGCAGTTTTTTAAATTCTAAATATATCAAAATGAGCCTTCAATTACCGGAAATACGCATGACAAGTTTTATCAAAATCAGTCAAAAGGGTTTTGAGTAATGAATAAAAAACTGATTTTTCTAAATACCCTGTATCTTGAAAACAAAGCAAGTTGGGATACAAGGTTATATAAAGAAAAAACTGATTTTTTATCTTAAAAACCGATATTGATCGTTTGGCGGTTTAATCCTAAGTCACCCTGTATAATGTATTGTCAGTATAAATACTGGGATATATAACACGCAGGTGGCCACGAGTACGCTCCCAATTTTTTCTATAGTTTTGAAGATACAGCTTTCAAATATGGGGCCACTTCAAGAGCCTAGCTAGGGTTTTCCGTTTCCGGTGTAACCGGAAGTGACCCAAAACTTTTTTTATTCTAAAGGCCGATTCAGATACATACCTGCCCACCCTGCATTTTTGACACCACATGATAAATTACTTCACTACCTATTAACAAAATTAATACTTCTGAACCAAAGAAAACATGACTTTGTGATAGAAATGCGAGTAAAGGAAACTGTCTTGAATTTTACAGGCACTAGGGTCTAAAATATATGCTTGTAAATTGCACATGTGTCTGAATCGGCCTTAAAGAGTATACTCTTTATGGTTTTTTTGAAATAGCTTCAAATCTGTGATAAGACTGATTTAAAACTGAAAATCAGTTGAAAAGTGGCAGAGATATAGTTGATTATTTAATCAAACAAAGTTGGCCATGAAAATCAAACTTAAGTCATCTCAACTGACGAACATTGGCAGTCATCAGAGGAAGCTCCAAGAGTCCTGATGGAATTGCACCATCAATATTTCTCAACAATTACTGCCAATTGCCTCAAAACGGAACGGCGTGCTCTTAAATAAACTATCCCAACTATCATTTCTCAAATAGCAAAAGCTCTTTTCACTTCACCATGTTGAAAAATAATGATGAATTACTAATTTGATAAATGTTACTTTTTTGTTTCACTTTCTTATGTTCAAAGCTGCCTTCGTTGAAGAATATCGAATTTTTAAGACACTCATAATGAAACATCTTGTGTACCTTGGCTTCCTTTAGGAAATCTCCAAAAATGTTTACACCAGTAACCTGATAACTCATCATTTTGCATCGAAGTGAGAAGAGCATGTAGCCATTTAAGAAATGGCAGTTATGAGCAATTATTTGTGTACCATTCCGTTTTGAGATTTTTTTTGATAATGTTGGAAAATATGGGTGCTGCAATTACATGAAAACCTTGATTTTCAACTGCACCTTTTATCGAAGCTTCCTCTGGTATCGGCCGACGCCGTTCGTTAGTTGTCATGATTCAAGTTTGATTTTCATGGCCATCTTTGTTCGATTGAACAATCAACCGTATCTCCGCAATTTTTCGACCGATTTTCAAGTTTGAAAAATTATGTTGAGTTTGTTCGCGTTCACAAATTAAACAGTCCGAAACCATCACAAGCATGCTTAATCCCACAGAACTCAAAGAATGCGTACAGTTCTGTTAAACTGCGCATGCTTCTGATGGTTTCAGACTGTTTATTTTATGAACGGGAACAAACCTGTTATCACAAATTCCAAACTCTTCCAGATAATGTGAAAAAATCTAGTGTTATATGAAAAAAAAAAGTTTTGGTTACTTCCGGTTAAACCGGAAGTGGTGAATTTTCATTTATGGTGTCAAAATATGATTATTCAAGTACCAACATACCAAATTTGAAACTTGTATTTTCAAAACTATAGGAAAATTGTGAGGCGTATCTCACCTTGTGGTCACCAGGTATGAGCAGGTAGTTACAAGTGTTGTAGGACACTAAGCAACTAGTTACATTTTTCTCAAATTACAAAAATATCAATACATTGTTCAAGAGGCACTGGAACTTGCCTCTTGCACTAACAGAGGAAAATAAATGTTAAACCCTTGATGCCATGAGTCAAGCTAAAATATCAAACACATGTTACAAAACAGAATTTTATATCACCTCAAATTTTCCTTGAATGAATGAAAATGAAATTTAAAACAATGTTGGTCTATGACAGAAAATAACAAACATCACAACTCATCTTTCTCATCTATTGAAATGTCACGCTGGAGAACACGCCGTACTGCATCTTTGGTATCCCTACAATAAATTGATTTTATAGAAAAGAAGGACATAGTTTTTTTCAATTTACCTCTCAAGAGGAACGGTTTTTTGGTCAGTGAGAAGGTCATATATACCCATTTTGTTTAATAAATCCAGACCCTTATCAGCAGCTCTATTTCTTGAAGCACCTCTTCCACTTGAAGCTTCTCCGAAACATATCTGAGAAAAAAAGTGTAATGAATCGCCAAAATACACAGACAATTAACCGCTGAATAACTAAAAAATTTCACTTTCGTACTCACATATTCAGGATTGATATGTAATGAAAGGAGAGAAAAATGCTTGCTTCCCTCCTCAAAATCTACATAAGATATTTGAAAGTTCAGGGAATTACTCAGTTCTAAAATTTGGTCTTGGTAGGACTGCTTCAAATGTTTGGACTTGAACCCCTTTTTCGATTTAGGTCCATCAGACGATTTTTTATCTTTATCGTTTTCGTCATTGGCCTGAAAAATAACCTGTTTTATATCTACAGTGCGACCCTAAATTATGGAATAAATTCATTATTCCTGAATATAAAGATATTTGGGAAAAATCCTCGGACAGGTCGATTTTCTTTTCCGATGGGCCAATTTTTGAATCCCACCCAAAATATATAAGGTTATCCGCATTTGAGTAAAAATTACTTTGGTGATATTTTTAAATGGGACACCCAGTATATTTTTTCATATTTGGTTAGGGATCGTCATTACGAATCCAGTGATACCAGGTTTGATGAGTTTATGTCAAACGGCTGCGGAGATATGGGCAAAAAACTTCTCCATATGTCTAATGAGTGCGACTGCGAGTCTATACACGATTCAGAAGGTAAAAGTCTCTGTCGCACTCATTAGGCATATGGAGAAGTTTTTTGCCCATATCTCCGCAGCCGTTTGATATAATCCCATCAAACCTGGTATCACTGGATTCGTAATGACGATCCCTAACAAAATATGGAAATATATACTGGGTGTTCCATTTAAAAATATCACCAAAGTAATTTTTACTCAAATGCGGATAACCCTATATATTTTGGGTGGGATTCAAAAATTGACCCATCGGAAAAGAAAATCGACCTGTCCGAGGATTTTTCCGAAATACCTTTATATTCAGGAATAATGAATTTATTCCATAATTTAGGGTCGCACTGTATTTGTTCCACATTGATGAGCACATACTTTATTATCTGTCAATATATCTTTGCCAAATTCCACTACAGAGTCTATTGCATTACCAACGCTCACAGTTATTTCATCTAACTTGTTTTTGAGCATCTTCTTCTTCTTTTTCTTCTTTTTTTTGTCCTTGAGCATACTCTTGACTTGCATTTCTTGGGATATAGGTTCCAACTCAGACATATTCTCCAACATCGTTTCAGCCGCAGCTTTTTTTGATTCTTTTTTCGACCTTCCTTCTCCAGTTGTTTTCAAATGACCTAGTCTACATTCTGTTATGAATGTTTTCTTGTGAGCAGGGCCGGTTTCTTTGATTATCTCAAATTCTACATCCATTTTCCGCATTTGAGCAGCCTCATATACTAAAGATATTGGTGACTTCAAGTTTTGTTTAGCTTTTTTGCATTGTTCTTCCGATCCTAAAAAAACGTACATATGGATGTAACTCAATTGGCCAACGTTTTGTAGTTAGCAAAGGGTAAAACAAAGCGAAATTTGACAAAACTGAATAACATAAGAATATAACAATCATTGCCTGAGAATACATACCCAGCTCGCAATGATTTGCTGTATTGTTGTGAACCAAATGATTTTTTTTTAAAGATCTTTTCCAAATAATATAACCATTACCGAAAACTCAACCGGGATAGCATTCGACTCAAAAACATAATTCAAACTCTAAAAATCCAAATAACGATATTTTCACATTTTTAAAACATCATAATTTGAAACTTAATACTGAAGATGAATAAGCAGCAGTCTTTTATGATTTTATTCAACTTTAAATATCTCGAAAACCGTTGATATTTGTGAAACGAAACGTATACCTTTTTTGTATAGGAAATATTGGGGATTAAGAAAAATCGATATTAATCCAGTGGCGTGAAAGTTGGGGAGGGACGAATAGGGGTACCTGCCGTACGGCCCTGTTTAGAGTTACAAACACATGATTTGCATTGAAATATGAAACTGAATGCTGTCAAGTGACATACCAAATTTCATTAAGAAAAGTTAAGCCGTTATGGAGTTATTCTGGAAAATATATTTTTTTGTGTCACTTTCAACACCCTGTAACTTGGTTAATACTCATTTTAGGGTATATGTTTATTGGAACTTTCAGCCTTAAAATGATGTGAGGATTCTACCCTCGGAGTTTGTCCCCTTTATTCTGGGACACCCTGTATATAAATAGTGAATGTAGTAATTATCTAGTACTAATCTATCAAGAATTGAAATACATGTACCACATTTCAAATCTGAACAAAAAAATCCCAAAAATAACATATTCGGCCATTGGCGAGTTCCATATATGATATGGTATCGCATTTTAGGGAGTCTGTTAAATTCAGTCTTTGTATGGTAAAAAATGGAGAGATCACTGTAGATTATTGTATAATAATCAATGAATACTGACACGTTTATTTTCCTTTTTGTACTGGAGACTACTTGTATAGTCTATAAAAAATTGAAATAAAACAGTGAATATCAATAAATACAATATACGAAATGGTATTCATCTACACTCATCTATTCCAAGAACATCACTCTAGAAAAATTATCTAATATATGAAAACTTAAAAATATATAATCACCTACCAGTAAATATAAAGAATGTCTGTGATAACAAATTATTTAGGAAAGCTTTGAAAATTCTGCTTGCTACTAGAGTTTACTTTAATAAAAGGGAATTTTACTGTTATATTTATAGCTCCTTTTTTATATATTTTTATATTGTTTGTTTCATAGTTTGCATTGTCTTTGTTGGTTTTTTATGTAATTGATATCAAATTGTAATTTCAATATGTTTTTGTGTCACAGTGTACTTATATACCTATATGCCTGTACCTCGAAGGTAAAAGGCACTATGTCTATTTTTCCAATTTCTCAGGACAGCTGTTTAAAGTCCACACGGTGCTATACCCCTCTGAATGAAAAATGACTAGGTGCCCATTTATAAAAGACCTTGACCTTGACATACCATTGGTTGAGGACATAGTACCATACTCCCCTGTTTGTATCAAAAAAAGTTGTATACAAATGTGGAATCTCATATTTGACAAAAATGGACATAGTGTACTTTACCTCAGAGGTACAGATGTGTTTTTGATAAGTCATAAGTCAAGTCCCAAACTGCAAATAGTACCAATAAAATAACTATATTCATATTGGTTTTGAATGTTCTTTAATAGAACTAGAGATAAAGCTCCAATATCAACGCTTTTTCTTGTTTCTACAGTCTGACAGGCCCCGAACAAAATGTTATTGTAAGGTCAGACTGGCACCGAAGGCTAAATTAGTGAGCGGTAGGACCGTGCAGGAGCCAGTCCCATTTATTTAACAATTTTCAAAACAAAGGGTCAAAAACAAGATTTTTTTCTCCTGGAAACTCTCTATGATATGAGAATATTCTCACTCCAATCTCATTGGAAATCAGTAGGAACTCACCTTCTTTGAGGCAATCTAGATCGAGATTGTCCTTGTTTTTAATTAAAAAGTCCAATGCGTTAGATGCAGCCTGATGCCTAGCTGCTTTGATGGAATGTGCATGTCCGAAGAACTCAAGATCTCCTACTCGAACCTTTACTCTGAAAGGACCCTTTGTATGATCTATATCTTTTTTCATTCGAATGTTTTTGTTGGAATATATTGAATCGTTCAATTTCTGTACATAAGATTTTTTAGGCTTCTCACTCACAACCAGATTGGAGTTCAATAATTGCTGAAAAAAATAATATCTGTTTAAATTAGAAACAATAGTGCACACTTCTGCGTTCATTCAGCAACTCTAGAATATAATTGAAACAAATCACAAAATCTGAAACGTACCTGTTTCTCCTTATCAATCAAAAGGTACGTGATTCCCAGTCCTAGTTTTGCTCCAAGGTTATTCAACATAACCGTAGGTGTTAAAGCCTCTACATCTTCAGACGGTTCTTTTTCTGGAGGCTTGTCATACTCTGTATTATCCAAGGCTATAGCTGCTACATTCTGCTTGGCTTTTTTTAGACTCTTACCTTCACCTACGAAGGTTTCCTTGCCCAATGTTAGAGACACGGTGAAGACCTTATCATGAGAAGGCCCCTGAAATAAAATAATAAAACAAAAGTGTCCAAATTCGCATACCCACAAAGTTCTGGACACGAACCACAGCAAACTTAAATACTCACCTCCTCTTTTTCCAGCTTGAAATTATATTCCAGCTCATTGAACTGTACTAGTTCATTGAGCTTGGACAAAAGTGATTTATCAGAATTTTCTGTTTCTCCTAAAGATGTTATATTCGCTATGAGAGAACTTGTTGAATCTTTCACACCAAAAGAATGGATATACAGAGTTGAAAGGGATGCTGGAAAAATCATGTTAAAATATCGGTTTTCAAAGGCAAATAACTATTTCATGAGCACTTCATTCGGTAAATTTGCTTTTGTACAAATACAGTTCCCAAAAGCTAATTTACATTATTTCTACTTTCCCTGCATTCCAAAGGAAAATCACGGGTTCAATATTAATATTTTTAGCAGGTAGTTTGATAAGAATATTCTAGGAAACTTTACGTAAGTGCGAATAGGTAGAGTTTGGAGTGAAATGTAAACATGATGTTTGCGATTGAATAATAGATAATAGTGCAAGCAGGTGCATGTTGATGACTCATAATACACCTATCACATTTCCATCCGCATCACACAACCGGTATGCTTTTGCTAATTGGTAATTTCAACTTACATTGAATGCATGATTTTGTACCGAAAGCTTTCCTTATTTGGTCTTCTGAGTACCCCTCACAAAAAACAATCAGCAACGCACTTATTAAATTGAAACTAGTTAACGAACACATCTTCTCATGAAAATATGAATTAAAAATTGAGAAAGTACATAACAAACTGAATTATATTTGGTAATGATAAAGATAAATGATACTATTGATAAAACTAAAACGCCGCCGGTACTTTTTGCACGTTTTATCAGTGTTACCACCAATACTCACAATAGCTGCTTTCGATTTAAGGGATTGTCGCAGTCAGTCGCACTAGGGCCACTAGAGCTTCTTATTCTAGTTTAATTATTGGCTGCAAAATGACATCTGTCAAAATTTACCAATAGTAAGTCTAGAATAAAAAGCATCGCTGCTTGACACTCCTAACTGGAAAACGCCTATTAGCTGCTTTCCATTTGAAGGCTTGATGCACCACAGGGCTTATTATTCTAGTTCAATCATTGGCTAAAAATTGACATCTATCAAAATCTACCAATAGTAAGTCTAGAATTAGAAGCCCCGGGGCTCAACACTCCTAAATGGAAAACGCCTATTGTCACATGGACGTTAGGGTATGTTCCACTAATCGCCCACTGTCACCAGAATGATAGGAATGGAATTCCGTGTTGCGTAGAATTTTATTGTCATTAGTTATGTCACTGTCTCTCCCACGGATTTCTCCATAATATTATTTCACTTTATTATGTCAAAAATAGAATTCCATTGTATCGTCGAATATAACATATTTATTAGGGG
Organism: Chrysolina haemoptera; assembly: GCA_958298965.1. NCBI lineage: Eukaryota > Metazoa > Arthropoda > Insecta > Coleoptera > Chrysomelidae > Chrysolina > Chrysolina haemoptera. Next base: position 5,124,189 of record OY282586.1, on the reverse strand, counting down.
AATACATTGGTGGTGCATTCATTCTCACTGTATTGGCACCCATGAACATATTCATGGATGAAAACATGGCGGAAATAAATACGGTATTAATTTATGCCCCTCTGAATATGGTCAATTCTATTTTTCATCGAATGAGTGAGATGTAATTATAGGGGAAATCATGGAACAGACAGAGACATGACTATCGACAGTATAGAATTCTATAGTATACGGAATTCCACTCCATGCTGGTTAACCAAAGGTTTTCTAAAAAGAGTGACAACTGTAATTTTTTGAACTTCAGTTTCAAGTCCTCGGTTCGTTTGAAATGCTCAGCTTGACAAAAATCATGAATAACGCGCACTATGGTACGAGAAGCACACTGGTGCCACGTGCACTTTTATTATCCATTTGAAAGTTACAGTTGTCAATAAACTAAAACATTGGCATTAGGGTCGGTTTTATACGTTCAGTTGGAATGGGAACCGCATAACGTCACCTAATGCGATTGTCATTCACATTCTAAAAACTATTAGTTAGTTCATCTGGAGTTAACTGGAACTTAAACTGGCCCTTTTAGCACGCCGTCATAGTTTGGAAAAAGTCATAGTGGAGAGATTTTCGTTCTACCGTCAATCTTTTCCAATGAAAGTGGATATCGTTTTAACAAAGTCAAAAAAATAATACAATAATAAACTAAAGTATGTGCTGAATTATTGACAGAAAAACTGTCGAAAACCATCATTTCCTACAAAGTTAACTTCAACTGATACCCATTCCACCGGATAATGTAAACTCCTTCATCTAGAAGTTAACTGCAAGATGTGACGTCATTACACAAGTTAACTTCTAGTTTTCTGTCAAAATAGTTTTATAAGGGCCGGTATTATAAAACTCTAAAGGTATAGACAGGGCATCTCTATGTCTTTTATTACTCTGAGCATAATCCATATACATACATTCGTGAGGTCTGTGGATTCGTGGACTGTGACTCTGACACAGAACACCGAAACTCGAGACCTTACTTCTGTTCTGTGTTCTGTGCCAAAATAATTTAAAAATTATATTTCGGTTTTACTTTAAGTTTAAATTGATTGTTATTTGTTATCATTTTTTCATTGGTTATGGTAAATTAAATCATTTGTGTCCAAGACTGCGAAGAGTTTTTGAATGTGATTTCATATTTATGTTCAAGTGTTATCGCCTTTTGTTTAATACTAGTTGCAGTGACGTGTGCATTCGAACATTTCAACAAAATTATTAGCAGTCGTATATTCAACTATAGTAGACAAGCACTTGTGGTATGTAGGGGAATTTCAATGAATTAATGATGTTATCGTTATATATATCCTTCTGTTCCTTCTCATAAATACTCACACATTTCACTCTCCCAGGTCTTAATAGTACATTGTAATCACAGTATAATTTTCAGGAAGGATGAAGGCTTTGTCAAGGATTTTACAGCCTTACAAGGATATTGTAGGACTAACTGCAAGCGTTGTGACCATAGGACAGTTTTTTTCGGGAGCTTTTGTATGCAAAGACATTTACAAAAAAGGAAGGACAAAGGGCATACCTTCCACCCCATTCATTGGAGGTCTAGTTATGTAAGTATATGTTACTCCAGTTTAAGAATTAGTGATAACATATTATGCAACCTTTTTTAATAATTTTCTTATCTTATTTCTAGACGTGTTATAACAATGAATTCGAAGGACCTTGATATGACTATTTCTTATCTCATCCTAATACAATATGAATAGTAGAATTATTTCAAATTATGACTAAATTTGTAAAAAGGTGCTGATTCTAAAGCTTATACATTACCCATTATTGAGTGAAATACATTTTTTATCTTCAAATCAGCATGGCTTTTTATCTAAGAGATCAACTGTAACTAATTTGCTAAGATACCAGGTTAGAATATTGAATGCCTTTGAGAACAAATATCAAATGGACTCCATTTATACAGACTTCTCAAAGGCATTTGATAGAATAGATCATGTTATTTTGCTAGTCAAACTTCATCGCATGGGTTTCAGTAATATTCTTTTGAGGTGGTTATCAAGTTTTTCAACTGGACGTATGCAGAGATTCAAAATAGGTTCCAGTAAGTCTGATAACATTGAAGTTCTATCAGGTGTCCCTCAAGGATCACATTGTGCGCCTTTGCTTTTTATTTTATTGCATAAAAAATTGTGAATATCTAGTGTTTGCTGATGACCTAAAAATATTGAAGAGCATAAAGTCAGCAGATGATCAGTTATTATTACAAGAACATTTGGATAATCTGACCGTTTGGTGTTATGAGAACAAACTTCACCTTAACCCAGTCAAATGTTCATATATTAGCTTCTTTAAAGCAACAAAGAAATTTGACAGTTCTTATTACATAGAGGGAGATATGCTAAATTCTGTTGAATCTATGAAAGATCTAGGAGTTGTGTTCGACTCTCATGGTAGTTAACTCACATGGCCTGAAATCATGAGACCCAGGTTCGAATCCCATTTGATCGGTATTTTTTTAATTCAGTTCTGATTTTCATTATTCCGTCTGCTATGCCAAAAACTTATTTTCGAATTTAAGTTAAGTACAGACGTAAAACTACTTCATGTTTTTTATTTCCTGAAGCTATTGATGGTTCATATAGATATAATTTCGGCCATGGGTTTCTATCGCTACAATTTTATAATTTTCTAATCTTTCAGAGGTGCACTGATGCTCAAACATGCCTTACTCTTGAACGATCCTGCCATGCTGCAGGTGAATGTAGCTGCCATCATCCTGAATATCATCTATACAATCTTTTATTACATCTACTCCACCAATAAGTACGAAGAAGTATTGAAACCTCTTGCCATTGGTGCTGGGCTGGTGGCCATATTTTTCGGTTATGCAGAGCTTGAAGATCCCAGTAATTTGGAATACAGATACGGATTCATTGTTACAGTGCTGATGTTGTTGCTTATTGCTTCACCGCTTTTGGATGTGGTCAGTTGAACAGTATATTATTTGATAGACATCAATAGTAACCAAACAAATTTTCTAGTGAATGTGTGACTGTTTCATCGCCTAACCTTTAATTCCATTTGTTGGCAAGAGAATGTATGAAATGCTACAGAGTTGAACAAGTTGATTCACTGGAAGGTCTGTGAACAATAATATCAGGCTGATCCTCAAATATTAATATAACTCAATACATCTTTTTACAAGACAGGATATGAGGCTAATATCTAATAGAAATGAATGATTTCTCTGGCTAATATAGCAACATACATTGACAACTGACAGATATTTGTGCAATGCTCTTCAAGGCTGACACTCTTGAATCTGCTCTTTGTAACGTGAAGTAGATGGGGCATTTTTTTTTTGAGAATCACTTTGTATGAAAAGCCAAAAAGAAGATTGTACAAAAATCTGGTAGATGCTATATATGTAAATAAAAAGATAAAGCTAATGTTTTTGCAACCCATTTTGAATCTGATTAGAGTAACAGTAATCAACCAAAAAATAATTTTGAACATAAATACTACAATTTGAACACTTTTAATATTGAAGGGAATAAGTCCTTGAAACCAAAAGCTTCTTTTGGATTTGAAGGGATGTGAAGCATACTGATATGTACTTCCTATACCTTTAAAAAATTATTTTCAATATACCTTCAGAAACAGGGCTTTTTCCAAACCAATTCAAAACTGGACGAATCACACCAATTCATAAATCTGGTAATACCAGTCAAATAAAAAACGATAGTACCAACTGTCCTCTTATTTATATCTAAAATATTGGAAAAATCAATGTACAAAAGAATCATTACCTATGTAAATTTACAGTTACAAATCCGTTTTAAGTAACTACATAGTATATGCAATTCAGTAGTAAGTTCACACTGTGTTTGCTAATAATGATAATAATAATAACGATGCACTGAATTATGTATTGAATTGATGTATTGATTACTTTCATTGCGGACTTCCATTGCTTGGAATGTTTTTATTAGCACGATGTTTCAATCGGTACAATATCTCCGATCCTTATCAAGTGTTAGTTAACAGCTAGAGTAATGGGGGGAACTTTTTATATGTCCTCGGGCATTAGGTCCAACTTGATTATTTTTCAGTGATATCTTGAGAAATGCCGTACAAGAATCTTTTGTCGAAAAATCTTCCCCTTGGATGGAAAGTTTGTTTGACCTGAGTACTCACGTGCACCGCTCACAACTGACTGCACAGTGCATAAAGAAGTTATTTCGTATGGCACTATAATTCTGAATATAAATCATGCTGGGTCAAATGACCCCTCCGAAATTGGCCTGGGCTTGTAGTCTAGAATGTTTTCAAAAGTCCAAGTCATTAAATCTATTTCGCACTAACCTGTTGATGGTCAGTTCAATTCACTATTTGATGTGAATCTATTGAAATTAATCTTTTACCTTGAATGGTGTTTTTTATTTCAGAAAGAAATTATTGCAAAGAAGGATGCATCAATCATTCCTTTTCCTCTAACAATAATGGGATGTATTGTTAGTTTTTTGTGGCTGATGTATGGAATTATCTTGATGAACGAGTTTATGATTGTAAGTAAACATCGAGTTTGAATCCCAACAACTTATTTTGAATTGAAACAAACCTTCTGACTATACCCAGAAAAAATATTCATGTAAATGAACTTGTATAAATAGGGTCATAATTTTTTTCTTAAAAAAAAATTGATTTGTACTTGATTTTTAGGTACAGAATGTGATTGGGTTCATCCTGTGTGTTGTGCAGTTAGTCCTGATATTCAAGTATCCTGCAAGGCCTGAAGGTCAGAGTAGCAAAAGGAAAAAAAACGCTAAAAGAGATTGACCAAGTGAAAGGGGGTGTTGTAATAATAATTCTAACATTTTTTTTACATTCCAGATCACGAAGCTACTGAGTGAAAAAAATTTAATGTGTTCATGGAATTGTGGACCAGTTTTCTACAAGATGTTATTTATATTATTAGTTGTTTGAATAGGAAAATTGTTGTTATATCTGTCGATGAATGTTATGAAATTTTAAATTAAAATATTTTGTTAATGATTGATTAATTTCCAATGGTTGAAATAACCCTCAGTAAAAACCGCTTCACCAACTTTCTCATAACTCAATATGGAGAGGAATAATGAATTGCTAGTATTAATTTATGAACTTTAATGCAAATAAAAATGCATAACCAGCCATTGAACAAGGTCTTTCAGCCACAGTGGTATTAGTTTTTGTGTCAATTATAATGTTTTTAAATTCAGTTAGTGGTCTAAAATGTATTTTGTGAAATTCAGTTTTTCTGGTTATGTTTATTTGGTGTCCTTTTATGTACAGTGTGACCCATTAAAGATGGGGCCATCCTAATTTCAACTGATTGGAATGTTTTTTTTTCGTTAGGTAGACATTCAAAAAGTCCCCTAGGACACCAAATTTCATGAATAAATCTCCATTTCCAGGGCCATATAATCTTATTTTTCAAGGTCAAAAATCTAAAAAATGACTAGCGATTTTTTCTGAAAAATTTTGACTACACCACTGGATTTGCGACATTTTCAAATGGATCATATGTAAATTACCTTGAAATACGTCAATCAATAAAAAAGTTATAAGGGAATGAAATTCGAAAAGTATTCTGTTTAATCAAGCCACCAATTCAATTTCAGAACTTTTATCAAAATTAAGAATACACCACTGTATTCAGGAGGGTTCGATGTATCACTAGCGAATATTTCATCGAAATCTGTTTATGAATAAGAAAATTTGAAAAATATGTTAATGGAATTTCAGGAAAATGTCATTTTATCTCAAAATTTTTAATTTTTTTTATTTGTAAACATATTTCAATGAAATTATACTCAGTTATATTTCGATACTCCCTGAATCCAGTGGTGTAGTCAAAGTTCTGATGAAAGTTTTGGAATTTAATTGGTGGTTTTATTAAAGGGAATATTTTTCAAATTTTATTCCCTTTATAACTTTTTATTAATTGACGCACTTTAACGTAATATCCATTGAACCATTTGAAATTTTCGCGAATCCAGTGATGTAATCAGAATATTTCTGAAGAAATCGTTAATAATTTTTTGATTTTTGACCTTGAAAAATAAGATTAGTGGGCTCTGGAAATGAAGATTTATTCATGAAATTTGGTGTCTTAGTGGACCTTTTGAATGTCTACCTAACGAACAAAAAAAATCATTTTAATCGGTTGAAAAGTGTAAGTTTTATATGGGTCGTTCCATCTTAAATAGGTCACACTGTATATTGATTTAAAATGCTTTGCACTTGCTATGGTTTTCTTTTATTATATTTGTTTTAAAGTTTGAAGTCATTTAGGGAGCCATACGTCAATGTTGTGTTATCAGCGAATAGATTACTTTCGTATGAAGCGAATGAAAAATCATAATATATGTTGAAATATATACGGTGTTCCTTTTAAAAAACTGATGTTCAATTTCCTGAGCCTTTATTGCGACCCTCGTATAAAAAATTGTCTTTCCTGAAGAAAGCTTTCATTATGCTCTATGATATGATATCATAATATTTTGAAAATTTGTATTGTTCCAGAGATTAACTGCATGTCCTATTGGTCTAGAGACACACTTCATATTATAATTTCCAAATGAATTGCAATAAATTTAAAAAGTGATTATAAAAAGTGATAATAGTGATTAGTTCCAAATCTTTCTTGAATATTTTGCAAAAACTGAATTTAACAATCTTGATCCAAAATTGGTTTAATCTTTATTGAAGCCCTTTATGAATATAGGGCACTAGCACTAGCAGTTATGTCGTTTTTTGTATTTTTGAAATTGGAAGCGTTTATCTAAAAATAAAAACCTATTATGGGTATGTACTAATCATATTGCTGAATTTCGAAAATAAATAAACTTTTTATAACTATTTTCATGGTGCATCTACTCAAAAATGCAATCATATTATACACAATGCCCTAAACACTGATGTTGATCATTATTTTGAAACGTGAAACTTTTAAAAATATGGGAATCGAAAATATTTGAAGTTTTAGATTGTATAAAACTTTAAACATTATTGGTACTTGTATTTTGATCCTATTATAATGATGCAATTCATAATTTATATAAAAAATGGCTGGGCAATTTCTTAATTCAAAAGTACCAAGTACATAGATATTCAAGTAAATATTTCTACACATTTCCCATTTTTTTTTGCAAAGCCCTTCGTACAGGTATCCGGAACATTCACGTTATTCCTGTTTCCAATATCTGGAACTGATGCATCTTCTGGTTTAGGGTTTTTTTCATGTAAATTCTCCTCTCCGGTTGTATTGATAGAGTTATAAAGTGATCCATTTCTGCTTTGGTAAATACTTCGGTCTGCTTTTTCCTGAATTTTAGGTTTTTCAACTCTAGGATATGTTCTTTCCATGTTTCGTGATTCCGGGTATTCATTTTCTTCAATACCAGAATGTTGCCTTTCGGATTTTGTATTATAACTCCTAGTGGGATTATCATCTAACCTTGGGTTGTAACCTAAAAATATTTTATTTAATAATTTATTCTACCAATGCCAATAAAAGTAGGTATTAGTAGGGATAATTATATAAAAGTTTCACTTTTCAGTTTCCGATAGTGTATGTACATTTTGGAGTTTCTATAACTCAAACTAAACTTCATTCCGTTAAACCAGCTGAAACTCTTCGATATGGGAAATTTCGGCATACCTATAAAAGGGTACCTTTTTACTAAGGGCGGATCCATAACGCCTCTAAGGTTGGAGGGGGGAGGGGATTAGGTAGAGATAAACTTTGAGGTGACCGAAAAACCCGTGATAACGTAAGACTCTTAGGAGGAATTGGATCCGCCACTGTCTTTTGCTCCAATTAAAATATCCCTACTTGAAAGTTTCAGACAATGATGTAAATTTATTACTTTTATTGCGGATTTCCTTTGCCTGGATTGTTTTTATGACCACGACATTTCAATCGGTTCATTATCTCTGATAGCTATCAAATGTGTACCGACCGCAAGAGTAATGAGGAACTTTACATGTCTTGAGGTAATTAACAGGACTACCTGTTTTCTAAATTGGCCATACTTTTGCTTGGTAATGGGTAGTGGCCAATCTTCTAGAACTGACCTGTTATTAATGATGTTCTCCACACATTCTTAATTTCAACGTTGGTTCGACTGAAAGCCTTGTTGGCTTGGATGTAAAGGGTCTCTCGTTTAAACCACACAACTCTTACCAAAAAGGCATCGTGAAAACTCGTCGAAAGGGCAAAAACCATATGTAGCAACAGAGAGCAACTGGAAATTGAACTCGCCAAAATAGGGAGACACATGTCACAGAACTTGTCTAAGATGCTGGCATTTTGCCACTGGATGCAGTAGTATTCCGACCAAGCGCGTTCGGCGACTCCCGACTTTGACGTCTCTTTCTGTTGAGGCCAGCGTTTGTGTTCTTTTACACTAATGCTGAGCGGTCTTTTGGTCTCACCGATATAATGGCGTCCGCATTCTTATGGTATTTGGTAAACTCTTTTTCTAGGGTGTCCGCTAAGGTGTCTCTGCAATTCCATGCTGCTCTAGATTCAAAGAAGTTGGATTTAAGGGCTTTCAGTGCTGCTTGACTATCTGAAAATATTTTTATTGTTTTTTGTGTGTGGTGTCCACTTCAGGTACCTTGCACACATTTCGATAGCATATACCTCTGCATGGAATATCGTGGCATATTGAAAGAGCGTCTTACTATAACCTTCGACTTCGAGAAAAAAATTATTCCAGGTATATCCATTTCTTATGTAGGTACTCCGGATGAATGTTCTGTTATCATCCGTTTGGATGATTAACATAAAATTTTATGAATATTCTGTGCTATCTAGGCCGATGGGACGAAAATACGGCAAAAAAGCAATATTCATGAGAAGAGTTTCAGATAAAACTGGTATAAACCATTAAAGATAGCAGTGAATATGTTATTTTTATTTTTTCTTAAATTTGAGCCAGTCCACGTCATTGTGCTGAATTTTCCCACAATAATTATTTTCGTGGAAGAGTAGGTAGTATTATTTTTGGATGATATCAAGTATTTACGATAAAAACTCGAAGAGTTCGTGATAACATGTGGGTCATTAGGTGATAGAGGTGAAAGCAACAGAACAACCATTTGCGATTAGCCAGCTCGAGATAAGTAACATCGAGTTAATTTAGCAACAAACTCTCATTATTTTATATTCACGATATAAATTCTGTCGGTGTGTTGTTGATGAAATTGTGTTGCTAAGCTTTACTGAGAATAGGTACCTATTCAGGGCAGTGTGGTACTTTGTTAAGCTATTTAACGAATCGAGTGTGCCTTCATTAAAATCCGAACAATTTATTATAATTAGAAACAAATTATCCAACAGAGGCGATTTCATTAAGTGAAGATACAACTGGGTAGATAAAGAACTTTCAGTTTAACTCATCCACCATTAATTTTACCTAATCGGAAAACAAATTATTATAATCATCAATTATTTTGTTTATGGTTGATGATTTTATTTGAATTTGCACCGTAGCAACTCATTTTGACAAATACATCTACAATCTACAAATTATTCTTGATCGATCTGTCAAATGGAGCTTCAGGCGCGCAAAGGCTGAGCACTCGATATCACATGACCAGAACAGGATGAGGATCCACTCTAAGAACGGAGGTGATGGATGGGAGCATGTTAGGATGCTGGGGAATTCTACATCCTGGGCCTCAACCTACGGGGGTGCATGGTGGGGCTTTTCATGATAATTATATTTTGTCTCTGTGTCAATCTCAGAGCTTTGGATACTTTTGGTGTTCCAGACCGTGAAACATTACAGATTGTATCTCTGATATATAATACCTCAAAGTGCTTTGCGACTTTTAGTTCTGAATCACGCGTTTTTATTCCGAACTTCTTTATAACACTTATGTTGAAAAACAATCGATAAGTATCATCATGATCGAAGAGCTCGCCTGTTTAGCTGTTGATACCTGTTAAAACTTGAGATTTTCTGATCAGTTTCGAGGGCTGGTTTTTCAATCCTGTTAGCGTAGAGTTTGACTGACAGCTGAATTTGACTGATGGTTAGAATGAATTTGTCATTTGCTCAAATGGTATTACCCTGAATCTTTGGTTTTCATTTCGAAATCCTGCACTCAGTTACACACACACCCACTGTTCCAGCATACTTTGCTCTTCTCAGAGGAAATACGAAATTCGATAACTTCGGCTGTGTGTACCAGCTTGAAAATGGGATATATTGACGTGCTCATGATATTATTTCATAATTGACTTGACTGCTATCCATATTCAATCTATTTTCATATCGACATATTTGAGATTTACACTTTCCAATTATATTTTTTTAATACCAACGCTGTGGCTCGAACCAGCGTCAAGTATATCCTGTGTGCTATATACTTTCAGATTTCGTTCAGCCCTGTGTTGAGATTTCTCATCGTCAGTGCGGGTGATACAGAGGCAATACATATTAGCCATATCATCAGAAGGGCTTGTTAATCATGACCTCGTGCCGTTTTCCATTTCTGACCGAAATGGGTTCGCAAAACACTCGTGAAGCTGAAGGCAACGATCCATAAGGAGCTAGCCGGTTAGAACTTTCTATAATCTAGAGATTGGGACCAACCAATTCATATCCCTCAGTTAGAAAGTAAGTAACAGACTCATCTATAAGGACTACAGAAAGCAACCTGAACGCGGCCATAACGCTATGCTCTGAAGCTGTGTCATCGGTGTATATCCATCAGGTTGGACATGGGGAAGTCAAACGTATATAGCGAGTACAAGAGCAGGGACAAGCACGATCCCTGCGGTATTCGGCTCTGATTGGCTTTATTGACGAGCTCTATTGACCAGGTGAGAGTCGATAAGCTTGACCATATGGGCAGGCATGCCTGCCCTCAACATCTTTATGACGATGCCCTCTGTCCAGACGGTATCGAAACTTTCTTAATGTCCAACAGGATCATAAGCTTATTATGTCGTTATTGAAATGGACAATTCTAGTCACCTGGGATGACGTGGAGTGGCCTTTCGGGAGCCGAATTGTTCCTCCGGAATAATGTTGAGCCTTTCCTCAAGTTCCACAAATCTCTTCAGTATGACTTTATCCACCAACTTCGCGAGAATGCTCAACAGCGAGATCGGGCGGTAGCTCTCGACCCTCGCGTCAGACTTTACCGGTTTTAGAATGAGGATAATCTCCGCTTGCTTTAGGCATTACGGGTAGTGTTGCCATTTCATTAAACCGTTGTAAATGTGAGTAAATTTTACCAGGGACTTCCTCGGTAGGTTCCTCAGTCGAATCGCATCAATTCCACCTATGCCGGCTGCTTTTTTCCTAGGGAGCCTTTTTATAGTGTCCTGGACCTCCCCGAAGTTCGTTATTAACTTCGAGAAGGTTCTTCTATCTATTTCGACTTTTGGTCTGGCTTTAAATCGTACGGAAAGCGCCCTCGTAATATTTCCCGAACAACTCCTCTTGCCCCTTTTCGGTTACCGCAAGTGCACGTCCATCTCCCACTGCCGGAATGTCCTTGAATCTCTTTTGAAGATGTTTGGACATCTGCAATAGGGAGTTGTCACGTACACTCAGGCTTTTAAGTTTCCTTTTCCAGGCCTCATCTCTATGAGTCTGTTTCAGTTCGTTCAACCCCCTGCCCAGACTCAACATGGTTTCTCTATATGCGGGGTTTCTCCTGGCCTGCCACTTCTTCCTCTCGCTGTTTTTGAGTTTGATTAAGTCAGAGATGCAGTCTGGAAGAAGCTCCTTGTCTTCTCCCACCTCCTTCTTTGTGGTAGTGAGCTGTGGGACTGCTTGGATATTCTCGATCAGCCTCTGAGTTCCTTCGTCCAGCCTTCCCTCCGGAATATCTGGAGTGATGACTGTCCTCTCGATCAGCACCCTTCGGTATTCCTTCTAATCAGAGGTGTTATAATCATAGACCTTTCTTACCCTCTTGGGGTTACTTCCTCCCTTGACTGAAAAGAACACCGGGTTATGTCAGTTATGTACATGAACTCAGAGACTGATTTTAGCTCCGTGATGTCTGTGACATTTTTGATCACTACCAGGTCGATGATGGAGGGATCGGTTTCGTTCCAGAGCAAGTGAGTAATCATGTGTCTGGAAAGAGTCGACGACATTGTCGTTCAGGGAATACTCCCAGAGCGTCTTTCCCATTGCATTAGTGTATCTGGTCCTATTTCACTGAGGACTGCATTGAAGTCGCCGGCTAGCAGCACTTTATGCCCGCTGCTGCAGAGGTTATCCACATCCAATGTCGTAAAACGGTTGTTCGGGGGGTTGTATACCGCATATATCTTATGTTCCTGTCGGAGCTTCGTTTCGGATAGGAGCAAATGCCAATTTGATGTCTGTCTGTGGAATCCTATAGATGGCTCTGTGTTACTAACTTTCTTAGTGGGTTGGGTACTGGAATTATCGTGGGACGAAAAATAGCAAATGGTAATAACCGTTCAGCTGTAGTATGCAGATATTCAACTGTTTTGATTAACATTTGCTAGTTGTTGCATGAAGCAGTCTTTTAGAGAAACTTTGCCAGATATGATTTGACAGTTGTATGGGGCAGTTGAATTATTTTCTGTTTAATGCTTTCTAAGAAATCGTTTCATATGAGGGATCATTTACGAATATTCTAATAATAAGATATGTAAGCATATTACTTTTTGTAGTATATTATCTTCAAGAAATGCTATGTCTGACAGGGTCTAAGACCAGTTTTTCATCCACCTCATATATTTATATCTTAGATTTTTATTTTCAAATTTCATTGGAACCGTTAAGCCGAACTGACGCCTTTATAAGTTATTGTGATGGTAGCACATATACTTTTGGATATTTAAATTTTTCTCAAAGCATACTAGGTCCACACTTCACTTCTCTACAATCTGTTCTCTTCTGAATCATCACTCATATTAAATTATTATTTCAAGTTCAATCGGTATATTCGACCAATTAATGTTTTATTATAGAAACATGCTACATGGAATAACAATTTATTATCGATGCCGTGTCAGGTCAATTGGAATGTATAATAACATAATATCAAAACATATTTAATTTCCCCATAAATTCGAATACAAAACCTATTTCTTGAAAAGATGGAAGACATGTGGGTAAACAAAAGGTATGAGCTCTCAATGATTAATTTCTCTTACCTTCATTTACTCTTGGTTGATTATTTCTGGAATAATCCCTTGTACCCGAATTCATGTAACTTGGTTGTTCTTGGTGTCTCACTGGGTTTGTTTTAACAGGTCTGTTTCGATCAATAAACGGTACATTTCTAGAGTTGGTATCGTAACTATTTACATTTTCGGTAACGGGAATATTTCTCCGTCTGGACCCCGTTGTATCGTAACTGGGAGTTTGTTCATACTGTCTCCTGGAATTTCTCGGAGTGGTCTCTGCGATTGGTTGAATTCTTCTTTCGCTGAATTTTCCTTGGAGTTGTCGATTGACTTCCTCTATAGTCGGTCGATTGAAGTTGTTCTTTGCGTAAATACAACAACTCCCTCTCACTTCATTTGTTTCAAAAGGCACTACATCACACTCAACCTGTTCACTATGCGCTCGTATCACCAATAACGTAAATAACACAACTAACTGCGATAACATATCGATTTATAATGACATAGACTTGACTGAGAATAAAATTGAGTTTGTAATGAAGGAAAAGTTATATAACTTAACTTAAATAACAATAATTATCTCTAGTCGTTATCTAGCGGTTTTCCAACTTCCTGTTGATTTCTCGGTCCCATGAGAATCTCTCATTGAATAATTGGTATTTCGTTTGTTTGAGGTAACCAAATTGACTTGCTTCTCATTGCCATGTGTTTTATTGTTGTGACCATACTTTTTTTTTACAATGTGGACATACCAACAGCTGACCTTGCGTACTTTTCCTCACTCTCTCACTCACCTTGTGCCGGTTGATGATTCCGTTCGTTCGTACTGTAAAGAAGTTGACTCGTTTGTTTATTTACTGAAAATTTAACGATTGGAGATCATTAGCACCTCGAATACAACAAAATATAAACTTTCTCTATGAACTTGATTTTAATCTTCCTTATTATTGTTAGTCATTAGATGTTAACAATTTTTTATATGGCTGCCTCAGAAAATGAGATTTTGCACAGCTCGCTACGAAAGCGGTACTTTGCACACGCCGCGATACTTTGCGCACGGATATGTCACCTTTGCGCACCTCTCGTTCATTGTTATTTTTGTTTTGGTCCTCTTCTAACAACGTCAAAATTCTGCATTGTTTCATATTTGTAAAAATATATATTTTTCCTCAAATTGAAACAAATAGACTAAATACAAATTTCTGCTTGAATCAACAAAAAAATAAATAAATATTTTCATGATCATTTCGTTTTTTTAGAAAGGCAGCCTCAACTCAAATGGAAGTTTGCCTCGGTTTCATTCTTTAATTGAGGATTTGTCTTGATGCCTTCTGAAAGAAAAAAATAAAATAATTTAAATTCACTTTTACACATGTATGTATGTATGGGTGTGTATGTGGGTGTTTGTATGTATTTGTCTATCGACCTCATGTCAACCACTATATCTGTTCCGCTTTTGTTTCTCAACTCTTATTAGGAAAGGTTTATCCACTTCTCTCAGGAATATAAGTACATCATTCGTTAGTCAATCATGATGTAAGATATTGATGAATAAATTCAAATCACCTCAAAAATCAGTCCTTAACGAATAAATCACTCACAACTGCCTACTAATATGGCTGTCGGCGTAGTTCTAACATCGGAATATTTCGTATTGTTTCGTGTTCATTCCGAGTGACGCCATTTGGTGCAGTGGTGTCAATTAAAAATGACACATGTTATCCCACGGACATTGATGGGTACTAATCGATATGTCCTAAGGAAGCAGATAAGAAGTCCTGAGGACATGCTTAGGATGGTGTTCCAGAGGTCGTCCCACCATAATCAGCCATAATGAATTGAGGATATTTTTGGGGATGTCATTTGGACACAGTTTTAGAATGTCCAGGTGAACCAGTTGGGAAGTCCACTGGTCCTGATTCGGGCACTGATTTGGGATGTCCTACGGATCCAGTTGGGAGTATTTACATTGTACCACGAGCATTGATGGGATAAATATTCGGGATGTCTTGTGGAAGAGACGGATGATCAAACGGGGAATTCCTGAGGGCATTGTGTGCTATCTGGTAACCTACATACCCTTTCTAGAATTTTTGCTGAGTCCATATTTATTTTATTCACGATTCTTCCCCGTTCATTTCTGCTGATATTGGAGCTTTGGAAGAGAAAGCGGTATAAAGGGTGTACTATCCGTAAAGCTGTGCACTGGGCATAGCTTCCAACAAATCATTAATTGATAGTCCTAGAATGGAGTCCTGCGGAACACCAGAATTTATTGGTGGAGTATCGGATGATACTCTATCGACCACCACGTGTCTGAGAGAAAGCTGGATAACAAGGAACACAACTGGAGAGTCAAGCCAAAAGATGGAAGTTTGGCTAGGTGTCCTTCGTGCGCAACGGCCAGAGTTTCACAATTTTTCTCGATAGATAAGTGACCCTCAATATTTTTTAATGAACAACTAGCATCTGACACGACTCCTCCATTAAATGAGTCCGAGAGTAATATTAACAACAATATATTGGAAGGGTTAGTCGGCGAATAAGTTCATAAATGATCGACGATGTTTAGTTATTTACCTAACAAGTGCGGAAAGTAGTACTTTTCCGCACGCGACGGCAGTTGTACGAACGACGCGGAGCGGAGTTCGGGCAAGCCGTTAAGGGCGGAAAAGACATTTTCCGTAAGAGTTAGGTACAATATTTTTCCTACGAGTGTTTTTGTCCATCTTATTTATGAAAAAACAAGGTTTTTAATAAACAAGTTTTCATAATAATGCTACAAAATGACTAATACGACAGAATAGTTACATAGATCATTTAGTTAGTTGTAAATATCCTAATTTTCAAAAATACAAAAATCGTGCGGAAAAGTAAAAATCGTACGGAAAAGTAAAAATCGTGCGGGAAAGTAACTTTTCCGCACGATTTTAAATCGTACGGAAAAGTACAACTTTCAAAACAAAAAATCGTGCGGAAAAGTTACTTTTCCACACGCTCGTAGGAAAAAGGTATTTTCAATCTGTCCAATGTTCAGGCAGGACAACGCCTGCTGGATCTGCTAGTTTATATTATAAATAACAAGCTGCATGAATTGAATTCTCAGTCTGAGAACGCAACATCACTGAGCAACAACATTCATCAAATCTAATCATGTGTTAACTCCATCAGTATACACAAAAGAAAAAAGTTAGATTGCTAGTTCTCGATTCTTCGTATGTAATAAAAGTTATCAAATTACTATCACGTAATATAAGATAACTGCGGTTAAGTTCACATCTTGTATTTGCTCTTTCATACGAGATAATTTGAGTTTCCAAGTTATTTCCTAACCTTCTGATCTTCATCTAACGTAGCCACTGCATACTGTACGGAAATGTGAAGCGTCATTAAGGGATTTACACGCATTTGTCGGTGTTCGAGGGTCTATTTTGTGGCTTCTTTTCCGAGGTGTAGTCGTCTATTGCGGTGAATGTTTCGGCCATGTGAGGTGTCCGTTCAGTGGTTCCTTCAGAAGGAATGGCAGACCCAACCATACAAACGTTTTGTTGTCATCACGCCAACGGCACTGATGTGGCCGTGATGATTATGCAAGAGTTCAACACGGATGCCTACAACATCGTGTGTTTGTTATCAGCTACACTGGGGATTTTCGGAGCTCTTTATCAGGTAATGATTAAAAATTTAGTGACATTGTAGTGGTATGTGACCGACTGAATGTAAGGACAGTTTCAAAGCGGTGTGGAACGGATGGGATAACAATTGTTTCTTATTAGTATGGTCAATGGAGTAAAATATAAATTATATCTACACAATAAATCGGCATGGAAATTTTCCTTTATGAAATGTCACTAGAGGTCCCATATATCACAATAATTATTTTTTGAGGGACATGGCTCCACCCCTAAAAAACCAGACCTTTGGTCAAAATAGCCTGGTTTCGCCTATAACTCGTCAACCGTTGAACATATTGAAAAAGTAGAAAAGGGGAACATTCTCCATGAAAATTGAAAAATGAAAAATGTGATTTATTTGTAATATCTAACAGAAAACAACTACTTCCCCTGCTAAAGCCACGCTGGACATTGAACTACATCTGATAGATATTGTGAAAAGACTCTAACTGAAAAGAAAAAATCTGAAAGTGAAAATTTGAATTTTCATTCAGATAGTTGATTTTTTTTAATTTTCTCTTGTTTTCATTGGAAATTCATTAAATAAATTAGATTGGGAGAATGTTATTAAAAAATATCACTCACAGAAATCGTTCATTTCATTGAAGCAAGGTTCGCTTCTCTCGCATTCAATCCTCTTCAGGCTCTTCAGAAGCAATTGCTTCTGAAGAGCCTGCTCTCCAATTCTATCAATATCCCTGCTGAGCTTGGTAAAGCGAAATAGATTTTCGTCGATCAAAATGTATTGGGGACAATTTCGACAATTTTTTATTCCTAACTAAAATGTTGAAAAAACACGAAAATAGCGCAAATTAATTCAGCATTTTTCTCTATGTTTACAATAAAATAAAATTATAGGAATTGGAAAAAAAATACCGAATCAATTTTACCTATTTTCGTATTTTTTACATTTTACGTTTTAGTATTAAAGGGCTAGTAATTTTTTCAAAAGAAAGTTGGTTTGATTATTGCCTTCCAGGAAGATTGATGGTGGTTCTTAGCTAATTCCTCCGTGTCCCACTCAACGTCCCCAAACGGGATTCCACAAGCTAGTTCCGGTCCGATGGGATTTGTTTCTGCACCAGCTTCTGATAGGACATATGCGCTCTCATTCCCTTGGATGCCTTTGTGATCTGGTACCCAAACAAGCTCCACCTTGTGTGTTTTTTGAGTCTCCCAAACTTGTTTGGAAGAAAACCTGTATGATTGTTGCAAAGCCTTTCTTGCCGCCTGACTGTCAGAGAGAGAATGACTATGGGTTGGTATTTAGGATCCCTCTTTAGAATGCCTCTCGTACAAGCGCAAATAGCCATAACCTTGGCTTGAAAAAAAAGAGGCTTGAGTACAAGGCTTAGACTAATGTCTTGCCTCGGTCTCTCCCCATGAATCCAGCCCCTACCCCATGCTTGACTCAGAGCCATCCGTATAACAGATTTGCTCTCTTGTCGGCATTGGTAAGTCCCTTGATGTGGGTTTCCCGTCTTGTGGTGATGGTGATGGTGGTGTATGTTCCATGTTCCATCAAAGTAGGTTGGATTCAGTTGTGTCCGACGGCATCTCAGATGTGTCGATTCTTATGACATCCATTATGTTGAAGTGGCCCAGGTTGTTGCCCAGGAACTTTAGTTCCAAATCCCAGATGGTGTCGGAAACAAAATGTCATATCATAGAGTTATTGGTATTGGTAAGTATGGATGGTGACTGATGCGCTGCGACCTGATTAGATCTATTGTGCCCCATGCTATCACATGGTGTTCCATCAATATATGGTGGGGTGTTTCTGGATGTTCCCCACAGAATCTGCAGGTGCTGTTCTCCTCTGAGCCTAGCTTCTTAAGGTCTTCTTTGAGTCTGCAATGCCCCGTTAGGAAGCCCGTCATTGTCTTTAGACTAGTTTTGCTGAGGTTAATCAGTAATCATAGAGTTAAGACAGTCAGTACATTCAGACTGAAATCTAGGTATCCAGATATTATATAACCGCTCATCAAGGCCCACGATTTCATTTCAGTCTGATCATAGATTGATGAGAAAAGTATGATGTGATGATTGGTACCTGGTACCTTCCTAATAATTTTTTAGGTTTTGGTACATTATCTGCATCATTATTATATGTTTTTACAATAAAACCGTTTAACATTAAAAATACCCATTTTTAAATTATTATTAAAGGTGTACCTACTGCCAAATTGATTTTTACTCAATTTTGTTTTTTTACAGATATTACCAAGGGAACAGTTTTCTCATCATCACCAATGGCTTTCTTTTTCTGCTATCAGGGGCAGGAAAATTATCGTATGGTTAGCAGTGGCTGATCTCCTAGCTTCTTTAGGTAAAGTAAAAATATTTTTTAAATATATCTTCGATGTATAATCGCATAGTATTCATTTTGTGTAAACTGTAAAGTTTTCCAATCTCAATCTGAGAGAACGTTTGATGAAATTATCACTTTCTCTCTAGATGTAAACATAGTTTGGCATAATTTACAAAAGACAACGTCATCTCCAACGCTCGATCATTCTAATTATATTTAGAGTTTTAAGAGTTATGAAAAAAAAAATTCTTAGTATTATTTCTAGGATATTATGTTACATGTATTAAATACAACAGTGTCAACGACGTTTCTTAGACGGACTTCAAGCAATGTGATGAACATGAATGAAGATAAAAAATCTTATACACACTTTTTCCGCCTAATTGAGAAGCCAATTTCTTTAAATGAGAACATCTTTTGGACAGGTATTCCTAAGATTATAATTTTCACAGTGAATCCACTGATGTTTTTGAATAGAAAAATCCAATAAGTGTGTATAATATCTTTTACTTTTCATTCATGTTCATTACATTGATTAAAGTGCGTACAGCGCACTCAGCTAGGTGGAAAAATTAAAATTCATCAGAGAAATCTAGTGGGTAATTTTTTTTTCGATCGAAAAAAGGGTAGGCAAATGGATCTTTCCAATGTTTTCCTAAATTTTAAGTATTTATTTCAGTTTTTTAAAAGTCTATTTCTTCATGAATTTTCACAAGTAATTAACATAAGGTTTCTTGGGGCGTTAGAAGAGTTACAAATAATTAATTATATGTTATTGTTTTCCCAAATAATTTTGATTTTATTAATTTTTTCTCAAGGTGTATTCACACGTTCCACGATATGGATAAATTATAAAAATATAATGCCAGCTACAGATGACAACTCCAGCGTTCTATTTTGTGCATTATCATCGGTGAGATTCAATTTGCTATATCATGAAAAAGATGTGAAAATATTTCTGTATTTTTTTTTTTGAGGCATTCACACAATATTTCTACACGTCCACTTGGATCTGGACCTTGTGCTATGCGATAGACATGAGGATGATCCTGACGCAAAAAGAAAGCCATATGAAGTTTTACCATCTGGCAGCTTGGGTGATTCCTGCTATATCCACCGCCACAGGATTGTGTTTGCTCTACTTTCCTGATGCAAAGTAAATGTTAATATAATAACTATACACCAATAATGAATAAACTGAAAAATTTTGCCAAGTTTTATGCCGCGAAATGGGGGAAAAATGCTTGCAAACGTGACTGAAAACGGACGAGCCCGCCTAAGCGGTCGAGTAGTAGGAGAGACCGGGAGATGAGGGGACGTGATATTCTCTTCACAATACGCCTCCCCTCATCTTCTCTCCTAATACTCGCCCACTTGGGCGGGCTCGGCCGAATTCAGTCATATGTTCGCAAGCATTTTTCACCCATTTCGCGGCACTGTAGCGAGAAATGAGAATATTGGTTTCGTAAAAAGGGCCAACCCTACAAATTGAAAATGGATGGAGTTGTGAACTTTTAAAAAAATCTCTAAATTTTCCGGCTTTTCCAGTTTTTCTTTGTTACTAATGTTCCGATAGGGTCGTACAATTCTTGTCATTGCAGCAACTAGATTGCAGTATTACAAGCAAAACACAAAAAAAAACAGATTGGCTCTCTATTGCATTTCATTGTAGAAAAGATAGCAAACAAATGTTCAAAATTTTTTCTCTATTGGATTTTCTTGAAAAATGAGCATCTATTATGTTAATTATCGACAGAATCATCATTGTGTGTATTATTTTCATGTGAATTCAATAATTACCGAATGTTTTACCAGTTTTCGAATTTAATACATATATTTTTTGTTTGGAGGCAATTTCCTTACTGTAAAACATATAATTTTTGTTTCACATGGATTACTTTCAGATTATGGTATTTCATATTGGACAATTGAATTTTTTTTTAAATTTATACATTTTTAAACAGATATTCCTTTTGAAAGTATTTCTGGATAGGTTTCGAAAAGAGCAGGAAAATTACATTTTTGCCATAATTTAATTATGAAAGATATTACATCCAGTCATTAAATTTGTTGTTCAATAAACAAATTTGTATTTTCCCATTACCTCTTATGTAATTTATGATAATTAAATTTTTATCGCAGCACTCTATATAGATTGGTAAAAAATTCCCAAAAAAATCAAATTATTGTAAAAAACAATAAAATAGTTTTAATCTATTCAGAATTTTCTCGGGATTCCGAAAATGCAATATAATACAGAGTGTTCCACTTGAAAATCAAGGATTGTTATCACTTTAGGCCAAATCGGATGTCCGACAAAATCGTCAAAGACTCCAAAATGTGACGTTTTCCGTTTATATCGACTTTGTTGATTTTCGTTTTGATAGCATGAAAAACAGAGTGAAAATCAGGTGTGCTAGTGATAACGTTGTCACCTGATATTAATAAATAGATTATGACACCCAAAAAAATTTCTGAGAGGGGAGGTTGCAATCCAAATATCGATTTTGAATAGTAGTTTATTTCAAAGCTTACTAAGTTTCCTTCACATTCATAGATAGTTTTCAATTTCTCAAAAGGCAAGTTTTAAATGACGTGTTTGTAATTTTCTATGATTTTTTTCAGTTGCCATACTCACTCTTCATTGAAAACAACGCTATTGCGGATTCTTCCGAATTACATTTTAACATACATTCCTATAGCAATCACAATGGTGGCCAATCCATGTTTATACATGCATTCTACGAAGGACATGGAAAGGATAATAACCAGTACTTCTGGCCAGTTCACAAGCAAGGAGAGGAATATGATAGATTCTATTAAACTGAAGTTTTCTGCTATAAACATTGTATTTTATATCTGCTGGACCCCCAACTTGTTAAATGGTTTATTACTTTGGATTTTATGGTTCCATCTACCAGTCACAAGTATCATTACATTATGGTACATTATGGTAAGTGATAATAGAAATTTATGATAAAAGTGTGAAAAGTGGAAAGCAATTAGTAATTCAATGTTCGTAGGGAGAAGTACTTAGTTGTTTTCTGACAAATATTTGCCACAAATTTTCCAGTTTGTGCATGGGATAGTGTGGAGAGAAGGGAAATTCGACTTCGTCGAAATTATTCGTTTCAGTGAAAAGTAGAAGTTTAAAACATGTGTGTAAATGTGTAAATTCACACCAGTGCTTCAAACATACTTTACATAAGTGCATCATAAAGCATTTTTGACACGGAAGTCTAATATGAGAAGTAAACTTAAAAACAAATCAAACTCATCATTCTGTCAAATTATACAATTCCAAATTATATAAAATCGAGGAGTAACTGTGGAATAAAAATAAGTAAAAAAACATCTTTACTTTGAACAGTGGCGCACCCAAAATGATATTATGAAAATTGTATTGGTACACTTTTTCATACAGGGGTTTCCGAACTAGATCCAAATTTGATCCAAATATAAAATAAACAGAATTTCATTTGGAAGAATAAAGTTCATACTGTACTTTGTATACTAAGGGCCGGTTTTTCAATATCCTGTAAGCGTAGTTTGATCATAGTATTTCTATTGTCTTCATACCATGGTTTGACTGACAGCTGAATTTGACTGGTTATGACTGGTTAGGTTAGGTACTCACCTAATTTGAACTGATTATTGTCGAAAATGTAGAAGTTTACTCCAAAAAATCTTTGGGACATGTTTATATGAACTTTTCACCCTAAAAACTTTCAAAGAATCTCCTCCCAAAGTTTGTCAACGTACTTAATCAACCACCTGGAACAAGGACTCAATTCGTATATTGCAGAAATGGTTCATGTGTAATTAGTGGCAGTTGAGCCGTCAAACTGACATTTCTGTATTTACGGTGATTGTTGTAACTGTGGAAATGTATACATATACGGAAAAAGCAAAACACCGATTTGAAAATACCAAAAGTCCTGTTCTGATTGGTTTGAAACAAGTTTATATAATATGCGGAAAATTGTCAATCTAACCATCAGTCAAATTCAGCTGTCAGCCAAACTACGCTAACAGGATATCGAAAAACCGGGCCTAAATGTGAATGATATTGGATGTTCACACCTATTGCTCATTTGGCCAGTGACATTGATTTTTAATAATATTTGATTTTGTAGGCATTGATGAATCCTCTCCAAGCACTTCTCAATTGCCTCGTATATCGAAGATGGAGCTATGGGTCAGAAAGAGTCATTCTACCTTGGAGACAACTAGAAACAACTGGCTCAACTGACAGCAAAAGGAGCTTGTCAAAGTCTTCGTTAGAAGGCACCGTTCGAGAGGAAATATATCCATTATTACAGAATGCTCCTTCAAATAGTGTAAATTTGTATCAAAGTCTTACATATAGATGATATTGATTTTTTTTTGTCGAAAATGTCCTTAGGTAAAGCATGAAAGTTTCTACAATTTTTTACATTTCGATTGCTTTTATCGCAATATATTATATAATATGACATATTATATAGGTACGAGTTTAATTTCTCTCAAGTCTCGTGTTGGGGTGAAGTGTCACGTGAAGAATAATTTTTCTTATTGTATTTTTGTAGTTTATCATGGAAGTTCTCTGATTGTCTTCCTACGAAAGCGCAGGAGGGCCACAAGCAGTTTTTTTCATCACAAGTCGAAATTTCGAGAAAAAATGGAAATTTCGACTTTAATGTTGAAATTTCGATATTAATGTCGAAATTTCGACTTTTTTCTCGACACTTCGACTTTTTTCTCGAAATTTCAACTTTTATGTCGAAATCTAATCACTTCGACTTTATTGTCGCACGTTAAAGGGTAAGACCTCGTTAATCCTTGGCTCGCACAAGTTTCGACTTTTGAGGGCTGCCGTTCGTAAGGGGACGACAGCTGGTTAACGGAAAAAACAATTTTAACAATTTTTACTTCTGCAGACTGTATGCCTCAGGGAACAACCCCCAATGCGGTGGGTTCCAAAGCTTTGCTCTTCATTGGAAGAAAGTGCCAATGAATTGATGTGAGGACTGAGCTCGACTGGTCAGTCTCGATTGGACCGTTAACAGCGGAACTCCTATTGCTCATTTGGCCAGTGACATTGATTTTTAATAATATTTGATTTTGTAGGCATTGATGAATCCTCTCCAAGCACTTCTCAATTGCCTCGTATATCGAAGATGGAGCTATGGGTCAGAAAGAGTCATTCTACCTTGGAGACAACTAGAAACAACTGGCTCAACTGACAGCAAAAGAAGCTTGTCAAAGTCTTCGTTAGAAGGCACCGTTCGAGAGGAAATATATCCATTATTACAGAATGCTCCTTCAAATAGTGTAAATTTGTATCAAAGTCTTACATATAGATGATATTGATTTTTTTTAGTCGAAAATGTCCTTAGGTAAAGCATGAAAGTTTCTACAATTTTTTACATTTCGATTGCTTTTATCGCAATATATTATATAATATGACATATTATATAGGTACGAGTTTAATTTCTCTCAAGTCTCGTGTTGGGGTGAAGTGTCACGTGAAGAATAATTTTTCTTATTGTATTTTTGTAGTTTATCATGGAAGTTCTCTGATTGTCTTCCTACGAAAGCGCAGGAGGGCCACAAGCAGTTTTTTTCATCACAAGTCGAAATTTCGAGAAAAAATGGAAATTTCGACTTTAATGTTGAAATTTCGATATTAATGTCGAAATTTCGACTTTTTTCTCGACACTTCGACTTTTTTCTCGAAATTTCAACTTTTATGTCGAAATCTAATCACTTCGACTTTATTGTCGCACGTTAAAGGGTAAGACCTCGTTAATCCTTGGCTCGCACAAGTTTCGACTTTTGAGGGCTGCCGTTCGTAAGGGGACGACAGCTGGTTAACGGAAAAAACAATTTTAACAATTTTTACTTCTGCAGACTGTATGCCTCAGGGAACAACCCCCAATGCGGTGGGTTCCAAAGCTTTGCTCTTCATTGGAAGAAAGTGCCAATGAATTGATGTGAGGACTGAGCTCGACTGGTCAGTCTCGATTGGACCGTTAACAGCGGAACTCCTATTGCTCATTTGGCCAGTGACATTGATTTTTAATAATATTTGATTTTGTAGGCATTGATGAATCCTCTCCAAGCACTTCTCAATTGCCTCGTATATCGAAGATGGAGCTATGGGTCAGAAAGAGTCATTCTACCTTGGAGACAACTAGAAACAACTGGCTCAACTGACAGCAAAAGAAGCTTGTCAAAGTCTTCGTTAGAAGGCACCGTTCGAGAGGAAATATATCCATTATTACAGAATGCTCCTTCAAATAGTGTAAATTTGTATCAAAGTCTTACATATAGATGATATTGATTTTTTTTAGTCGAAAATGTCCTTAGGTAAAGCATGAAAGTTTCTATAATTTTTTACATTTCGATTGCTTTTATCGCAATATATTATATAATATGACATATTTTATAGGTACGAGTTTAATTTCTCTCAAGTCTCGTGTTTGGGTGAAGTGTCACGTGAAGAATAATTTTTCTTATTGTATTTTTGTAGTTTATCATGGAAGTTCTCTGATTGTCTGCCTACGAAAGCGCAGGAGGGCCACAAGCATCAGTTTTTTTCATCACAAGTCGAAATTTCGAGAAAAAATGGAAATTTCGACTTTAATGTTGAAATTTCGATATTAATGTCGAAATTTCGACTTTTTTCTCGACACTTCGACTTTTTTCTCGAAATTTCAACTTTTATGTCGAAATCTAATCACTTCGACTTTATTGTCGAAATTTCGAGAAAAAAGTCGAAATGTCGAGAAAAACTTCGAAATTTCGACATTAAACTCGAAATTTCCAGAAGAGAGTCGAAATTTCAACATTAAAGTCGAAGTGATTAAAATTCGACATAAAAGTCGAAATTTCGACATTAAACCCGAAATTTCAAGAAAAAAAGTCGAAATTTCGAAATTTATATGAAAAAACTTTTTTCTCGAAATTTCGACTTTTTTCTCGAAATTTCGACTTTGAAGTCGAAGTGATGAAAAAAAACCTCTTGTGGCCCTCCTGCGCTTTCGTAGGTATCTGCCAGTCTCTGCCTATGAATATTATAATAACATTTGACCTTGACACTTGACATTACTCTCATTTTTTGAGTGATTCTTTATTCTTTAGATTTGTCTGTGGTGAAGATTCATTGCTGCAATTTTTCAGTATTTGAGCGGAAAAACTAGGGCTGTGGTCAATCCAATGCCATATGTTTATTATATGAGGTGTGGTAGACAAATGAGAGGCGAGTTTTTGGACGTTGTCTACCCACAAAGCTCTGCTTTGAAATTATTTTGCCGATTTTCAGCATTAGACAATTTCTGGTTGTTGGGAAAAGAGTGCAAGAACACATTTGCAGATGCATAATTCTTGCACCGCGGCAAAAAAATGAATTACTTAAGTCATATCGAAGCTATATAGCTTTCTGCATCAGATAAAAAAAACAATATAGGTAGAAAGATTAAGAAATAAACAACAATTCATTAACATGAGATCTCATGGCAGATTGTTTTCTTGTAGTTTTTAAAAGGAATATAATCAATAATATAACACTGTGGCGTCATCTGGTTCGTAAAATATTAATGATTTGAAGGATGGAAACCTGCACAAATATTTCAGAGAAATTCATGGCAATGTTTTTTATACGCGAAATGTAGGTATTCCCGCTAGATGGCAACCAAAATTTATTCAAGTTTGAATAGACTGTTCAAAATGTCGAAAGTTTAAATAAGTTCATCAGACATTTTCATCTTCACAGATGGGTCATTGAGCAACATTGCCTGGTAATGGAACTTTTGAACAGTTGAAATAGATACTTTACCGTCCTCTATCGCTTACGGCAAGAAATACCCCATTTTCAAGAGTTCAACCAATTGAATATAGATGCCGCACTAATTTTGCAGATTTGTTTGATGAAAACATTGGCAGAATGCAGTGAACTATAGTACAGTAGTACAACACATCTAGCTATTCGCGATCACCACGGAGTGGGCGACATCTACATTTTAAAATTCGAACATAAAACTCCGGGAAAATGAACATTCTGCCATAAGATCTCATGTTAATAAATTGTTGATTATTTCTTTGTAGAACTATATTTGGTTCGATTTTTTTGAAATAATGCGAAAAGCATATCTTTGATGTTTCGAGTGAATTAAAAAAAACTTGTTCAGTGCCGCAGTGAAAGAATTATTCATCTTCAAATGTGTCTATGCACTCCTCTTTCAGAAACTATCTAAAATATGTGAAATTAGATTAAAAATCGGGAAGCCAATTAGTTATACGTATGAGAAAGATGATGTTTGTTTATAAATGGTGTAAATATATCCAACTTTTTTCTAGATGCAAAAAAGGTGACATTGATGAAAAGTCAGAGGTCATTCCATCTTAAAAAATTACAGAAATTGGTTCATATCGAAACTTTTTCCACTTAATACTGAAATGTGTCGTCTAAATGAATCTTTACAACAGGCATTTCCAAAAGTTGGAAGATAGAAGTAAAAGTTCAAAAATTCAAAATATTTCAACACACAGATAATTGACATTTGCTTTGTTTTCACGGAGTTTAGAAGCGCCACCTGGTGCCAATGGTGATCGCGAATAGATTTGAAAATACTCCCACGATGTGCGGTAGCCGTATGTCGTCGGTCGTACCTAGTAAAAAAGCACAATTATATTCAGTCAACAACTGGTACAGTCTGTGAAACATTAATACACAATAAAAATGGAGTTTCAATTTAATCTTAAAGGTAGAGTTTCAAATGGTCAGACACGGGAAGTGATAGCGTTGTTTGATTTATCAAACAACGGTGATAGCTAATGTTAATCACTTTATGAGAAAGGAGGCGCGAGGCGAAAAACAATAAACCATCAAAAGATTTGAAAAAGGCGCTCGAGCATGGTTCGTGTATTTGTGGATACGATTGAACCCTTTTTGCTTATAGACCCGAGCGTATAGCCTATCTTTTTCCTTCCGAATGCCTCCTCATGTTATTCTTTACGATGGTCCTGAAGGGACATCGTAGATTTTTTTTAATCTCATTATAATGACTTACCTTATCTCATTATAATCAGATAATTAACTCATTATAATGAGATAAATTATTTCATTATTATGA
Source organism: Chrysolina haemoptera (assembly GCA_958298965.1). Lineage (NCBI taxonomy): Eukaryota > Metazoa > Arthropoda > Insecta > Coleoptera > Chrysomelidae > Chrysolina > Chrysolina haemoptera. Next base: position 5,095,920 of record OY282586.1, on the reverse strand, counting down.
GATACGGTAAGTTAATGACTTAATATTATGCAACGTTGCCAACAGGTGTTGATTTTCTTTGCGCTTGGAGTAGGAATTTAACATTCACAGGGAGATTGGTTTTACTGTAGCTGGTAGTATAATCGTTGTTTCGTCGATTTCGTCTGGTATTGCATATCAGTACTGGACAATATTCAGCAGTTGTGATTATGGATATTCGTGTAAAAAAAAATTAGTTTTACTAACAACGAGCTGAGATATATGAGCGTTTGCTTCGTTATTGTCTATAATGATGTTTCATATCAATCCAAATAATACTTTTAGACTTCATCAATAGGTAGTAGGGCAAATAGTTAAGAATTGCCCAGAGATTATTTGCAAGTTGGAAACTCAGTAGTGAAAAAAAAAATTCTTTTTGTTGAAGCCAATCATGACAGAAATTCGTCAGTCGTTGAAAAGAACTAAAATCTACTAGAAAGAAATCAACAAATAATAACTTCAAAATCACTTTGAGGAAGATCTTCAATTCTATTTCATTATTTTCAATTAATTAAATTACAAGAAATTTAATATTTTTGCATGTTTTGATTCCCAAGAGAATATCGTGAGAACCAAAGGAAAGGTAGTAAATGATGTTCTTCTTGAAGGGTCAAATAGCTCAGTGGTTGAGACTGAAGCGTTCAAAACCATTGACTGCTGGTCGGCTAGGTTCGAATCCTCAGCGACTTCAGATTTTCATCTGATGGCCCGAGAAAGTGCTAGGAATCGCACGTTAAAGGGTAAGACCTCGTTAATCCTTGGCTCGCACAAGTTTCGACTTTTGAGGGCTGCCGTTCGTAAGGGGACGACAGCTGGTTAACGGAAAAAACAATTTTAACAATTTTTACTTCTGCAGACTGTATGCCTCAGGGAATAACCCCCAATGCGGTGGGTTCCAAAGCTTTGCTCTTCATTGGAAGAAAGTGCCAATGAATTGATGTGAGGACTGAGCTCGACTGGTCAGTCTCGATTGGACCGTTAACAGCGGAACTCCTGATGAAAAGCATCGTCATGTAAAAACAGAGACAGATTACCAACCTTTAACAAAATTGAACAAACATGTAGGTAGGTATTCAAATTGTTTGTTCATTTTGAATCATTCCTTAAAATGTTCATAGATTAGTGACAAATATTAAAATATTTCAACTTAATCTGAAATAGTAGTTGTAGTAGTAGTAGTGCGGTCTTGTCCCGTTGCGATGAATATTTACTTGTTATAATTAATATCAAAAGTCTGTTTTTCAAACAACTTTCTTAAATAAAAAAGTTGAGATTTATACTTCAATAAAAAATATTGTTGATTCCTATAACACATTTACAAGCGTATGGCATAAAAAGAACATTGTGTCGTATTGCTGATCTGAGCAGTGTTTTCTTGCAGCCAGCGACCGCCTTCTTTGACCATCTTTGCTCATGTAGCCGTTTATACATCTGATCAACTTTTGGTATTTTATTGGAAATTTAAAATTCCATTAGAGAACTCTCGACCACAAAAACTGACTCGATAACTCCCTAACACCGACTCAATTCAATTATTGTGACATATTTACGCGCTCACTCCAATAGAAATACGTCATTTTGAAATTTTTATATCGTCGGCTACCCTTTCACATACCGAGAGGAAGCATTAAACAAGCCAGCCTTGATCGAGTTCATCGCAATAGATTATCGACTGTCTTCGACTTCCGACTGAAAGGAGTAGAATGAAGAATAATTTATGGCGAGTTCTTGAAACTGGATAAAATGTGTTGTTTTATCGGCTAGAAAAAACAGTTGAGGTTGTATTTTATTAGTAGTTTTGTTGATTCGATGTTCGGAGCAAAAAGCTCGTGATTGGAACGATTCGTATCGTGGTAATAAATTATTATTAAATGTTCAGAAGAAATTCCGATTCACAACGGCCTTTGAACCCGTGAATGGTATATTCTGTAACAAGGTTAGAATGAATATTCCATGCAAGTGGAACTGACTTTCTCCTCGATAAATTAATTCCCTTGAGTGAAATCCATTTTATGATGACGTTTGAGTAATTTTGACAGCGATAAAAAGGCCAAAAAGGGTACATTCTTTTTCATCTTGATAAAAATGTCTATTCCTCAAAATATATCAAGAAAATGTGAACCTACTTTGAACAAGCAATGAATGTCTAAGAATAAACCAAAAGAAGCACGTAATATTTTCACAAATAATATTACATCGCGACATGTTTCGCTACACTGTCGCTTTTTCAAGCAAGTTTTTATAGATATCAACCGCTTGAAAAACTGAATTAAGTTTCAGTTACTCACGTTTCTAACAGTCTAAGAAGTGCTATGGATTTCCATCAAGTAACAACCGATTCAATTAAAAACCACTCAAATATCTACAATGGCATTCAGCATACCACGATAAATGATCAATTAATCACATATTCCACAATCTGTATTGTATTTAATGATTTTTTTTTAATATTACCATAGCAACTCCATGTTTTAAGTACATTAAGATTCATATTACGATATGAGATGGAACATTTGTCAACATTTGTACAATATTTTACCTATTACCAATAATGTTAATTATTTATTCAAAATTAGTCAATATTCCTTAAATTAATGATATTAGAATCATGCAACAAGCAAGCGTTGCGCCCATTGTTGATTTATTTTGCGAACTGTCAACTTTGACACGTTCGTTCCAATTTAGTAAAATTACATCACCATTAGTTCAGACCATCAGAGAATAGATTCAGATATAGATTCCACTACAAATTAAAAAATGCAAACCTTATTACCTGATAAATCCCGAGATAGATACTCAGATTTATAATAAATTAGTTCTTGTTATCCTTTTCCATTAAATAGACTGACATTTAAAAGGAGAAACGACTAAATTTTACGAAAAGCATATCAGTATCGTAATGTTTGATATTTCATGTTGGTAGAGGTATTAATGGGTTTGAATAAGGACAACTCTGTATGTAGAATTAGTTTAATCTTTCCTCTTGAAGATTTGGTGATTGAAACACCTGACGAGGTGTTAAAAATAGCGGTTTGATGTAGGGATGAAATTCCAGTACTTATATTGGAAAAACCTACGGTCCTACGGTCGTTGGAAAAAGAAATTTGTCCGATAAAAAAGCTCTTGTGTTTTCACTGATGGAAAAGATTGGTGATGGAAAGAGAACAGAGAAAAAGGTGGAAAGAGTGAAGGGGGAAAAGAGGAAAAGAAGGCTAGGAGGATAAAGGGGCAAATCAGGTGAAAAGTGAAGGAAAAAAAACGAAGAGGGGGAGGTGGGATACAAAATCGTCGTCGCAATTTCGGAGTTTTGTCAATTGGATCACTCTTGTACAAATCGCTCCAGAAAGATTGAAGAGAGGGAGAGAGGGGGAGAGAGCGACCTACCTATGAAGAAGAGTTAGGTAAAATTGAAATCCATTTCAGATTATTACTCATTACGAATATTTCGACAACACCATAAGGAAGTTGAATATGACCATAATAGCTCAATCAATGGTATACATTGCAACGATCTTATCGAAATATGAGGAATATATAGTCCTTTCTAAACAAGTGACCATTTTCAGTCCACCTCGGTGAACCCAGAATAATCCCATAAACTGGAATAATACAGTTATCATTCAATATCTATCGACAAAGATACATGTTTGGAAATCACGCAGACGAGGACAAAACAGATCTTATCCCTCCGAATCGTAAAAATCCGCCGTAAACTTATTGGAGAACATTATTCAAATATGTTTACGTGCCACTTAGTGATCGTACAAGTCCGCAGACATAATAATTTCAATAAAATATGGACAATAGAGATTTTACAAGCTTCGAGGTATGCGTTTATTGTAATTGTAAAACACCTTATTGTGAGTGGCTTTCGAGGAATAACTGCGCCAAATTAGAATAATTTTCAGGTGCGTGAATAAAAATTCGGATATGGCTACTCACCCGACGGGGAGGATTTATAGTCGGCAATGGAGAAATATTATGAAAGATCATTAATTCAGTGTGAATAATGAAACATGATCAGAATAAAATAACCAATAAAAAGATATTATTTAAAAAAATCTAATATAAGTTATTCTGCGAATTGCAGATTCAAGACCTTGTCGCGCAAAGTGTTTTCAGTTCGGATACGAAAGAAAAAAGATTTTGAATTTGTAACTCACCAGAACAACCGACATTACACAGCTGAAGCAGTTATTTTTTACTTTTTACCTACCATCAATATGTCGGTAATATCAATCATAACGATACTGTTATGAGTTTCGTAATGAGGTTCATTACGACACTGTTACGCTATTACGACACTGGAACATAAACATGAAGGTTCATTACGACACTGGAACTTCATTACGAAACTGTTATTCCATTACGATACTGGAACATAAACATGATCAGAGTTTATGATGAATTTATCGAAATTGACGTAATGTCAAATTTGGGCTTTTGAAATGACAACTTTAGATACGTTACTGGCTCTCCCTCTATAATATCACTACTGTGAAGACTGTTAACTATCTTTGAGTGGATATTTAGAATTATCGAAGGTAGGTAAAAAATTGTACAATATTTGTATCGTAAATTCATATTACGATAATCGATGGGTTATCTCATATCGTCATATGAATATTTACGACACATTTATGGATTTTTGAAAAACCCTGGTTATCACAAGGCCTGTTTACTTTGAGTTTTAAGTTATTTAACTTTTCAATCTAGATATAAACTCAGCCGCCATTATTTTAATATGGTGATCTGGTTCGAGGACTGGAGGTAACAGACCACATTCAAAGGCTTTTTTGATGAAAATTAGAAAGCATCAAAAGATGTTTGGTTCATCTGATACTCTTAAACTACGTCCACTGATTCTCATAATATAACCCAAAGTTGCAGGTGTTTTTAAAATTTATTCTCGTTTACAACATCAAAGAAACAATGGTGGTCTTTTTGTTCAAACTCTGATTCGACTAATCTATTTTGGTCCTGAGCTACGCTGATTTAGTCATAGAATCGGATCTCATCCAAGGCTACCTTGATTTCACAATCAGGAACCTCAGGAAGCATATCATGCCATTTATTTTTATTTGATCCACAAACAAATAACAACAGACATACTTGAGGTGTCTGAAATTGGCTACGTTAAATCAAAATATATCATAAACTTTTTTTTTCATGGAGGATACTGTAGCATTTTTGTCACGATGATGAACGAATCCCGTGGAGAAGAAATCATTTCCATTCGAGAATTTTCATCAAATAGCACTAAACTTATGTTTTGATGAAGATATTTTTCCTGCCGATGGAGCACTAGTCACTTCAGAAATGTTTTATGAGTATCACCACACATTACTATTATAGTAAAAGTGTTGGTAAGTTTCCAACGCTGTAATTTTGAGCGACATTTTAAGCGTTATTTCTTTAAATAAAAAACATCCGTTTATAGTTAAGTCTCAAGTGGTCCTTTTTCCACAATTTTACTATCCAACGCTTAACTTACCAGACCTAGCAGATAATAGTTATTTATGTAATAAGGATCATAAAGACGATCATTATGGTACAAGTCGTGAATGTTATCGGGCGAGGCGTAGCCGAGTCCGATAACACTGCGTGTGCCATAATGATTGTTTATGATTCGTATTACATACAAAATTTTATCTGATGGCATTTATATCAATACATTTTCGAAAAATTAAAAACTGCATTTTCGACATGTCACAATGACAACTATTTTTAAAGGAGTAAGTATTGTGTAGTTTCAAATATTAGTAGGTGAGTGAGCTGTGCTTTGCCATTTCCTTGACAACGTCATCAGGTTGTAACGGCAATATTTATTTATCGCTGTCAAACTCAATAATTATTGTCAGGTAGAATTTAATATAATTTAAAAAATGAGTGATTCTGAAGCTGATAGTTTACCTTCTGATTTGGAAGAAATGTCGAGAAATATCGTGGACTCCCTTTTGGCGGAAAAATCACGGAGTGTATATGAAATGGTGTTTAATCGGTACGAAGAATGGTGTTCTGCTAAAAAAATCAAGAATATCACTCATGAAAAAGTATTGTTGGCTTACTTTGAATGCTTATCTAAGGAAAGAAAACCACCTTCTCTTTGGTCGTATTATTCGATGATAAGAAGTATTTTATCAACAAGAAAAAACGTTGATATTAGTAAGTACCTACAGCTGGTTGCATTACTAAAACGTAAATCAGAAGGTTACAGAGCTAAAAAATCCAAAATTTTTACTAAACAAGATGTTACAAAGTTTTTAACGGAAGCATCAGATGATACATACTTATTTAATAAAGTTGCCATGATAATTGGACTAAGTGGAGCATGCCGAAGAGGGGAATTGACAAATATGCTTGTTGAAAATGTAATAGATGAAGGATCCGTTTTTAGAATTACATTACCGAATACAAAAACAAAGGTAATGCGAGAATTTTTTGTAACTTCGGGGAATATCCCAGGATTGAATATGGTAGAACTTGTCAGATAATATGTGAAAATACGACCTTGCAACACAAACCATCTACGCTTTTTTGTCACTTATAGAAATAAGAAATGCACAAAACAACCCGTTGGAATACATACCTTTGGTAAAATGCCAAAACTTATTGCCACTTTCTTGAATTTTCCTCGCCCTGAAGAATATACCGGACATTGTTTTCGGCGATCGTCTGCTTCATTTTTGGCTGATTCTGGAGCTGATCTGTGTACCGTGAAACGCCATGGCGGATGGAAAAGCAATACTGTCGCTGAAGGTTACATCGAAAATTCGAAAGAGCAAAAGAAAAAAATATCAGAAGCAATTTTTGGTGCCAACAACCAAACAGGATTACAAGTTTCCCAACAATCATCAACTACTGATGTAAAAACTGTAGAATCCATTGGAATTAATATTACAAATTGTAGTAATTGTTCTTTTACCATTTATAATAAATAGTTTTGTACATAGTTATGCATTTTGAATAAACTTTTTTGATCAAACCATTACATGTTTTCCTTATAGAATTTCATTATGGTACTTAGTCCCATAATGAGCTTCCTTATGTCATCAAAATTGAGTGACATAACGTTGTCATTATGACATGCCATCAGATAAAATGAATAACTCCACTGAAATATACTCCAGGTATGTAGTTGAACAGGAAGTATTTTTTATTTTGTTGAAATTTGTTATTACGAATCTCCCAGGTTTTCGTAGAAAATAACCTCAAAAGCAGAGCTTGTCCGAGCAAGGGAGACCCAGGACTTACAGCTTAAAAAGTGGATTCCGAACCACTTTAGCTTCGTGGTGGCTGTGGGGCCGCCTCGGTGGGAGCAAACGCTCTAGCATCTCGACCACTTCGTTAGCAATAACTCTTTTTCCGTCTGCACTGCATTCTAAAATAATAATGAATTGTTTGAGTAGAATTGTTCTTTACTTTTATTTTCTGAAAAAAAAAGGAAATTAATTCTCTGCAGTCGTATAGTCACGATGGTTCGACTATTAACAACTCGAGCCGTTATAATAGGCCAGTAGAGATAGACATGAAAAATCGAAAATTTAACATGTTCTGCATATGATTAAAAGACTTAGGCAACTAACATATAAAATATATAACTTGAGGTGTATTTTAACAAAACAAAACTTATTAATAATATACAATTCACTGGTTGAATCAATCATTAGATACTGCATCACTGTATGGGGGGGAGCGTTCGAAAATGTACTGAATAATATCCAAGTCATTCAAAATTCTATAATCAAAATAATTTTGTCAAAATCTAAACGGTTTGATACGAAACAGTTGTATATTGAAACCAAATTACTTGACGTCAGAAGCCTGTATGCATACCAATGTCTCGTTTGGATATACTCCAATGAATTGAATTATGCCACGACTAAATCAAAAAATACTAGATATGGAAAAAATTTAACTCTACCCCTTTTCAAGAATTGCCATACACAAAGAACAATATTTTATTTTGCACCAAAATTGTATAATATGCTTCCAACAGAATCAAGGAAAAACGAAAACTTCAAAATGTATAAAGTAAATATTAAAAAATTCATCACTACAAACGTTGAACAAATTATGACTCTACTGAAACGCAGCATTATAAGAAATACGTAGGCATAATCCTCATAACCAATTATATATATATTATCTCAATGCTCAATGTTATTAACTGATTTATCTAGGTTCCATAATTCTATAATTTTGTTAAGTAAAATTTTTACTATAATTTTTCCATACATTCTTATGTGATCCCTTTCATATTCATGGCTATACAATACCGAACCGATACCATTTAAAAACAACAACTTTAGTCTACCAACTTTCTCGGTTTTCAATGTTTTCTATGTTTAGGTTTTCTCTCTTCGTTTTTGTTACCATAACTTAATAACTCACATATCGTATTAGAGTAATTATTGAAAGTGTTACCGTAAAGAGAATTATGGAGAGCAAAAAACAAGCCACTCGCGCTTAGTTTGCCTGCCATTTTTTCTCCGAACGGTTAAAATGACCTGAATGTAATATATTATCTTTTTGAATTGAAAATAAACTGAAACTGAAAACTGAAACTGAATTCCAAATGTTTTTGAACTTTGGTCAAGTAAATGGTATATCGAGAAACCAGTAAATCTCAGTTTGCCACCTGTTTCGGAGTCCGGAACATTGTCAAAATGGCAATTAACTTGAATTTTGCTGTATATACTCGTTGAGAAAATTCCAAAAGTTTTGCAAACTTGGAATATAGTATTGAATACATTATTTCATATCACGAATCAAGTTTGCAACCAATTCAAGTGTACGGAACATTTTTTTTATCGACCTATAATGTTTTTCTATACAATAAGAGAAAATTTCAAAAGTTCTGCAAACTTGACAGATACATCAGAAAAATATTTCGAAAAGTTGTGCAGATTTGCAACCTTTTACGTTGACCGGAACATATATTTTTTACTTCGTGGTAATTTTCTTGATCCAGTTGGTCTCGAAATTATTTCAGAAGTTTTGAAACTGTTGAAAATCTTGAAAACATCTATTCTGGTGCATTCGCAAATTAGCAACCTTGTGCACGATCCGGATTTGCAATGAATTAATTTTAAATTAATTAGATTTTTGCAATTTGCATGAAGTTCCGGATCGTGCACAAGGTTGCAAATTTGTGAACGCATCGATTATCATAATATAAATTTACGATACAAATATTATACAATATTTTATCTACCATCAATAATCCTAAATTATCCACTCAAAGATAGTTAACAATCTTCAAAATAGTGATCTTATAGAGGAAAAGCCAGCAATGTATTTCAAGTTGTGGGGTATACAGTGCGGCTTTTTATAGTCCCCCCCCCTGTTAACTTTTGAACGGTTTGCCGTAGAGAGATAAAAAAAAACCGTTTCGAGGGTTTCACCGATACTACTTTTTGAAATATAACGCATTGTGATTGCTCGATAGATGGCGCGGGGGGGCACAAAAACCTAATTTTTTTAAATGGCATGGGGGGTCAAGTGACACATCGTTGAAAAGAGAATTTGATTCTCTTTTTAACCATCTATTTTTTTTTAATTTCGTTGACACGTTTTTTCACAATAAGCATTTGAAGTGTCAAGTGTAAGAGCGCATCTGAATTCGTTTTCTTACCTTACCTCAATAACTTTTGAAGGGTTTGATGTGAAATAATGGGACGGAAAATATTTTGGGTGGTATTAAAATAATAATGTTTGAAGAAAAATACCTTAATTGTTCTAGTGATTCACAATTGCAATCAATACCACGAAATACGGTCAATAAAGACAATTCACAACATTAATAATTATTCATTTTGAATTCCTTTCAAAGCTTAATTAGGTATTAGGATATCGAAATTATACCCATTTCATTTATTTTTAATGACAAAAGTAATAACAGGTACTACGAAAGGACTATTTATTGGATTTGTTTAAATGACAATAATTAATTAGTTACCTATAAAAGTACAATGGATTGATGAATTATTGTATTCATATTCACTGAGGAGTTTTGTCTACTTATAATTATTATATACTTTGAATATTTGATATCATCATGGTTCGTATACGTCCTTTCGAAGAAAAAATTGAAGCAATTTATAATTTTGGTGAGGCCCATCGGAACTACCACGAAGCGGAGAGAATTTTTAATGAAAAATTTCCTGAACATCCTATAACTCGGAAATATTTGAGGAAACTAGTTGAAAAATTCAATAGAACTGGCAGTGTTCGTAGGAAAGGTGTAGCTGGTCGAAAATCAATTCCAGAAGAGACAAAGGTTTCGATAATTGCCGAAATGGTGGTAAATCCGCAACAAAGTACCTCTCGTGTAGCAAGTACGATTGGGGTCTCAACAGCTACAGTAAAAAAATATTTGAAGAAACACAAGTTCCATCCATATAAATTAGTAATGTTATACCAACTCACAGAAGACGACCCAGACCGAAGAATGGAATTTTGTGAAATTATGGAGGAAAGATAGCTAGGAACCCCAATTACATTAGGAATATTTGTTTTTCAGATGAAAGTACCTTTTTTTTGAACGAAAATGTGAATACACAAAATGTGCGATACTGGAGTGATATAAATCCCCATATCTTTCGAGAAGGTCACACACAGTTCCCATAGAAAGTAAATGTGTAAGCTGGAATTCTGGGAGACCATATTGTAGGTCCCTTATTTCTGGAAGAAAACTTAAACGGTAATTTGTACCTGGATTTACCAAGAGATACGGTTGAACCACTCATACTTGGAATATTAGAAGAAAATGAGAACGAATTTCAGGAACACATCACCTTCCAGCAAGATGGGGCCCCTCCTCACTTCCAACGTCAAGTTCGAGAGTATTTGGATGTAACATACCCTATGAGATGGATTGGAAGTCGTGGAATAAGAACAACATTCATTCAAAAATGCATTTTTGTAGATCTAAGACATGTCTTTTGTAGTTCAATCTGAAATTATGAGCCGATTTGCATAGCTATTATAGTAGATCGTGTAGGTGTTAACCGAAACTTCATGACTCTGAAACTGCAGAGAATTAATTTTCAATATTTCTCATACAATGGAAGCCCAGAACAATTTTACTATATCATATAAAAAAAATGGTTTATAAATATGGAGTTTTTCGAAGCACAATCTATCAGTGTATAACTAGAAGATTTTTTTTCCTTTTTGATGATCTCTTTTTTCTTGCTATATGGAAAATCCTTGCCAAGGGGGTTGCATTAAAATTATATGCTGAAGTTTTCCAGATATGCCACAAATTATAAGCATCTTGAAATTTCTGGTAGCCAAACGAGCTACATTCCTTTCCATAATGTCTAGCACAAATAAAATTAAGAGGTACATTTTTGAGCATCCCACTCTGGAAAACTTCCAACTTCCTACTATTCAAAGTTGACCCTGTACGGGGGCGTTCCCAGTAGTTTCCATAATTCGGCCTCATTTTTATTGCCCCAAGTATATGCCAACTATGATGGTTTTATATATCTCAAAGTAAAACCGTAAAATATGTGGGTCGTAAAATGTGTGGTTTTAGCAGATTAAACATAAAATTTTATATTTCGTACATATAAAGCTTTTCTCCTTTTTACTGTGAAATATTCAGCTCTGATGCAGATTTCCTTGAGTCTCTTCTCATATTCGTTATGTATTGTAAATAAAAAATATGCCGGAGGCATGAGAGAAGTTGCCATCAAAGTAAGGGTTATTTCAGCATTAAATTTACTGCCACCTTGACCTCTAAAGTTATTTCTTCCTAGAAAAGATTGTTTCCTAGAATATTATTGCAGCCGTATAGGCAAATTATGTGAATTTTATGCGAAATATATCTGCAGTGACCTCAATGTCAGATATGATTTCTCATCAGGGTAAGGTTTCTTATTATATTTCATTATGAAATATTAGACAATAAATACTTTCTACTCTGAACTCTGGAATGAGATTGTTTCGATTACTAAACAGTGTGTTTTCCGGAAAGTTCATGCATGAGTTCGCCTAGAATGATTTTTGAAATACAGATTCGCCGGAATATATCATTTTATTCTTTTTTACCCAGGATTCAGTTCGATGATGATGAAATACTAGAAAAAGATACAATAATGTTTTTATTGTGATAATAGAAAGGCCCATCAAATAAAACAGAAAAACTGTTATTGTAATAAAATGCTTGGGAGGGTTTATGAGATTATTTAAGAAATATACTGTTACATAAAAATACATTACACTGTTACATTTTAATACAAAATAATTGTTGTAGGTATTGATAACAGAAGGTTACTGTCAAATAAACAATTGAGAGATGTTACTTCATAACAAATCTTTTTGCCTGAACAGAATTTGTACTTTCTTTTGTACGACATTCATCCTGGGAAAAATATTTTCATAAATCCCCCCTTGTTGAAAGAAAATGATAAACACATCCAAAAAAAGTGACGATTCACTTATAATTGATTCTGCATGTCGATACTAGACCAGAATGAAAATTGTTTGATAGAAACACATTACTTACGTATTATTACTCAATATTATATATTCAATATTAATATCATTAAACTAATTTAATCTAAGAAAACGGTTTATTTCACATTGAAATAATATACAGGTGTTTCATAAATAAAACTTATTGTCTATAAACAAAAAACACAATGCCCTTTTTTGATACTTTTATTAACTTCCACTGAGTCCAAAAATGATTTCCAATTTTTGTTTGTGGTCTTATTTTGATTTCTTCCTAACACCATTATTACTTTGTTTTTGTTCAGTTTGGTTTGTTCGTCCACCTATGACATTGTTCCGTAACTGTCATATTACGTCACTGACAGTGCTCTATTTAATCCCGATTTAGTTGCTGCCGAAATCTGAACGTTCTTGTAAAGTATGAGTTTTGTTTTTTGCAGCTAATGAGATGAAATGTCCGACAACGAATCTCCCACCAAGATAAACAAAGATAAATAGTTTTTTAGACGCAGATAAAATCATTGCAGAAGTGGAAAAGAGACCTGCTCTTAACTCACCTCAATGTTACTGATAAGCGCTCTTCAGGTGATACCGATTTCCTCCATTTGCACGTTATTTTTCTACGAGCGTGCGCAAAGTAGTACTTTTTGGATATCCTGTATATCCACTGGATCTAGATGGATATCCTATAGACATACAATAGATATCCATATGTCCGCCTATATCCAGGATATAGGAGATATCTTATGGATGTCCATGAATATATCTATACTGGATATGTCGTTCATATCCCATTGATATCAATAGGATGTCTTATATTCACATTTGGCATATCCATTTGATATACAGTGAGTCCAAGAAAAGTTTATCCACCACGGGGATATCTGAAACGGTAATAGATAGTTTTGGTTAAATGTGAAAAAAGTTGCGCAACTGAAGGGCCATATAGCTGGAGGTATGAAGTTTCCAAATATAATTTCACTCATTTCTTTGCTTAACTTTCACTTTTATCTGTTACTAGTCAACACAGCAAAATGGCGTTTGGCCAGTCTTTGTCTTTCACAACTTACAACTACCCGACTCGACCTCGTCCGCTTCAATTCGTGTTCCGTTCGACTTCGACAACTCTCGAGCAATAAAGCTGCGTAGGCACCTATCATAGATTCACGTACGATCTGGCATCTCTCTCTCTCTAATATGTAGACTGGATATTCAGTGGATATTGGGCTATCCATTAGATATCTGATGGATATTGTGTGCTGTCTGGGTACAGATGCAGAGTGATCATTCTGTTTCATTTATGAAATTTATAATAATGTTTGACAGTCTTATAACCTAACAATAAAGGTTTTTTGATTACAAAAACAATATGAGATGTTGAAGACTAAAAGATTTTTTGTATATACGCACGATATTTTCCATCGTGGAGATTTTATTTTTGTTAGGTAATAGACGTTATACTTCAAACTGTTTATAAAAGTACTCTTGTTAATAATATATGGTACATTTTCTGAGTGAATGAATTGTAGAGCATAGACTAAAGAGGAAACAATTGGATAATCCAGGCTTTCAATGAAACCTATACGATATGAATATTTGTTGACAATAATATTTCTCTCAGATTCGATTTTCTGATTCATTAATTTTCGAGCTATATTTCCTTTTCGTTTTTTTATGGTCTCGGAGTCTTATTTAACATTTTTCAAGGATAACGAATTTTTCCCATTCAGAGAGGATCCAGAACAAGATTCACACCCTCTGCAGTGCTATCCTGATATATCTGTAGATAAGGATGGACTCGATATTGTAAATGACGTATGGTTATATTCTTTATATTTTTATAATTCTGACGCCTCTTAGTTCCAAGCCCGACCCTGTGCTCATTAAGCCTACTATCTAATTAACGATATATTGAGATCGAATTACAAAAGTACGCGATACACAACAACAAGCGAGTCCCGTACTTGGAAGCCTCGACGCGCATACCGACTTTTTACGCTGATATTACATAAATCTCGGCGACTTTTTTTGCACGCGACTCGATCTCGGCATGGGTTTCGATCCTTTTTGTATTCCAGAAGCCTGCATCTGAAACCGCTGCTGAAAATTTTTGTCGATTCCGTATTGTGGTTATATCAAACTTTCCGCCAAGTTAGGTGAAGTCTTTGTTCAATTAGTTATACAGGGTGATTCAAGCTCTGCACCTCTCGGAAACTTGTGGCCAGATATATAACGTTTTGATGAAAAAATAATTACGATGGTTTCGAAAAGAGCCTGACGTAAAAAAATATATTTTTATTGTTTTTTTCAAAAATCATCCTGTATTTTCTTTCATTTCAGTATTTTTCGAGGAAAAAATAAGCTGACTATATCCCCGTTTATGAGATATTGAAAATGAATGTTCTCAAAATAATCATTTATTTATTTCACAGACTACGGGTTCTGTGAAATGGATTATTTCATGTTTCAGTGTTTGGTTCATAACTTTTCTCCTCAATTTTCAGCTCTTATTTAACAGTTATGATGGTGAAGTCCCCTCGAGTGAAATACCTCGGAAGCAGAATACCTCTCCATTCGGATTTCTGGGAGAGTAGAACATGAGGTGACACACCATCCAAAAATTTATAGATTTATAGATCACCTCCAGGTGGAAACACCAGATCTTCTGGCTCTAACAGAAACACCAGTGAACTCCACCAACAAGATCCTGGTTACGAACTCTACTCTCGGTTCAGATTCAGAGGTGGTGTTTGTCTTTACTCTACGACTATAGTTCAAGCTGGCTAATACCAAACAGACCAAATGCATCTGCTGCTTTCACTTATCCTAATGAACCATCACCTATAGCGACAAGTCGTCAAGATGAGACCTTCGATATCACGTATGGTCTAGAGCCACTGGTCGAGCTACCGCATTTAGTGTCCCAATCTTTTTCCCACAACCAATCCTGATCCATTTAGTCTAGAAGTTTGCGCTCCACTTGGGAATACCGACCACAACCTCATCTCTACTCTTTCCTCTTTTTCTACGTCACCGAGCAGCACAAGGCAACAGAATTTAGGCGACTGGAATTGGCTTCTCATGTTTTCTTAGCATTTCCATGAGAAAGTGTATCTCTTTTGGAGATCTTACACAATGCACCGAGACAATTTCTGAGGTCATAAATCTGGGGATGCAAACATATATACGTAACACGTCAAGAAGACCATTATCTGATGAAACCTCCCCAGAGCTGTCGCCTTTAAGCAGGCAGCAACTGTCGATGGTTGAGAGCAGATCGAAATATGTTGAATCAAAGAAACAATCGAATCTTTGGAAGAGGATTCCAACGTCAAGATACGACCAAAGCTCGTTGAGTGTCTTAACGGTTCCCGATCTTTTTACATTAGATTAGATTAGGCTTTCGTGTTAGTAGCCTCGACACCGCGACCTTTGCAGATCTATTGTGTGTGCCCTCGAGACCATTTAGAGTTCTTCATCTAGTCCCCTCTTCGTTACAAGACTCCAAAGGCTAGTTTTTAAAACTCCCATCAATCTGGAAGCTCTTAGTTTTTCCTCTCCCAGCGTTAGAAACCTTAGCCTTCACAAGCCCTCGCAGTGGCATAGTAGCCATTGTACTCATAATATTATGTTTGTTGAGCCTACAGTGCTAAATTAACACCAGTTCTTTGTAGGTTATTCAACCTCTCTTATAATTTGGGGGTTGCTTCCGTCCAACTGGAAAATTGCAAGAGTACAACTAGTCCCCAAAAAGAGGGTGGACTCGGAGTTCAAGGAAAAAGCATACAACATAGAGCTCATGAAATATCTGTAGAACGCTTAGGAATTATCAATGATCGACAATGTGGTTTACGGCATCAGACATCAACTGGTGACCTGTTTGCTTATGTTCCACACATTTGGCAGCAATCTATCGGAAATATGGTAAAACATTGCAGAAGACAGATCGTGTTTGTCACCAGGGACTCCTAGCCAAACTTCCACCTTATGGCTTGACTCCCCAGTTGTGTTCTTTGCTATTTAGTGTTACGACCGGAAAATTAAACACATGCGAACGGCTCAACGGTTTATTCTATACTGACTTTTACAATGCACCTAGTCAGACTCAAGCCGTGAATAATACTTCAGTCACTCTTTTATCTTATAATTAGGCAAGTAATCCAGATGACGTCCCTTGCCTATTGAAACTATCATGTACAGGGTGCTTCCACACAATAACACAGTTCGATATTAGGATGATGACAATAATAATACTTATGGTAACACTAACAATGATATTAATAGAACTGATAAATAGCGGCCCGATCGGAAATGGTTGTCACAGCTTTCTCTCAGATCGATATCTCCACAAGGTGGTCCATGGAGTATCATACGATACTATGCCAATAAATGCTGGTTATTCGCAGGGATCCGTTTTAGCACCGTCACTGTTTCTTCTTCACAATAATGAATTTTTTCGGGAGCTACGTCATGTGTCGTTACTGTAAACTTATTATGAAACCAATAAATGGCTAAAACATAGATGAAGAATTGAATAAGGGAGAGATTCAGATAGATGTGGCAATGTAACGAGAAACCACTTCTTGTATTCAAACGGGCCCTTTTTCCATAGTCCAGTCCTGTTGAATCCGGTTTTTAATACATTCTTTACTCTTGCGTTGCTCGCAACCAGAGTGTGATATGGTACCGATAGTATTTTACTCGCATCTCTAGCAAAGCCAATAAAATAAATCTTATTGTGCGCGCGGCATCCAAGTTGACTTTTTTGTAATCGGAAGCTGACGGCATTTTTTTACATAACGATATAACTCGAGGCGTAATTACTGAACGCTGAGGATAAGAGAGGTAGAGAACAAAAAGAGAGTGTTACGTTATGATTTTATAGTTTATACAAAACGATAACTATAATACGAAATATGACAAAATACATGTAAAGGTAAATAAATATGAATATCATAGATCTTCACAGAGCTGTATGCCTCAGGGAACACCTTCCGAGACAGTGAATTCCAAAGCTTTGTCGTTTGCCCTGGGAAATATATATTCGCTATGCCTTCAAATTGACGGCATATTGATGTGAGGACTGAGCTCGACGGGTCCTCGAGAGACTTGTGAGAGCTAGGCAAGACGCAGCTCTTACCTTTTAACGTGTGGTACTATGTATAGGTATATTTGTTCCATTTGAACTTATCCACTTTATGTTGTGACATAAGTGACAAATGACGGGCATGCCCGTAATTGTTCATGGGCTTACTTTTATCGCCTACTTTTATTAAATATTTGACTACACCATGGGATTTTTGGATGGGATGATCATCCGAAATATTTGAAATATGTAGATAAGTAATTCAAATTTTACTCATTTTTGTAACAAACTCAATATCTTTTTGTGAAATATCGGTAACTCCGATTTGAGAGTATTGCAAATACACTAGGGTAGAGAGATTTATTTTAAAAATATTTCGACATACTACTTGGATTTTTGACGTATTATTGAAATTTTTAATTCTTTTGATATATTTTTAATATTTTTGTCAATGTTATTGTCGGAGTCATTTTCTAGAACCTTCCTGAAGTTTGGAGAGTTTCTTTCTAGACTTTCTAGAGTTTTTTCACCCGAATATATAGTCTTCTTTCGAGTGTCTTTTTCAATACGCTCTGGAACTTTCCACAATCTTTCAGCACCTTCTAAAAGAATTGAAACCTTCAATTGTTTCCTTTTTCAAACTTCCAGAAAGTTCCTATGCCCCCTTCTCACTGGTGACCCAATTTTCGAGAATGTCATTGGACTGTACTTTTAGTTCGTTCTATAATTTTCCTTTTTCCTCTGTTACGGTTCATTCTATGGTTTTGAAAACTTTGCTAAGTTGTTAAAATTGTTTTTTTCGTGAACTAGCTGTCAACCCCCTAAGAACGGCAGCCCTCAAAAGTGGACACTTGTGCGAGCTTAGGATTAACGAGGTCTTATATTTTAACGTGCTATTCCTAGCATGATCCTAGGAGAATAGATCACGGAAGGAGGTCCGCGCTCTACCGTTCGAGCTATCCTCGAACTTTCTAGAACCTTCCTCAAGCTTCGAGAAAATTCTAGATTTTTTAGGTATCCTTAAATTTGCAATACAAATTTTTCCGGTCAACTTTTCTATTTTATTTCCATACGAACCTTCCTCGAACTTTATGGAAAATAAAAAAAAAATGCTATATTGGTCCAGCCGCTCACGAGTTTTTTTGGGCTTAGTGAGCAACACATTTAGCGATTCATTTTTATTATATAGATTTTTAGCACTGAACTCAAGCTTGAAAATATCAACAAGTAAAAATGTCATTAGCGTATCTAGTTTTTTCCAAAAAATATCAGAACTGTTTGCAGAGGTGCCACTGAGGTAACAATAGAATAGCCCAGATATCTGAAGACAAAGCTCAGATATCTCAACAAAAAGCTTCTTTTGGGAGATCGTTATAAGTAACAATAGTCTGTATGTTTCAACCTTTTTTACTCACATTTACCTACAAATTATGTATGTTATTATGGAAAATATCTGTCTAATGCCGCGACGGGTATTAAACTCCCTTGTCTAATACCGCGACGGGTATTAAACTCCCTTGTCTAATACCGCGAAGGGTATTGAATTATATCAAACACACTTACAATATATGCAATGTTCCCAATGCAGAGGACTTCATTTCACAGACGGTTAATGTTGAAACTTGACAGAACTCATCAAATAGTTCTCCAACATTGCTGTTCACATGTAACCAATGCGTTCCATACACGGCGTATAATATTCTGCGATATCACAAAATCACACATACATACTTCGTTCAAGGAAACATAATACATCAAGTTTCTCTTTATTCCTTTTGCTGTAAAAACTGAAATGTAAAACAGTGTCTCGCATCAGAGTATCAAAGATTTATGTTTCAATACAAAGCAAGGACCTTCAGAAAGCAAGATAAAAGGCCATAAGAAATTAAGATATATGCGTTATTTGACGTTTTAATGCAGTATTGTGTGGATAAGTGTTATAACGTTATTACCCTCGAGAAACGAAGAATATATACGATGGTTTTTGGTCCTTTAAGGCTGAAATGTCGTTCTCGGCCTTCATCAGCACACGAATGGATGGATGACGCGATAAAGAAAATAATGGAAAATTGGTAAACACATGGCCTACTAAAAAATTACAGCTCTTAGTTTCTATACCTACAGTGACTGATGAACCAGTCAATTTTGAACAGTCCAATTGGTTCTTTTAGAATTAACTACCTACTCTTGAGTGGATTGAATGCAGGCCGATTTAGTAGTTACAGTCCCTCAGCGCAGTCTAGGTGATCACTAACTAACGCGTCGAGTTGTTTGTTAACAATTTTCATCTATTACTCAGCTTTGAACCCCTTCCCCCAAAACATTCCTGAGGTTAGTTCGATCCACATAGATAGGTATATTATTTCTTTTTACCAGCTGCGATAGACATTTCTCAGTGCACTCCATTCTTTCTGATTGTGCTCGGGCATACTAGTTACTAGTTTTAGTACGATTAGAGTGAGTGGCACTGTGTTCTGTGGTGAGTGGCCAGTAGCTTGGCGGTCTAAGGCGCAGGCCGTTCGTAACTTCAGTATAGCGGTAGTCGGTTCGACCGATGTAGATATGAGGGATTTTTTCTCAAGTACCCGATATCGGAATCGACAGACGACCACAGTCCTTGTTGAAAGCAAGTGTATTGTGTGTTGTCTAGATGCCAATCTCGGCTAGTGCTAGCTTGGAGTGCACGCTGGCCACCCGAGGTGGTGCTGTAGGTTTTCCGGGTTTTCCTGCAGCTGAAAAGTGAATATGCCACCAAAAATCAGTAAGTCGCCCCGGAGCGGCACGACAAATAATAATAATAGCCGTTCTCTACTCGCACAGGCTATGCCTTTGGGTACACTCTACGAGCGTTTATGAGGTATTATTATTATTAATATTCTTATTATAGTTAGGTGTGAATAGGTTGTTATCCCATTTTATTTGAATTTGTTTTTATTATTTGGTGCTTCTATATATGAGGGTTGTTAACTGGGTTCAAGTTATTGATAACGGGAGAAAATGCACTTTTATGGTTGGTTAGAATGTGTAGGTTGGGAACACTGGTCAAAAGTCCAATTGGCTCGAGTGTCAAATATTTATATTGGAGAGTGGGGACTTTCGTCTAGCTCAGTGCCAGTCTTTTGGTAGAGTCTGAGTCTGTAAGTAAACTTTAGGTGGAGGGCTGTTAGTTTTTGCAGACAAGAAGTAAATTGGAAGATATCTCATGACCATAGTGTTCTGGATTATCAGAGCTTGTTGCCGAATGGTAGATTTCAGTGTATTGTTGTTGATTTTTGAAGCATTGTTGTTTGTTGAAGAAAAGACGTCCATCACAAACCCGTTGGAGGAGATCATCATCGCCGGACACACCTTTGTCGTCTTACAATTCCCGATACTTTTTTGTGCGACAAGGGTGCCTTTGGAAGACCACATTCCTTTGGGAGGTTGATTTGTTTCGGGAGGCTAGATTTAGTTGGAGATTCTATTTGAATTGATCATCATAAAGTGAAAGGAATTAATTCTTTTTGATATGGTAATAATAGTTTTTTACTTTTATTTTCATAATTTCACATCCTTTTCGAATAATCGAGAGAGGTGATGGTTTTCAGGTTGCCCGTTTCGAAAAATAGGATGAACTTGTCGGTTTTTAACTAGGATATTTCTAACAAGGTTTTTGATCAGATTCAACAAGAATCGATTTTAACGATGATGATATGTTTTGAGGGGAAGTGATCATTTATAGTGATTTGAGCTACTATTGTATAGTATGCGGGCAAAACAGGCAAACATGTTAAATGGGAACCCGACAAGTTCTTAGATTTTAATGTAAGTTGAACCCTAGCATATAATTTATGGATATTTCAGGATTTTAATTCTTGTGTGAAGACGAGTTAGATCTGTAAGCCCAAATCGACCGCTCTTTCCTTGATCGTAACGTGCCATTCTAATATTTGGACCAAATATCGGACCTTTCAATCTAGTTCTAGGAATGTACCGAGGGGGAAAATACTCTTTCATTAGGTGTACATCATAACATTTTCATTAATTCAATATTCATTTTAATTAAATTCATTATTCGAAATTTCAAAACTCCCAGAAATTATTTTTGCGCACAAAAAATTTTTGAAAACTCTTTCAGAGCTGACCAACATGAGAACAGTTAGAGATAGACGAATTCTGCGAACTCCAATCGATTCAGAATGTCCCAATTAGTATGTATTGTGAATTTCGAGTCAATCGAAAGAAATTGAAAATTACTCGAAAAAGTTGCAAGGGGTTTACCCCTAAAAATCATCAAAAATACCAAGTCGTCACATCGACTCGAAATTCGCACTGTTTACGTAAAATTTCATGCTCATTCCAAAAATGTATGATTTTCTATGCTCAGATATAAGATTTAGCCGGAAAAAAGGTGTTTAAGATAAAACATTAAATTTTCTGAGATTTTTTATTTTTCATTTTTCGAATTTAAAATTTTTGTTCTCGGACGTATTTTGACGTGCTGATTCCGAATCTTTTAACAATAATGTCGAAAACTCATCAGAAATATTTTTGACGGCAAAAAAACCATCAAAAAACTGATTCAGAGCTGACCAACTCGAGAACGGTTAGAGATAGACGAAATCTGCGAACGCCAATCGATTCAGAAAGGTTGAATTAGTATGTATTGTGAATTTCGAGTCAATCGAAAGAAATTGAAATTTACTTGAAAAAGTTGCAAGGGGTTCACCCCCCTAAAAATCATCAAAAATACCAAGTCGTCACATCGACTCGAAATTCACACTGTGTACGTAAAATTTCATGCTCATTCCAAAAATGTATGATTTTCTATGCTCAGATATAAGATTTAGCCGGAAAAAAGGTGTTTAAGATAAAACATTAAATTTTCTGAGATTTTTTATTTTTCATTTTTCGAATTTAAAATTTTTGTTCTCGGACGTATTTTGACGTGCTGATTCCGAATCATTTAACAATAATGTCGAAAACTCATCAGAAATATTTTTGACGGCAAAAAACCATCAAAAAACTGATTCAGAGCTGACCAACTCGAGAACGGTTAGAGATAGACGAAATCTGCGAACGCCAATCGATTCAGAAAGGTTGAATTAGTATGTATTGTGAATTTCGAGTCAATCGAAAGAAATTGAAATTTACTTGAAAAAGTTGCAAGGGGTTCACCCCTCTAAAAATCATCAAAAATACCAAGTCGTCACATCGACTCGAAATTCACACTGTGTACGTAAAATTTCATGCTCATTCCAAAAATGTATGATTTTCTATGCTCAGATATAAGATTTAGCCGGAAAAAAGGTGTTTAAGATAAAACATTAAATTTTCTGAGATTTTTTATTTTTCATTTTTCGAATTTAAAATTTTTGTCCTCGGGCGTATTTTGACGTGCTGATTCCGAATCTTTTAACAATAATGTCGAAAACTCATCAGAAATATTTTTGACGGCAAAAAAACCATCAAAAAACTGATTCAGAGCTGACCAACTCGAGAACGGTTAGAGATAGATAAATTCTGCGAACTCCAATCGATTTAGAATGGTTGAATTAGTATGTATTGTGAATTTCGAGTCAATCGAAAGAAATTAAAAATTACTTGAAAAAGTTGCAAGTGGTTCACCCCCCTAAAAATCATCAAAAATACCAAGTCGTCACATCGACTCGAAATTCACACTGTGTACGTAAAATTTCATGCTCATTCCAAAAATGTATGATTTTCTATGCTCAGATATAAGATTTAGCCGGAAAAAAGGTGTTTAAGATAAAACATTAAATTTTCTGAGATTTTTTATTTTTCATTTTTCGAATTTAAAATTTTTGTTCTCGGACGTATTTTGACGTGCTGATTCCGAATCATTTAACAATAATGTCGAAAACTCATCAGAAATATTTTTGACGGCAAAAAAACCATCAAAAAACTGATTCAGAGCTGACCAACTCGAGAACGGTTAGAGATAGATAAATTCTGCGAACTCCAATCGATTTAGAATGGTTGAATTAGTATGTATTGTGAATTTCGAGTCAATCGAAAGAAATTGAAATTTACTTGAAAAAGTTGCAAGGGGTTCACCCCCCTAAAAATCATCAAAAATACCAAGTCGTCACATCGACTCGAAATTCACACTGTGTACGTAAAATTTCATGCTCATTCCAAAAATGTATGATTTTCTATGCTCAGATATAAGATTTAGCCGGAAAAAAGGTGTTTAAGATAAAACATTAAATTTTCTGAGATTTTTTATTTTTCATTTTTCGAATTTAAAATTTTTGTTCTCGGACGTATTTTGACGTGCTGATTCCGAATCATTTAACAATAATGTCGAAAACTCATCAGAAATATTTTTGACGGCAAAAAACCATCAAAAAACTGATTCAGAGCTGACCAACTCGAGAACGGTTAGAGATAGACGAAATCTGCGAACGCCAATCGATTCAGAAAGGTTGAATTAGTATGTATTGTGAATTTCGAGTCAATCGAAAGAAATTGAAATTTACTTGAAAAAGTTGCAAGGGGTTCACCCCTCTAAAAATCATCAAAAATACCAAGTCGTCACATCGACTCGAAATTCACACTGTGTACGTAAAATTTCATGCTCATTCCAAAAATGTATGATTTTCTATGCTCAGATATAAGATTTAGCCGGAAAAAAGGTGTTTAAGATAAAACATTAAATTTTCTGAGATTTTTTATTTTTCATTTTTCGAATTTAAAATTTTTGTCCTCGGGCGTATTTTGACGTGCTGATTCCGAATCTTTTAACAATAATGTCGAAAACTCATCAGAAATATTTTTGACGGCAAAAAAACCATCAAAAAACTGATTCAGAGCTGACCAACTCGAGAACGGTTAGAGATAGACAAATTCTGCGAACTCCAATCGATTTAGAATGGTTGAATTAGTATGTATTGTGAATTTCGAGTCAATCGAAAGAAATTAAAAATTACTTGAAAAAGTTGCAAGGGGTTCAGCCCCCTAAAAATCATCAAAAATACCAAGTCGTCACATCGACTCGAAATTCACACTGTGTACGTAAAATTTCATGCTCATTCCAAAAATGTATGATTTTCTATGCTCAGATATAAGATTTAGCCGGAAAAAAGGTGTTTAAGATAAAACATTAAATTTTCTGAGATTTTTTATTTTTCATTTTTCGAATTTAAAATTTTTGTTCTCGGACGTATTTTGACGTGCTGATTCCGAATCTTTTAACAATAATGTCGAAAACTCATCAGAAATATTTTTGACGGCAAAAAAACCATCAAAAAACTGATTCAGAGCTGACCAACTCGAGAACGGTTAGAGATAGACGAAATCTGCGAACGCCAATCGATTCAGAAAGGTTGAATTAGTATGTATTGTGAATTTCGAGTCAATCGAAAGAAATTGAAATTTACTTGAAAAAGTTGCAAGGGGTTCACCCCCCTAAAAATCATCAAAAATACCAAGTCGTCACATCGACTCGAAATTCACACTGTGCAGAATGGCTGAATTAGTATATATTGGGTATGTATTTGGGAATTATTTTATGACTTTCTGGATCTTATTTTTATACATAAGAGTTAAATTATGTCCATACAACGTATCCGCGTAATTGAATGGTAATTATCTTTCAATGCCCCCTAAAACTTTTTCATTATTTTCGTTAGAGATAATTACTTCACTGATTTCATTAGGTGTACAAAAAATGACTAGTTGTTTCCACCTCGGAATGTACTCATAACTTGAATGGAGGACCCACCCAACAACAAGCTAACATGATCAATAATAATGAACACATTATGATAATACCGACACTGCTCAGCGCCTACACGGAACCAGCTGAAAATTCAAACTGAATCGATCAAATTAGCATTTCTTACATATGTCAACATATGTAATTTATATTCCGTCAAACAATACAAATTATTATGATTTACATTACCAATTTAATAGGTCAATGTCAAATTTTTATTAGCACAACCAATGATCCGCGTCACTGAAAAATGTAAAAAGCTTGTTAAGAAACACTCCTAGGTAATTTTTGTTGATAAATATTCAATATTGAGATATTTTATGATCTGGATCTGGCGTTATTTGCAATTGTAATGTTTCTATTTCTTTGGAATTGCATACTTACTATGATTAAGCACATTTGCATTATTATTAGGAATTTCAATTATATGGCACATATTCAGCAATGAATAATATACAGACGGATCTCTAGTGAGAACAGCAAAATCCATATGAAGATCATACCAAATCGAATCAAATGTCGTTATTGTTGATAACATAATTAATGAGAAATAATAGTTTAGAAAAACTAAAGAACACTCTTTACATCCAACATGGACTTTTGATCTATATTCTCATATTTTTTAGTTTAATTTAACAATACAGCTCAAGAGAAATTTGCCAAGCCCCACACGCTTTTATTACATTTGAGAAATTGAATTGTCAATTATTTTTATTTATTATTTTTTAGTCCATTTTGGAGGTAAAGCGTGTTCTTTAGTTTTTTTAAACTATTATTTTTTTAATGAATGAAAAATCGAAATCTCCGACCTCGAAAACCATACCAATTTTGAATCGAATCTAACCATAATCACAATACTCGTTCATCATCTTGGGCCGCCGTTTTCAATTCATAAATTTTGACAAAATATTCATAATCCCTGACCCCGAAGACCCTCACACACTAATTATGAATCGAATCAGACCATAATGACAAATATCGTCCGCCATCTTGGAGCCGCCATCTTAAATTTATAAATTTCGACAGAAAATTCTCAATATACGACCTAAAAAAAACCCACGTACCAATTTTGAATCGAATCTGTCCATAATCATAAATTTCGTTCGCCATCTTGGAGCCGTCATATTGAATTAATGAATATTGATAAAAAAATCATAATATCTGACCACAAAAACCCTTATATACCAATTTTGAATGGAATCGGACCATTATCACAAATCTCATCCGCCATATTGGAGCCGCCATTTTGTTTTTTCTACAAAAATTACCTTGGTCTCCTCTCCCTTCAGCCCATTTATACTTTTGTTTCCTCCGCTAGATGCATTGCTTGGTGGCTCGATCTTCCGAATCGGAAACAGAAATATATCCTTCATCACTAGATACAGCGTCATTGGTGTTTGGTACATAGTCATCATCAGAGTCGCTTAGATTTTCATATTCGCTACCGCTCAGTAAATCAGCTATATCAGCACTGAAAGAGAAATTTCACTAACAATCAAAATGCTCATTGTTCCAAATTAGGAACTAATTAATTTTTCCCGAATGACTGTTCTTTCTGATTTGGAGCAATGGAATTTTCTGATGTGACAAACAAAATAAAAAAAAATTGATTTAAGTTCAGCTCTAAACTGTCCTCATGCAACCAACCAACATATCTGAATTTTATTTTCACTTGATGTTGATGAGAAAAAACAACAGACACTGCATGGAAACAAGCCACATGCCGAAGAAACAGGCCTGATATAATACATATTTCTGTTTCGACTACTGGTACTTAGATGGCGCGGGATGATTAGTGCAGGTTATTCGTTGTTCCAATTCTGGAGCAGAGGTCCATCATGGTAAACGAGACAATTTTTAGTTTTGTCTATTAAGTTCTATTGCTTGGTTTGTGCACTCTACCTAAGAACTGAACCTAAGACAAGACTAAGAACTAAGAACTAAGAGTTCATTAATAGGAAAACAACACGAACGTTTATGGAACTGCAACTAGTATACTAAGCACATTTGATTCACTCTTAGTTCATAGTTCTTAGGTCTTAGGTTTAGTTCTTAGGTAGGGTACGTAACCAAGCATATGCGTCTGTTTTCAGTGTTCCCATGTAGGAACATGTCAGGTTAATCTGAATAATAATAATGGTAATAAACATTGCCAACGAGACAGCTGCAGCCACCTGAGTGATGATTCTTCACTGGACAATATAAAAAAAGCCGGATAAGGTGGCCATAAAGGGTTTCAACAACCTTGACGAAAAAATGGCTCAGCAAAGGAATTTTATTTCAAAAAGGAAAAAGACAATGGGTGTAACCCTAAAAGTTTGAAGCAACTCTAGACACATGTCAGGCTCTTTGGCATTCTTCAGTATGGTGTTGTCAAGTGCAAAGTTGTGCAACACTTGGAAGCAAGATTCACAAGGTCGGTTTTAAGGAGAAATATCAGTAGTGTCCTATGCAACGTAGAACATTGAAGAAGTTTCTGTTAAATTTATTATAAAGAAGAGAAATTTTTATCTGCCATAATATGCTACACTGTAGACTGTCGGGATTCAGAGGGGTAAAACCTTGGTCGAATGGGTACAACTGTGATCATATCTGGACATTTCTATCGTTCCTCCCTAAAATACTCAGATTATTTAATAGCACATTTCAACAGTATCATCGTCAAGCGTTAATGATATTTGCGACCGTTTAACACACACAATTCATTCTTGAATCATTATTTGACATGCAATCAACATAGGTGTATTTGTTGAAAATAGATAATGATTGCGAATAAAAAGCACGACTGTCGGCAAAATAATAAATCATTCAATTAATTTACATTGATAAATTGTGTTTTAATATATGTTACTATGCCGTACTTGGCACTGAATTGATTGAATATGGTAATTTAATGGTATTACGAGATGATTTATAAAATATGTAAAGTAGGATTGTTCAGGTAAAGAAATGACAATATTGATTGTCAACAAATGGTTGTTTATCAGAGAGTTGCCATGTTGATCTATCAAATTCACTTTTTTGCATTCGGTATTAATGCATTTTGCTTCAGATAGCGATCGGTGACGGAAATGTGACTAGGCGAACACCCACTGACTTTTGGTTTATCGTAAAAGTCTCAAGACTATTTGCAGAAATGCTCTGACTCGTCAGTGACAAAAAAATTATACAGTTGAATCGAATGGAAAAAACTTGTATGACGAAAGGAGTCAAACCCGAATAAAATATATCAAAAATACAATAATAATAATTTCATTAGCAAAAGATAATCACAAATTCGATAACTTTTTTTTGGCAGCTGGTTTTCCCCAGCCAAATGAAGGATAATTTGCTGTATAATTACAATAAGTTATCACAACTGGGTCTTCTTGGAAGAACGTTGCACAAGTATCTGTCAGATGTAATTCAATGTCCGTCATGGTATTAGCCAGGAAAGTAGTTATTTTTTGTCAGATTTTTGCCAGTGACCTTAGAATATATGGCGGGAATTTCAAAAAATTTGTCTATGGTGCTGAAAAATAGATCAAATTGACAAGATATCGAAAAAAATATTTGAGAAAATGTGTTTGGGATCCAACGAGGACCCTATTTACCAATTTTGAAGACGATTGAAAAAAATCAAAAATACCATTTTCTTCCGTTATCCTTACTAAGAAATATTATAAATTATAGTTTTATTTGGAAACGGGTTCAGCAACCTAAATCAAAGGTGTTTGGGTCAGAACTAATCAAATATTTGTGAAATGGATATATTGCGGGAGATTAATTATGACAATAGAATTTAATCTTGTCACTAGGTGTAGTCATGTAATTGACACTTAATTATACATTATTAATCCTCACTAACTTTAATATTGGTTAGCTTTTTTAATTGAAACTTAATAATACGTCATTTGCTAGCATC
The DNA here is from genome assembly GCA_958298965.1 of Chrysolina haemoptera. NCBI lineage: Eukaryota > Metazoa > Arthropoda > Insecta > Coleoptera > Chrysomelidae > Chrysolina > Chrysolina haemoptera. Next base: position 5,066,727 of record OY282586.1, on the reverse strand, counting down.
GAAGTATAAGGTTATCGTGTCCCTTGTTGTATGGCATAATATTATTTTCGAAGTTGATATCACAAGTGAGTAATTGCAATTCAAAAGGTTTTACTTGTTAGGTGATCAAAAACAGTTGCTAGAAACAAAAGCTTATCTTGAGAGTATGCTAGTGGATTCATGAGAACTGGCATAAGAAATGCAGCTGCCATCGTTATGTGAAACGACCAGAAGGACAACCAACTCGATTGAGGAGGAAGAAAAGGCGATTTGAATAAGGTCAAAAGATGTTTGTTTTTCTGTAAAGGACCGGTCCAAGGTTTATTTTTACTAAGCCATTAATTCAGTGGACGAGAGATTCAACCAGTTTAAAGAAGTAGCAAATGTGTTTGGAGTCTTGATTGAAATTCCATCTTTCAGTAAGTAAAAGAATCGAAATCACTTCTCGATGATGAAACTGGAATTGGCTTTGACTGATGGATGTTCTAAAGAAATTGAACCTGCAAACTTTGGTGTGGAATACTAACAATTGCTAGGAGAGTGTTAATTAACGACTCAACTCTCAAGATATTTTGAACCATACTTCTGAAAATAATGTCATCCACAGTTAACCGAACTCACATCGCCCTAAGAATTTTCCTAACGCTGCCGGTGTCTGTAGCCAGTGGAGAGAGAAGCTTCTCGAAACTAAAATTGATCAAAACTCATACAGAAGCGTCACAAGAATTTCAAAGCAAAACCAAACTTGAACCAAAACCATTTTTTTTAATTACTCTCTTTTCCTTCTCATTACTAACGTCATTAACTTCAATGCAGAGTACAATAGTATTTTTCTACGTTCATGCAAAAAACAAAACTTTATTGAACTATATTTGGTGGAAAAACTTTATTGCACTCATCTGTCATTCTACTATAGCGTTCTGTCATCATGACAGACATAAACTTTCAAATCGACGCCAAATTTAGCCAATTTTCTGTGAGATTGTATTACGTTTTGAATAGTTGCATGTTTCATTATATTCATTATTTAATGGACAATGAAATTACTAGAAAATTCAATTTGTTAAAAATAAAAATATTTCCTTCGAATATCATCTGAATTACACACAATGTTTTTGAATTATTTTCAGCAGATAGATTTAAACAATGTCTTCCTTACAGTTTAGTGCCACCTAAATGAAACATTTTCTGGTTTTTGCAGGAACGTAGAAAAAATATTGTATGAAACTCGTGCAAAAAGAGTTTATTGCACTCGACGTGTGGTGACAATTTCACGTCGAGTGCAATAAACACCTACTTTTTGCACTTGTTGCATAAATAACTATTAAAGGAAGTGTAAGTATGAGATATGTGTACAAAATAACATTAGCCCTAGCATAAACACATCATTTATAACTCATCCGAACATCGAAGTAAATTGAACATGTTTATTAATTGATGACTTTACAATTTTATGTTTTTGCAGCCTTCAATTATCAAGCATTATATTATAGTTTACACATTTACATAGATCGAAACTAATTTTCATTTTCTAACAATGAAGTTAATTATTGAAATGCATGAAAGTGCAATTATTTGAAAAAATACTACAGACTGAATATGTTGTGCTACTGTTAGGGGTGGAGGCTTTTGTTGGTATAGTGGAAAGGGCGGCAAATGTAACCTTGCGTCTAGTGCGATAGACCTGGTCGTGCCGGTCTTGGTTGCATTATTGATAGATTGGCCTCTATTGTTGATTTTGGAGCTGGAAATAAATGAGTCATTATAGTAGCAATTCAACGTTGAAGCGACGTGTTCGAGAAAGTTGTGGAACCAAACATAAGTTGCGATGCCGACGTCAACACAACGGTGTCACAACCCTGTTTTGCACCAATTTGGTCAATCGTTTTTGGGTTTTTGCAACGTTTCTGCTGCAACTGTAGGTGGCAGTTGGTCGTTTCCTAAACGTTGCTGAATTTACTTAAGAACAACTGCACACCAGCGTCCTCTCATGCAGCAATGACAGTTTATTATCTATGGTGTCCAAGAAATAGTTGATTTATCAACGAAATAATTACTGTTGGCTAAAATGGACGCTAAGAAAAAACTAAACTACATAAATTAAACTTAAGATCTCCTTACTGTCTGTCTTCATGTTAGCTTGTGTGATTCATTTTCTTTGTCAGTAAGAGAAGGCAGTGTATTTGGAAGCTCTTTTCATTTCCGATTCGAAAGTTAGGTTAGGATTATTTTAGTCCTTTTTCCTTTACTATATACCTATTAATTGTCTGTCAATCAATTTAGCAAACAGTATGGTCCTTGTCACTGAAATAAAAGGATGATAATTTGGCCTACACGTCATCTACAGTATATACTTGACGGAAGGTTAGTTGTGAAGATGACTCCGCAAAAGAAAATTTCAAATTAACTGAAAAATTACCCACTGCTTAGCTGAATCTCACAAGGTCGCTATACCGTCAGGAAAACCTTCGAAATGACTAAAGTTGTTAATTAAACGTATTTATAACGTTATTCCCATTCCCAGAATATTTATTACTTGTAGTCGGTTGAGTAAACGTTATGACAACGTCGTAGCTTGACTGACGTTTTGCTCAACGTTAAGACAACGTTGACCGGTTGTTACCGGAGAGTAATTTTTCCACCAAGTACAACGGTGATTTTGGTGTATTATGTGGTTCTCGTCGCCAAAATGCCACTTGGGCTGTCCACTATTTTCTGTATCCAGTAACCCTAGTATCGTATTGTTATTGATGTTTTTTGGTAACTTTACTATACTCGTCGACGTTTTTGTACCTGCAACTGATTCTGTTTTCCTTGCAGAATTTTCAACAACCTTGGGGTAATACATTATTATTATTATTTCATGTGTGATATACCCAGTTAAACCCAAATGATCGATGCTCGGTACGTGTCTATCCCCACCACAAGCCGAGAACCATTCGGTACCCAGTGTCTTCGCGATTTTCCACTCAAGAATGATCGCCGTCCTCCTAATTGGTATTCCGCGCACACAGGTGGTTTAATGACTATAAAAAATGAATAATATGTGATCCGCACGACTGATATCCAGACAGATGTGTATGTTTTAAATAAGGCGACCGTAATAAATATGCAGATAGGACAATGACATCCACGCGCAGACTTACTTTCAATACCACACCTTGACTTATATGACAGTTGAACGGTGCACCTGCGATAGAAGCCTACTAGATGTGCCGTATGCAATTCATAAGTACCATGTGAACGCACGAGAGGGCACCTGCAAGGATTTCGAATGAGGGATGCGATTTAAAAACGCAATATCCAGTTAGCGCTCGTACTCGTAGACAATGGAACTACTGGAATATCAGATGCGAACGTAGTTGGCTGTATTCCCACATAATGCTTGCTTCTCCGTTGACTGGTTCGATGTTTTTATTCCAACTTCAGGTTCACACGCGAGTACACACGAAAACGAAATTCTTTCAGTTACGACGATATTATTTGATTTACTTATAGAGGAAGAGTTTTTTAAAGTGTCCTCCAAGATCAAATCAAATAAAAATATACTTTACCTACGGCCACTGCAGAAAACAGGCAAAAACACACGACTCACAGCCTCATAAATAAAAGTAAATAGCTAGTTACGCACGGTAAACAAATCGCACAGTTTTCGAAAACAAATCGCACAGTTTTCGTAAACAAATCGCTTATTTTTTATAAACAAAACGCACAGTTTGATATATCTCGGAAACGGCTCCATCGATTCGGGAGAAATTTTGTGTGTAGAAAGGGTTTTGCTTTTTAAGTTTATCTACAGAGTGACTGATTTTATTATTATTTTATTTATGAATAGATTTCGATAAAATTTTGGCCAAATATATTTTGAAATATTCTGAATCCAGTGGTGTCAGAATTTTATTAGAAGTTCTGAAATTGAAGTTATCGGTTGATTTATTGATATAATTTTCAAATATTATTCCCATACTACTTTTTTATTGATGGATGCATTCCTACGTAATTTTCACATAAACCATTTGAAAATGTTGCGAATCCAGAGGTGTCGTCAAATTTTATTTTAAAAAATCGATAGTATATTTTTTGGATTTTTGACCTTTAAAATAATTTTTTTTTTATTTCGAATTTATGGCTCTCAACTTAGAACTTCTGAATCGGATAATAAATAACAGTTTTAGAGAGGTGGCCCGCTTTCAAATGGGTCACTCTGTATATAGGAGTCTTTCTATAGGAGAAAGACACGATTTTACTGATAATAATAATGATAATTAAACGGCTCTAACGATTTGGATTAAATTTTGTAATTAGTTAAGGTATTGCTACTTAAGTTCATCTATAAAGGCGCTTTTCATGAAAAAATGTGATTTTACTCATATTAATAATAATAATAATATGAATTTTTGGATCTCTGAAACGGCTCTAATGATTTGGATCAGATTTTATATTAAGATGAAATTTTGCGATTTAAGTTCATCTATCAGCCGTCTTTTTTGGAAAAAGGCGGTTTTACAAATAATAATAATAATTAATGTGAATTTTTGGATTTCGAAAACGGCATCAACTTTTTTGATCAAATTCATTATTCAGATGAGGTATTGCTACTTAAGTTCATCTATATAGGCGTATTTTCTGAAAAAAGGTCATTTTACTAATAATAATAATAATATGAATTTTTGGATCTCGCAAACGGCACACTGTTTATGGCCGTAGGTAAAGTATAGTACGTAATGCATGTTTTAAAGCAATTACAGTAGCTACATAAATGATTCTTGTTGTAAAGTTGTAAACGATAGGTAATATGATCCTTATCAAGATACTAAAAATATTCATCCGTACTATCGCGCAAAATACCTTTTTTTTCACCATCTTAAAAAGCCTTATTTTTTTTTAAATATCATGAAAAATTATGAGCGATATCGAGTTACAGGAAATTTTATGGTGAAAAATAATATGACATTGGTTTTCAAAAGTGAAATGTACAGTGACCTCAAAAAGTATGTGCCATATACGAAATCGCTGGTATGGTTATTATTATTATTGGTTACCACAAAAAATTAGAATTGGTTGTTTGACAGGAAGGATTTCGTTGTTAATTGGATTTGTCATTGTTGTCGCATACAATTTTCTGTCGCCTAGCAACAACCGTAATAAAATTGTACTTTTTTTCACGATTTCTAATTGTTTTCTCTTTTGCAAAAGAAAGATCCAACCTAGAAAGCACTGTCTTACAATCTGAGTACATTAAGGAGTCAGAAACTTGACATTTTTTAATGCTCCGGAATAAAAGTTGCTCATGAGCTGGCCAATGTTCCAGCTGCTTCGAGAACGACTTGCAAAAAATAAAAAATAATAATATCTTGTATTAATGTTCGAATCGTGATGAGAGTTCAAAACGTACACAGTTCTCTTCTTCTGTTTAATGGTTACATTCTATTGTATGAATGAAGAGAACGAGTCTTCCAAAGAAGGATAATGATTTAAAAACAAATGCTTTTACAATCTGATGAGAGGCGGATCCACCGAAGAAAAACTACCGTGGAATTTTAAGGGTATCACAAATGAATTGAATAGGTTTGGAGAATAACGGTTTATTTTTCGTAATTCACGTGAAGCTCTGTTGAATAGCATGAATTTCATCGGCGGAGTTCAGAAAGAAATGATGAATTATTCAAGATTGTATTGTGAATGAAAATATATACTATATAGACTTCATTTATTGAACCCTGGAGGCACGGTGCTGTTATTATTTGGCGCAGCCCTCCAAGACAATCATTTCTGCAGCGTTTTCTCGCAACATGGATAATTTCGTTTTCATTTCTGGAAGTCAATAGGTAATGAAGGCAAAAGTTACGTTCTGTATTTTCAAGTTCCCACGCGAATGAAAATCATATAATAATGCTTGAAGGATATCGTTAGAATACGGAGGCGTAGAAGGACCAACAACAAAATATTTTTCGAAACATTCGGAATTGCCACTTTGAACTGACAATTGTCACTTTGAACTGACAATTGCCACTTTCAATTGGCAATTGCTACTTTGAACTGGCAATTGTCACCTCCAACTGGCAATTGCCACTTTGAACTGGCAATTGTCACCTCGAACTGGCAATTGCTACTTTGAACTGGCAATTGTCACTTTGAACTGGCAATTGCCACTTTGAACTGGCAATTGCGACTTTGAACTGGCAATGGCGACTTTGAACTGGCAATTGCCACTTTGAACTGGCAATTGTCACTTCGAAATGACAATTGTCACTTTGAACTGGCAATTCTCACTTCGAAATGACAATTGTCACTTTGAACTGGCAATTGCCACTTTGAACTGGCAATTGCGAGTTTGAACTGGCAATTGCCACTTCGAACTGACAATTGTCACTTTGAACTGGCAATTGTCACTTCGAAATGACAATTGTCACTTTGAACTGGCAATTGCCACTTTGAACTGACAATTGCTACTTTGAACTGGCAATTGCGACTTTGAACTGGCAATGGCGACTTTGAACTGGCAATTGCCACTTTGAACTGGCAATTATCATTTCGAAATGACAATTGTCACTTTGAACTGGCAATTGCCACTTTGAACTGGCAATTGCTACTTTGAACTGGCAATTGCGACTTTGAACTGGCAATGGCGACTTTGAACTGGCAATTGCCACTTTGAACTGGCAATTGTCACCTCCAACTGGCAATTGCCACTTTGAACTGGCAATTGTCCCCTCGAACTGTCAATTGCCACTTTGAACTGGCAATTGTCACTTTGAACTGGCAATTGCCACTTTGAACTGGCAATTGCGACTTTGAACTGGCAATGGCGACTTTGAACTGGCAATTGCCACTTTGAACTGGCAATTGTCACTTCGAAATGACAATTGTCACTTTGAACTGGCAATTGTCACTTCGAAATGACAATTGTCACTTTGAACTGGTAATTGCCACTTTGAACTGGCAATTGCGACTTTGAACTGGCAATTGCGACTTTGAACTGGCAATGGCGACTCTGAACTGGCAATTGCCACTTTGAACTGGCAATTGTCACTTCGAAATGACAATTGTCACTTTGAACTGGCAATTGCCACTTTGAACTGGAAATTGTCACTTCGAAATGACAATTGTCACTTTGAACTGGCAATTGCCACTTTGAACTGTAAGTTGTTACTCAAAAAAGATATTTATTGCCAACTGCATGCATAAACATTGTTTTTTTTGCAATTAACAATTGTGTATATGTTAGTTGATATGGAATAATACTGGAGCGGGAATCAGTACCTTCTTTGGACCATATGCAAGTCTCACTTATACATGCCAAAGAAAAAACAGGGTTTTACTCCTGCCTCAGTTATCAACTCACCCATAATCCCGGCAATTTCTTCAGTAAATGTTGAAAATAATCGCTCATACAAATCCTACACAAAAAAATTAAGTATGTGATTTCAAGCTTGAGGTTTGCACTTCACAATAGTGTTATTTTCAACATTTAGTGAAGAAAATGCCGATTTTATGGGTAAATTGGAAATGAGGCAGGAGTGAAACAAAGTTTTTTTTTGGCATGTATAAGTGGGACCTACCACACTACTTTAAAATTGTTGCATATATTCCAAAGAGGTTACTGATTCCTGCTTCAGTATAATTATTTCATATCTTTCGGATCCTCCGTAAATATCGTAGAAGGGTTATGTGAAGTGGGACAAAAAACATTTTAGGTGCTCAGATACTCACATGTTATAGTTGCATGAGGAAGTAGAAGTCTTCAGGAACGATATACACTCTTTCTTTTCCTTCTACTATAATTTTTAGCAAAGTTATGACAAATCTAATTTTCGGCTCTGCCTTGTGACAAAAAATCGATTTTTATTTTTTATCCCAGATCTTTTTCAAAATTTGTACAAAGCTATAAAAGTCCTTCTGAATATCTTTCCCGGATAACATTCTTCGATATTTTCTCAAACATGTTTATTTCGAGAAATAATTATTAATTTTTTTAAATTTCCCACCAAACACGAAAGGATTAACGGCACTGTACAACGTCTTTTGGGGTTTCTTCTGATGCAGAAGCGATTGCACATATCAATATTTGTCAAAATTTATTGATACATTGTTTTTTTCCATATGTTGCGTACTTTCTGCAATTTGAAAACTTCCCACCCTCAATATCATCCCTTCTGTAAATAATATGATAAATCAAAAAGACTCGACAAGTGGCACTTGTAATGAATATTTTTAACTCTTTTGGTTCAACCCCCTAGAAACATAAATGAGAAGGGGGTGAAGTGGCATAATATTTCAAAAAGCGTTCCATTCTCTTTCTAATGGTACCCTGACTTATTGTTTTCAGGGGGTTGTGTTTTATACAAAATGTATTCAAGATGTCCCCAAAGGAATAAATGAAAGGGATTTAAATCCGTTGATCTCGGAGGCCATTCAAGTGCTCCGTTTCCACCAATCCATATATCAGGTAAACTCTCGTACAACAACTGTTCGATGGGAAGAAAATAATGAAGTGGGGCACCGTCTTGCTGGATATGTAACAGATCCTCCTGCGAAATTCCCCTCTTGTTTCAATTTGAGTTTTTAGCTTGTGAGTTATAAGGGGAGATTGCCAGTTAACAAATGAAAATCTTAAAACTAAACCTTATATGAAGTTCAACATCTCAGAAATTATTTATAGGTCTTAAATGTCGGTAAAATCATTTATATTAAGTACAAAAATAATGATGCTGAAATAAACACTTGCGATGGAAATTTATTCTATATATTTCTTACGTCATACTTCCAACTGCACGGATATTGATAATCTGATATGCCCACTCTGTTTGACAAAGTTATCATAATTAGTTACCAGACAAATAATCCCTATTCACGTACTTTATGGCCTCAATTCAAAAGAATAACGTCATGTATAATTGGTCGTATTTAGCTAATTACAGAGATACCTGCTACCGTAAAAGATTCCTATTAGAATAATAAATGTTGATCAATTTATTCTGCTTATCCTAACCGGATTACTGGGAAACGTGTGTAGGTTTATCAGTTATATTAGCGAAATGATTGCATACAGGTAATAAACTGGAAGAACAGTCGTTTTCAATAGATGCATGTTCAATCTAGGTGTGACTTATTAATTTCCAAGAATTGTAAATAATTAAGCCTAATGCCCTTATATATCTTCCACATGAAGAATTTCGAAGTTTTCATCAAAGTCATGGCCTTCCTCCAAAATATGATTGGCATATGATGAGTGTGTTTTATTCTTTTCATAATTCCGGTGTTCACGTATGCGGCTTTTAAATGGTCTACCTGTCTGTCCTATATATACTTTTTTATCTTTATTATTCTTTATAAACCTTCCCAATGTGTTATCTGTTCTATATCTCATCTTCTTCTTAATTGAATCAACTCACATCATCCAAAACCAAAGCAATCGTAATATTCTGTATAGCTACTTTTAATTTTCAGAATTTCGGAAATGAATAATATACTACCTTAAGAAAATGTTTTTTCACTCTCTGATATGGGTTTTCAGTATAATAGGCTCAACGGTTTAGGTGTGAGGTCGGTGGACGCACAAATTGCGTTTTTTTTGAAAATTTTGTGAATAATTGTCTGTATGAGAAGGATAGAAACGATGCCCATCATAATATCAAGTTTCAATTTTTTCAGGATCACAATAATTTCTCTTTGGTCGCGAGAAAGCACAAAATTGAAGACATGGAGTTCTGTGTAGTATTTTTAGATACATTCAAAGCGGAAATATTGCATACAAAAAGTTTCATTTTCAGGAGGTCAATTATTTTCAGTGTCACACATAAAGTTCGTCACATATGGAAGTTTTTTTTATTAATAAATATAATGAAAATTTGACTTCACAGTTAGTTTGTGCTTGAGAAATTAGTGAAAAACAGCCTCTTTCCTTTTGTCATGACAATGTGCTAGTTTGAACCTGTCAAATTTGACATTTTTTTTGAAAATTCTCAAAAAATCAGTTTTTTTTTGTAAATTTCGAAAAAAGTTTCCAATTTTATAACTTTGCTTCAAATTTGGACTCTCTACTGTCAATTCAATTTTTTTCCAATGTTTTTAATTTTTCGAATTTTTCGCTTTATCGATTCGAACGAAACATGTTTTAAATTTCATAATTTTGATGACTACGAGACTTCAATGTCATATCTTGCCCAGAAAATACCCATATTGGTCTGTTACCAGAAAAATTAATAAACGCACCTCCAGAAATTCGTCTTTGTTGTTGCGAAGTTCATCTAGTTTTTTCATTCCATTGTTAAACTCACTTGGAATTTCAATATATGGACGTCAATATGTCAGTGATCGAATGAAAGAATTTCTTTCCATTCTTATTACACTCGTATTTCTTTTTTTAATAGATATTCATCCAGTTTGATTAATTTTCTGACCAATAATTCAGTTACAAACAAACCCGAAATATCATAATTTTGTGTAAACTAAACAATGACCTACAGTTTTATAATTATTCAAAAGACTTTCGTTCTAGCGATTTGCACTGAACATGATATAAAATTCCGTGATTTTAGACAATACAAGACATATGCAATATCTCGGGAAGAAAATAGTAGGTACAACTGATCGAATCAAAACAGAATTTTTCTTTAGTAGACTTTTGAAACAAATTTTTAGTTTTGTTTAATTATTGTTTTGTGTACAGATTTCCGTACATTTATAATTCACATATAGAATATAAAATCAATGAAATTTATTCAAAAAACGTTGCGAAAAATTATTATTTGCTCGAAAACTACATACATCAAAATATTTCGAACTCATCTGCAGCTATCGGGATACAAATCTGTTAAAAAAGGAATACGAGTATAATAGGATGAAGAGAAATGCGTTTATTTGTTACTGATCGTATTAACGTTTATATACAACGAAAATACGAAGTGAAAAAACTAGATGAACTTTGCAACAACAAAGACGAATTTCTGGAGGTTCATTTATTATTTTTTCTGGTAACAGGCCAATGTGGATATTTTCTGGGCAAGATATGACATTGGAGTTTCGTATTCATCAAAATTATGAAATTTGAATCATATTCCGATCGATCGATAGAGCGAATGATTCGAAAAATTAAAAAAATTGGAAAAAAGCCGAAGTAACAGTAGAAAGTACAAATTTGAAGCAAAGGTATAAAATTGAAAACTGAGCAACTTTATTATTTGGCATTTCTCGAAATTTCCAAGAAAGCTTGATTTATTGAGGATTTTCAAAAAAAATGTCAAATTCGACAGGTTTAGAGTAGCACGTGACGAAACAAAAGTGGCTGTTTTTCACTCATTTTTCAAGTGCAAACTAACTGCGGAGTAAAATTTTCATTATATTTGTTAATAAAACAAACTTCCATATGTTGCGAACTTTATGTGTGACACTGTATATCATTGGAGGAAAATGATATTACCGACAACTATACCTGATTCACGAACATTGGGTTACAAATCATAACACTGTAATCTTGCCCTAAGGGGTGCTACGTTATCCTGAACTGATTGGCGTTACAGTATTTATTATATTTCTATGGAAAAACTCTAAAATATATGATTCTTCCCTCAACTCACTTAGTCAATCTGTCCCTTAGTACAAGAGTATATAGTAAACTATTATTATGCACATGCACATATATAATCAAGAATCAGGTATAGCGTTTGTCTTTGGGGAAGCTTCTCACTGGCTCCAAAGTATATATCGTCCAAAAAAAGATTATACGAATTTTAGCAGGAGTTAATCAGAGAACGTCCTGCAGGAACTTATAAAATTATTTGAAAACTCGAACTTTTTCGGATATTTTCATTTATGAAATGTGTACTGAAAGCTGTTTTAATTCAGACGCTCCTATTCAAACCAATCGAGAGCTTTTTTTATTCAACATGGTATGAGTTGGCACATATTCACATGATTTGAGTATTTTTAGCCTTGATTAGTAATTTAGTTACAAACAAATGCTAATAGCGATTCATCTACACATGAAAATTGTTACACTTTCTTCAACTATTTCTATTACCTGCCGTATTGTAATAGTAATCAATCTATTTCATAAGGTAGACAAATACTTTAGCGCTCATCTTGTTCTCCAACCCATCTTCCAGAAATTTCCAACGGTCTTTCAGCACTCAAATGATCTCATTTCAACACATTGTATATATAATCATGCTTCTAAGAAAGGAAATGTGTAACAGTTCCCCCAATAAATAATAAATGCAGAAATATGTAAATGGATAATAACAATAGATAATGTATTCGAGCAGAATTCTCTATTATTATGCTTTGAAGGCGCCAGATAATCAGTTCAGTGTCTAATAAATCTGAGATAAACTTGTTACAAAAATGACAACAACTAGGCTGGAACGAGTGCAATTCGCTGCCAAAGTCATAATGCCCACGTCTTAACTCTCTGAAGACAGAGTTAATAACAGCGTTTATGTCATTTTCGACTCGATGTCGTCCGTAAGATACTGTTTTCTTTAAAACACAAAAGTCCGAATTGGGCATGCTTCTTTTTTTGTTGCTCGTTTTATGTTATCTACATAATGTAAGTAATGTCTCGTATACTTCTCTCTTGACTTTTATGATGGTATGTTTAATGTTGGTATTTTCGCAGTTCCAGATATCCACAAAGGAGTCTCATTGTCTCCAATTCTGTTCCCTATCAAAACACCAAATTTCATTAAGCCACTAGGGATGAAAAAGATGCAAAGTTAATGTCTCTTGTCAACGAAATTGGTGGACTTTTGTGGAAAGTTAGAATGGATAAAAAATGTTTTTTGGTTATATTCCATTTTTGACGTGATCATAACCTCTCAATTTTCAAAACTCATCATGTAGCGAGTATAATATAAAGAACTCGGTACATACAAAATATGCTCAATAGTACATTATTCCAATGATGTAGGTTTTCTTAATTTTCACCAGTGGCGTCCTTATAACATATCTTGCCCTATATTTCATCAAAATAATGATACGCCACTGTTTTTTCCCAAATAAATATAAATTTTGTAAAAATGCTCTCTTGCCATTTTATCATCAAGTGAATGGTTTTCGACCTACAAAATAAAATGCTTTCATTTGATTGTATCTATGCCCGTTTTTGTTAGTCTCAATTATATGCATTATGTTTTTTGAATAAAAAATTGTTCTCCGGACGAAAAAAAAGGCAGAAGACAATTTTTATAAAAAATAGAGGATAATTGCAAAATTAATCCCAGGAAGCACCTCATATTGGCTGAAATGTAAAAATAATATTGAACCAATATGGGTGCATATTCGAAAAAAACAATATTTCATTAATAATATTGGTGGATTATTGGCTCAACCTGTTCTGAATTTACATTGTTCCATAAAATACTGGGTCCATATTGGTTGAATAATTTTTACCAATATCGAAGAGCGATATTATTACATATTGTTTCCAGCATCTAGCTCCAATATTGCGATTTCAATATTCCTCTCATATCGATTTTAGAGATAAAAAAGAATATTATATATCCAAGTTTGATACCATATTGGTGGAATATTATTTCATCCATTTCTTGACATAATTTTTTGGGTTTATCACCTTCCACAATCTGAAGATGAAAAAAATTTTTAATCCAAAGAAATCTGTACAAGTGTAGAAGGGCAAATTAATTAATTTGCCCGATAAGTTACTGCGTTCACAAGACTGCTGTCTTGAAAGAAATTAATTTTTGTCAGTAACGTACCCTACACTGAATTTGCCTATCTGAAAAAATGAGATCGAATTAACAAAGAATACTTCTCTTTTTTTGAAAACTGTTGACGTTTCGGAGGCTGTATCTGCCTCCGTTATCAAAACTTCTTAGAAAGACGCTGAGAAAACTGAATTTGAATTGCGATTTTGGTAATAAGACCTTTCTTTGACAGAGTCAAATGAAATCTGTTTTGATAACGGAGGCAGATACAGCCTCCGAAACGTCAACAGTTTTCAAAAAAAGAGAAGTATTCTTTGTTAATTCGATCTCATTTTTTCAGATAGGCAAATTCAGTGTAGGGTACGTTACTGACAAAAATTAATTTCTTTCAAGACAGCAGTCTTGTGAACGCAGTAACTTATCGGGCAAATTAATTAATTTGCCCTTCTACACTTGTACAGATTTCTTTGGATTAAAAAATTTTTTCATTTTCAGATTGTGGAAGGTGATAAACCCAAAAAATTATGTCAAGAACTGGATTTCCTCCACAAAATCAAACTTTTAATCAATATTTCATCCATATTCGTAAAATTATATTGACCCTATATTGAACTGTTCAAAACGTATTGTCAATCTCACAGAATATCTGCTACATATGTAGTGGGTTTGAACGTTTATATTTGTCATGATGACAGCACGTTGATGTTGAATGACAGATGAGTGCAATAAATAACTTCTTTTTCCACTAAATATAGTTCAATAAAGTTTTGCTTTTTGCATGAATGTAAAATAAAAAAGTTGTATAACAATTTTCAGCATCAGTAAATCCATTTTGTTACCCCGGTAACTGCTACAGCTTTGATGTCGCTCATATTCACATGTATTTTTCAAAGTGGAGTTTTTTGAAGTCGGTTCTGTTTTTTCTTTGTTAAAAGTTTTTTATTTTCGATTTCTCATGATTGCGTTCAAAAATACACGATCAAATAAAAAATAGATCCAGCATTATCATAACACGACTGTCAAACTCCAACAAATGAAAAAGTCAGTTCCCAGTTCTGCACCGGCTTAAGACTTGGCACAGCGTGAAATCGCCGGCCGGGGTAACAACCTCTGGCAGAAACTCATTCAAAAAACCCCTGACCCGCCATAACTATTATCGCGCTGGAGCGGGCGGATGAAAAATGTATTGTTTGCGAACAACTCCTTTTGATGGATGCATTCAGTGCTAAACAAAGCGTCATAAAGAGAAATATTTATGATTGTGCATGCCAGTAATAATAGTCGCGAAGCCATTAGAATGGGATGGCAGACATGGCGGTGTTTCCGAGATATCGTTGCTTTTTCCAGAGAGGGCGTTGGTGGGCGCGATAGCGAAATTATTTGCTGGTCATAGTTCTTGTAGGTATGTGTATTCGCTACAGTAGCGTAACTGAGGCACTAAATATTGTGACGGACTTTTTATTGCCTGAAAAGTCTTCATTAAAAGCTGAGGAAAAGCTCTACCAGAGCTTTCATGAGGGAATGGATCGAAAGGAGCTTGACCAGTTGCCGGTAAAACAATCACCTGTGGTTGTCGCTGAGGAATAGTTTCGAATCGAGTACCTACTGCTGACCTGATCGGGCGTTCCGTGACTGGTAGCCGGTGAAAGAATCGCCCCTGGCCGGATGAGAGGCAGACCTACCAGAGGTAGATGTAGAACTCCAAACGATTTCAGTGGCGCACGTGGTAGATCTGGAAAGCTCGCGTTGTAGAGTCTTGTACCATGCCACTATAAGATTAATATAATAGAATTATATATTTGTTGCAATATCGTCAGTACTCCAAAACTGGTGTGAATGAGACAGTTAATCTCACTTGCAGATTACCGTTACGTGAACTTTAGAGGTTATTGAATAAGAGTTGCCCAGAAATTACTTCTTGAATGAGATTCTCCTCCAACAACTACCCACCCCAATAAAAGTGCTTTTCCAGGAAGTGCAATTTCCCAGCAGGTGGTCTACGGGCAAAGTATTGAGACTCAATTTCAATACGGCTGTAATATTGTACTTTCGAATGATGAATGGAGTCAATAGATCTAACTAAGGCTGATGATTTAAATATTGAAGTCTCGCTGTCAGTCAGACGAACAAAAGACAAAAGGTCATCGCTTGGTCTCCAAGATAATAATTCAATTACGATTTCCTTGTTAGAAATCTCACATGTTTAATGAGTTATTGCTGTTGGAACTATCATTAGCCCAGTTCGTGATACGAGTCTATTCATTTCAACGATATCTTATTATGCAGTAGGTGTGATGATGGTATAATTAATTAGAAACTGACTATAATAGCATGTTTGTTTTTTCATATTTTGTAATTTGCTTCAACAAGATTCCTTTTGTGAAAAATGTATACTACTCACATATTCCACAGACTTTCCCTAGACATTTCTGGCTTCAGTTCCATATTCCATATTCCATATTTCCTTTCTACACAAGAAGTATTAGTTGGAATTAAAAAAAAAACATTCAGATTTTGTAGCGAAATAAGCGTAAGTAGTTATTGTATTAGTATTGTTCGTTCATTAGAAATGAATATACAGTGCTAGTCTAAAGTCCGTTTCCCCCCTACTAATTTTTGAACCACTTGGTATATCGCAACGAAATTTGGAAGGCTCAAATAGGAGATAAAAACCTACTTTTTCATGAGAAAATTTCAGCTAAAAGTTTCAAAATGGCAGCTGACCGCCATCTTCAATCATTTTTTCACATAGAACACCCGGTATATCATTGCATGATCGGTTAGGGACGATCATAAGGAATCCAACAACACCAAGTTTGATGCTTTTATCTCCAAAGACTATGGAGATATCGCCTATTACTTTCTCCATAAGCCGAATGAGTGGGAGAGAGAAACTTTTTCTGGCGGGTCAATAAATTCTCTCTCACACTCATTCAGCTTATGGAAAATAATAGGTGATATCTCCATAGTCTTTGGAGATAATAGCATCAAACTTGGTGTTGTTGGATTCCTTATGATCGTCCATAATCGATCATGCAATGACATACCGGGTGTTCTATTTAAAAAAATGATTGAAGATGGCGCTCAGCTGCCATTTTGAAACTTTTAGCTGGAATTTTCTCATGAAAATGTAGGTTTTTATCTCCTATTTGAGCCTTCCAAATTTTGTTGCGATATACCAGGTGGTTCAAAAATTAGTAGGGGGGGAACGGACTTTAGACTAGCACTGTACGTATAATTTTCATCATATACCTATGTATTATATTTATAAAGCAAATATTTTAGAAAAATTGAAATTTCACACCTCCAGGGTACTTTGGAGGAAAAAAATTTCCTAAAATCGATGATCTTGCCATAGTTATATGTCAAAATGAGAGCTTTCGAAAATTGTTGGTGTGAAACCTTCAGTAATTATATCCCGACAAAATGCAGAATTTTTAGTAATACCTAATATCCCGAAAAAATGTAGAATTTTCAGTAATAATATCCCGACAAAATGTAGAATTAAAAAAAAAAATACTTTTATCTTGCTCTTATGATGTTTCGAAGCAACACAGTTTTCCACTGGCTGGAGGCACAGTGTTTTCAAAAAGTCCTGTTCTCAATGGGTTGAATTGAGAAAATGATGATATTTGATTGGTTTATATAATATGAGGGAAATTGACAACAGAAGGCCTTGTCTGTGTTTCAGGAAGGATATTTTCAGGGTTCGGAGCGAAATCTTTTCTCATATCTTGTGATTCGTTTTGAACTCTTGTAGATTTAAGATTTGGGTTTGATATTTTCATTCTCCAATGTGTATATATGTATAATATATATTTATTTTTTATTTGTGTGTAAAAGTATTTGTAATTTTTGGATTCTCATAGGAATGGTATCCCAGTTATTTATCATTCAAATGAAATGAGAAAAATGTAAAATCTGTGAGTAAAACCCACTGGAGCCCTAAGACGTATTCTGGGTGGTAGCCTATAATCATCGCAGGGTGCCATCTCTTCAAAACGCCGTCAAAGTCCAACAGTGCCTCCTCCAACGTGAAAGATTTTATCAGTTTTCATTGAGGAATGTCGGGTTTACAACTTCATTATAAGTGGATTCGGACATAGAAATGGGCAAATAACTGCGACACGCTGTGCTCTACCTGTGACTGGCGCCACTTTCAAACTATTACACCGTTCTCGTAGAACAATACGGATGAAGATTGTCACTTGTTGCTGTCGTCAACTTTCTAAATCGGGAGAGATTGTCAGGTATATGATTGGCATTTCAATGGCGTTTATGGTTATGCTGGCTTTGCGATTCTGACTAGGGCGCTCATCGAGATATTTTGAATTGTTTACTTCATCAGTTGTTAGTGGGTGGTTTATACGATGCAGCTTATCCCAACTGGAAACATCATGATTTGCAAGAGCTGATTTGAGGGCAATTCTGGATCCAGTTCAATGATTTTTGCAGCGCCTCATTATAACGTCATTTGACACTTTTTATTCTGCAAAGATTTTTGCGAGTGTGAAACAGAGTTGAAAATAACTATGAAATTAATAAAACAAAAATCGAACAAATTTTATTAAAATTCTGTTAGCGAATAGAAATTATTGAAAATATAATTAAAATCGTTAAAAACCAATGCGGCAAGTGATTCAGTCAAAAAGAAAACCCAAATGTATGGCAGTAGTATTATTTAGTTACAAAATATTCAAGGGGGAAACTACTCTTTCATTAGGTGTACATTAATTCAATATTAATTTTAATTAAATTCATTATTCGAAATGTCAAAACTCGCCAGATATTATTTTTGCGCAAAAAAAACATTTGAAAACTGATTCAGAGCTGACCAACTTGAGAACGGTTAAAGATAGACGAATTCTGCGAACGCCAATCGATTCAGAATTACTGAATTAGTATATATTGGGAATTTGAACGAAAAAAATCGACGGGCAAAAAAATCATTTGAAAACTAATTCAGAGCTGACCAACTCGAGAACGGTTAGAGATAGACCAAATCTGCGAACGCCAGTCGAGTCAAAATGGCCGAATTAGTATTTATTGTTATTTTCTAGTCAATCGAAAGAAACTATAAAAACTACTCGAAAAAGTTGCAAATCATTAAAAATCATTAAAAGTACCAAGTTGTCACATCGACTCGAAATTCGCACTGTGTACGTAAAATTTTATGCTCATTCCAAAAATGTATGATTTTCTATGCTCAGATATAAGTTTTAGCCGGAAAAAGGCGTTTAAGATAAAACATAAAATTTTCTGAGATATTTTATTTTTCATTTTTCGAATTTAAAATTTTTGTCCTCGGACGTATTTTGACGTGCTGATTCCGAATCTTATAATAATAATGTCGAAAACTCATCACAAAAATTTTTGGCGGCAAAAAACCATCTGAAAACTGATTCAGAGCTGACCAACTCGAGAACGGTAAGAGATAGACAAATTCTGCGAACGCCAGTCGATTCAAAATGGCCGAATTAGTATGTATTGTGAACTTCGAGTCAATCGAAAGAAATTAAAAATTACTTGAAAAAGTTGCAAGGGGTTCACCCCTAAAAATCATGAAAAATACCAAGTCGTCACATCGACATGAAATTCGCACTGTATACGTAAAATTGTATGCTCATTCCAAAAATATATGATTTTTATATGCTCGGATATACGATTTAACCAGAAAAGGGTGTTTAAGGTAAAAAATCCAATTTTCTAATATTTTTTAGCTTTAATTTTTTGAATTAAAATTTTTTGTCCTCGAACGTATTTTGACGTGCTCATTCGAAATTTTTGACAAAAATGTCGTAATCATAAATATTTTTGGCGGCAAAAAACCATCTAAAAACCGATTCAAAGCTGACCAACTCGAGAATAGTTAGAGTTAGACAAATTCTGCGAACGACAATCGATTCAGAATGCCCGAATTAGTAAATGCTGGAAATTTGAATGAAAAAATCGACGGGCAAAAAAGTCGAGTATCATGATAGATAATTTTTTGAACTTTTTTATTTTTCCTTTTTTTTTGTTCTCGGATGAATGTCAACGTGCTGATTTCGAATCTTTGAACGAAAATGTCAAACACTCATCAGAAATATTTTTAGCGGCAAAAAAACCATTTAAAAACTGATTAAGATAATTAAATTCTCCACAAGAAATATACTTGGTAATTCATCACAAAATGCGCTCGTTTTCTCAGAAAACCTGATTGAATTCCGATATCAAATTCCAGGCTCGTTAAGCCGCTCGTTCACCCGCCACTGCAAATTTCGTCAGGACCGAAAAAAGAAGGAAAAGAAAAAGTTTATATCGTTTCTGAAGACTTCTACTTCCTCATGCAAATATAACATGTGAGTATCTGAGTACCCAAAATGTGTTTTGCCCCACTTCACATAACTCTTCTACAATATTTACGGAGAATCCGAAAGTCATGGATATTTTAGTTGATATGAAATAGTTATACTGAAGAAGGACTCAGTACCCTCTTTGGACCATATGCAACGATTTTAGACTAGTGAGACAAGTCTCACTTATACATGCAAAAGAAAAAACTAGGTTTTACTCCTGCCTCAGTTTTCAACTCACCCATAATCCCGGCAATTTCTTCAGTAAATTTTGAAAATAATCGCCCACAATAGTGTTATTAAACATAAATGCAGGATATGAATAAGCGATTATTTTCAACATTTACTGAAGAGAATGCCGGTTTTATAGGTAAGTTGAAAATGAGGCAGAAGTAAAACAAAATTATTTTTTGGCATGTATAAGTAGGAACTGTCACACTACTTTAAAATTGTTGCATATGATCCAAAAAGTGTATGGGTTGCTGCTTCAGTATAATGATTCCATATTTACTAAATTATTCATGATTTTCGGATCATCCGCAAACTTGTGAAGTGTGACAAAACACATTTTAGGTACACAAATATTCTTTTATTATGTTTGCATGAGGAGGTTAAAGTCTTCAGAAACGATATAAACTTTTCCTTTTCCTCCTCCAATCATTTTTAGCAGAGTTAGAATAGTAAAAATCGATTTATTTATAAAAAAAAAATATGTTCCACCTCTGGAATTTTGGTAAACAATTTTTTTTCGTGTTTATCATGGTTCCAACTACTAGCAAGTTTGGTGGTGCTAATCGTACTGGATTATGACATTACAATATTTTTCCGATGTATCTGTCAAGTTCGCAGAACTTTTGGAATTTTTTCTGGTAGTACCTATATCAAAGAAAAACATTAGTTTTCGATAAAAAAAATGTCCCGTACACTTAAATTGGTTGCAAACTTGGTTCGTGATATGAAATAATATATGATACTAACTATATAACTATATGATAAAAAATTATTTCTTCGGTTCAGTCGGGATTCAGATCACAACATAGTACTACCACAGCTCTTCTTTCAATTACAGATGATATTTTCCAAGCTGTTGATAAAGGTAGTGCCTCTTGTTTAGTATTACTTGATTATAGTAAAGCGTTCGACACCATCGACCACGATATCCTTTGTGAGAAACTTGTCGCATTCGGCTTCTCGCAGGATGCAGTACGTTTAATAAAAAATTATTTGTCTGACCGAACTCAAAAGGTAATTCTAGATGGAGTAATTTCAGAGGCCTTAACTGTAACTAAAGGTGTGCCACAGGGATCTATTCTCGGACCCTTATTGTTTAGTTTATATATATCTGACTTCCACCATTTTGTTAACAATTGCTCCATACATCACTATGCTGACGACACCCAGATCTATTTTTCATTTCCCATTTACGATCTAGACCTGGCTCAAACTCATATAAATACTGATCTCCAGACCATTTTCGATATTTCTACTGCTCATAAGCTTAAACTCAATCCAAAAAAGTCTGCAGTGATGCTATTTGGCTCCAAGAAGAACAGGGATATTGCAATGAATACCATACAAATTCGCCTTGAAAATGACTCACTTCCAATTCTGAAAGAATTCAAAAATTTAGGACTATGGCTAGATCCTGAGCTCAGATTCACTAAACATGTCAGCCACCTCAGTCAATCCTCCTAAGGCAACTCTATCCAAACAGGGACTTACTTTCATCTGAATTAAAGCTTAAACTTTGTGAGTCACTTATATTCTCTAAAATTTCCTACTGCGACAGTATATATGGACCAGCTTTACGCCAACTTGACCGACACCGCTTGCAACGTATCCAAAATAATTGCCTGAGGTTTTCTTTCGGTGTTCGTAAATACGACCATATATCTGTGCCGATGAAGAAATCAGGTTGGCTGAATCTGGAGAAACTTAGGAAATTACACCTTCTAACTAATACACATAAAGTTCTAACTTCCCAAGTACCAGATTACCTTTTCAAAAGGCTAAAAACCTTTTCGGACCTTAACAGATTTTCCACTCGTAATAAAACAACACTTATCATTCCAAAGCACAAAACTTCATTTTTCACTCGTAGCTTCTCGTACAACGCACCGAAATATTATAACTCACTACCAAATGAATTTAGATCCTATTCATTAAATAACTTTAAAAAAAGATTGAAAGTTCTTCTCGGTGAGTAGACTGTCTCCTTTCGAACTGACTGGCTATTAACCAAACTGATATGCATTGCTTTTCTTACTGTTTTATGTATAATATCTACTTTGTAACTCCCACAATGGGGTTAACATATTGTTCATAGTGTTTATTTATTATCCGTATTGTTCATATTGTTCATATTGTCTATATTCTTTATTTTATCTTATTTCTTTCATGTCTTTCTCTTCAGGAACATAGGGTTGAGTTTAAAAACAGCTCACGCTGACACTCCGCCTTTTCACCTTAGCTGTTAAACTGTACTTGTTCTGTTTGTTCTGTTTGTTTTGTTTTATGGTGAATAAAGACGAATTATTATTATTATTATTATTATTATACTAGTCCAAGTTTGGAGAACTTTTGGAAATTTTTCAAAGAGTGTACAGCAAAATTCAAGTTAATAGCAATTTTCACAATGTTCCGGAACAGGTTGCAAACTAAGACTTAGTGCTTTATAGACGTACCATTACTTCAACAAAGTTTGAAAACTTTTGAAATAAGTGTAAAATTTTCGATTTTCAATGTCCTATATCTACTGGCCTATAATTCATTGAGCACCAAAATACAAATTTTGTGAATGTCTCCTTTTCCTTTACTGGCCTACTGCATGAAACAATAATTCACTACTACCCAATTGAAATCACAAAGCATGTTCTGTGACTTTTCTGTAAATTTTCTTGAAATATTCACTCATTAATGATAATTAATAAGAAGCAAAGCAACAGAATAACAGCAATTACTCAGTACAGTATCATATGATGATTCTCTGCGTGGAAAAACAATCACATTGTTCGATAAAAAATCGGTATAATTATGCACAGTGAGTAATACCGTTGAACTAGCGATTGTTTATTCACCATCTCTTCCAAGAAATAGACCACATTCATAGTTCAAGAAACAGTTGAAAATGGTCATAAATTGTCACATGTGCTATTATTTATGGTTTTCTATTTCAGTAGGAAGTTAGTCATTGAACAGGACGAATAAAGAAAATTGATGACAACAAACTGAATCAATTAGAGCGTACATGCTGTGTATTTATATGACAATGGAAATAA
This sequence comes from Chrysolina haemoptera, assembly GCA_958298965.1. NCBI lineage: Eukaryota > Metazoa > Arthropoda > Insecta > Coleoptera > Chrysomelidae > Chrysolina > Chrysolina haemoptera. The sequence goes on along the minus strand of OY282586.1, from coordinate 5,043,468 downwards.
AATACATTTTCTCTCAAATGTTGAATTTTGAAATACCGAATCACAATATTGAAAAAAGTAGTGAGCAGTAATTTTGAAGATATTCAAAACTTTGGTTTGAAAACTTCTAGAAGGACGTATATCAATCAATCAATCAAAATATATACTTTATTGTCTGAAGAAATATATCCTTATTAATGTTGATGTAATTTTGAGAGATGTGGAATCAACAGAGCTATATTTTACTGCTGAGTGTACGAAAAATATTGCAAGCGTTCCGAAGTTATATTCATTTGGATTTAATTCATTTCAGATTGTTGATTATATACTATTTTTTTGAAATTGTTCACTATTGAATTATTCACACATTTACTTAAATTGGATTCTCGAGGGGTTTGAATGGACTGAGTGGTGGGGGATAGTAACAAAACAATAAATGAGTGATTAAAATGAAGCAGGAAGAGAAGAGTTGTTTCAGGGTCAGATAGTACGGTGGTTGAGACCGCCGCGTTCAAAGCCATTGGTGCTTCTGGTCGGGTATGTTCGAATCCTATCAACTACAGATTTTCATCTGATGGCCCGAGAAAGGGCTAGGAATCACACGTTAAAAGGTAACACCTTGTTAATCATTGGCTCGCACAAGTTTAGACTTTTGACGGCTGCCGTTCGTAAGGGGACGACACCTGGTTAACGCAAAAAACAATTTTAACAAATTTCAACCAGAAGGCGCCTTAAAACGAGCTGAATCTGGGTAGTTTTTCTGTTGGGTGAAGCTCATAAGTTCTTTTGGTAAAATCACGGAATACGTCTTTAGGAAACAAAAATAATTTCCTTGTAGCTGAAGTGTCAAATAGTGTTTTTGAGAAGTTCAATTTCCATAGTTCATTCCTGATTGGATGAAACAAAATATCCTGGATACTACCTGAAAATTAGCAAAAGAGATATATTTCATCTATATTTTCTAACTTCTCAGAGTAGTTTTCAAATCTTTAATGATTTGTAAAAATGTCATCAGTTTTTTTTTCTTATAGTCGCACGTTCCTCTGTTTCATCTGAGTGACTACTATATATATGATTGGTTTGAATGAATGTGTACCCTGAATGAATAGGTTTGCTACAATTCATTGCGGAGGTTGCGAAAATGGAAAAAAATTATCATATTGAGCATATAAATGTTCATCCGAAGACACTCAAATACGGCATATAAGATTTCAGTTATATCTTGTTCTAGAGAAAAAAGTTGATATTACCTATTAGTATTATGAAACTGTCAAAAAACACAACTGTCAAAAAAACTTGACATTTCTGCATCTCTATTGATGCGTAAATGTTTACTTTTTTCACCGAGAAAAAAAGACTTTATTTCCTGCCAAAATAATTCACAAAAAAAAAACATAAAATATTACTTTTGAAGGGTTTATTGTCAACAGAGTCAATTATTAATTGATTCTTCATCATAAAACGATTTCATTTATTGAAATAATAATTGATATTAAAGTTTGAACAATTAATTCCAACATAAATACATAAATTCCCGAAGATGTTCCATGTTGCTGCTGATCAGAAATGTTATATATTTCTTGAAGAGTTGATTCCAAAATTTTATCAGATATTTTAATGTGTTTGGAAGAAGATAAACAATTCAATATTTTGTTAGAAATCTCAATTTTGTTATTCAAATTATCTTCTATATATATTTCTGATACGGGGGCAGATTTCCAGCCAATATGACGTTTTATGAATGTAATGTTGCCCCCTATATTGGCCAGAAGAGTTACAGAGCTTCTCCTTAAACAGGGACCTATGTAGCTCTTATACCTACCTTTTCCAAGCTATTTTACAATCGAGCTAGAAATTTCTTCTATTTAATTTATCCCCACATGTTGGTTGATACATTTTCCTCCCGAATATTTTAAAAATAATCTGTATGAGAAGGCCGTAGTGCTCTTTACTTTCGGTATATCTCAATATAATCGAATAAAAAATATTGGAATTACTACTAATCTTACAAAACTATGATTATATCTGTACCTTATAAAGTAAATTTGTTTCGTTATCAGCATCTTGAATACATTTTTTGATATTATCCCTTGATAAAACTTTTGATTTCTTTCCTCGGTATCCGACACTTTTCCTAATAAGCGGAACCAGTGTTGAAAGTATCGACCTACGGTCTCTGCCAAAAATTAACACTGTCATGTGTCAATGAAGAAACACTCATTTTATGCACTTAATACAAAAATAACTATTTTGACCTGAGAACCTGCGGTCTTGGCCAAAAATTAACACTCTCATGTGCCATAAAAAAAAACACTCATTTTACGCATTTGATACAAAAATAACTATTTTGACATACATGGAGAATTGGAATGCACTATTTTTCATCACTGACAATTGAAATATGCTATTTTTAATGTAATTGAATGAAACAAAATTATTATTATCCAAGTAGTAATTGGCTTATTTTTCGAGGAATCCCGACCCATGGAAGAACAACTCTTGGTGGCTATAGACTGTTTCACATTTTCCATAATTGATGTCCATCATTCACAAATTTTTTTTTGCTCACCCAGTAGACACTCAGATACATCTAAAAATATCAATCAGTTTTGTGTGAAGAATATCATATCCTGAAATGAAGAGAAAATACGCACTAGAGGAAATCTTCATGAAATAATATGTTAGACATTCAACGTTACTTTGTAGCTGGCCCTGAAGAATGACAAAAAACGAAAGTTGATTTTCCTGACTACTAGAATGGTATCGCTGAAAATACAAAAAAATCTGCCGACTTGTGAGAAAGCAAGTATCCTGTGCCATATTCTTTGGTCGATTTCCTTTCCGTTTTGTCTTTCTCTGTAAAACGAAAGTTGATTTACTTGCTCACTAGAATGATATATCTGAAAACACAAAAAATTTCTCGACTTGTATCCTGCGGTTCTTTGGTCAATTTCCTTTCCATTATGTCTTTCTCCTCATGTTTTCTGATTGCGGAAATCATCAGATGCATAATTTCACCAGAACTCTAGCACAGCCGGCCATTTTACCAATCAGGGAACAAAAACAAACACCCACTGAACGTAATGGATCTCATCCGAATGGAATAAATCAACGATTGAGCTGCAAGTGCTCTAAAAACCATCAATCATTCAAGTCACACGGGCAAGCGTCCACTTTGAAAATCAACCTACTAAATTTACAATTCATACAAACGCCGACAAAGTTAATTTCATCGATCCACGATGCAAACTCTGCAATTAATTACGGAACAATCTATTTCAGAACGGTTTTTACAGAAGCCTCGGTGCTCAGAAGATCTACTTGACAGTTCTGAAAAAAGGTATTGAGAGACTAACGCCTATTTGCTAGGATAAATCCATCGGTTGTCTTTTCGATGGAAATGGGCCGAGGTTAATAAGAATTTACGGAGGGTAATGGGTATTCGGTTCTTGTGGGAAAGCTGCTGATGATCATTATAATGCTCTAGAAGAAAAAAGATGTTATTCCAAGAACCCGAGTTATTACCGTTTTAATCGTCTATCAATTATTCAACTTCGCACTATTCCCTAGAGTAAACGGAAAAAGTTTGTAGATAAAATGTCACTCATCCCTAAGTTGGTTTGAAGATGATTGAAAGGACCAGGCAGCGAGCGGCCTTATGGAAAAATTGTCATAGGTTAATTTTTCTACATTTTTGGTAAAGCTAGTTTTCGACATACAGGGTGTTGAAGTTGGAAAGTGGCCATTTCTTTAAAGTAGTTGCTCTTAGGAAAACATCTTGATTGAAAATGGTCTGCGCCATAAATGTTGCCTGTCTATGCAATTATTTCAGACTGGTATTTGATAAAAATAACATTAGATACAGGATGAGTAAAGCATTATTCAAAATGAAATTCCTAATCAACCCTATACAATAAAGATGTTACCAAACCAAGTAACACAGATGAGGCTGATGCCTCGTCTGATAATCTTCACAGTTAGTACCATAAAAGAAGTGGTAGAAGTAGCACGTTCTGCCACGAGTTGGTCAGACTCAGGAGGAGACTCAAATCACACTGCCGATGGAGAGTCTCAGAAGACGCAGAGTGATTCACCTACCGAAGCACCAGAAGTCACAACAACTGGCTCAAGTGAATGCGGAGGTTTGATCCGACAGAAGGGGCTGATATCTGGCAAATCAACACCGCCGTGTACAGAGAAGGAATGCTGCTTTCTCTCCGGTTGTAAAGCACAAGTGACGAGAACAAAAAATGGAAGCCAGATATGGCGGCGCTAACATACCTTTCACGCCAGCAGTGTGGTGAATAGCCACAAAACCAAGATACACACTGAATGCAAAAAAAAAATTCTAATTGCAATTGTACCAAAACTAATATTCCGACAGCGCCTGTTTTGCGCATAAATGAAGTACACATGATTCACTACTTTCGTGAAAAGGTCCAACCATATAAATTGAAAAATGGCAGAGTTATTAATGAAAAAAAAATCCGATATAAAATTTCAGGCTCGCGTTAACCCGCCAATACAATTTCCAGTAGGTCGGAAAATTAGATTTGTCATAACTTTGCTAAATATTATAGTAGAAGGAAAAGAAAAAGTATATAGCGTTCCGAAGACTTCTACTTCCTGATGCAAATATAACGTGTGAGTATCTGAGTACCCAAAATGTGTTTTATCCCACTTCACATAACCCTTTTACGATATTTACGAAGGATCCGAAAGTCATGGATATTTCAGTTGATATAAAATAATTATAATGAAGCAGGAATCAGTACCCTCTTTGGACCATATTCAACGATTTTAGACTAGTGAGACACTTATACATGCCAAAGAAAAAACTGGGTTTTACTCCTGCCTCAGTTTTCAACTCACCCATAATCCCGGCAATTTATTCAGTAAATGTTGAAAGTAATCGCTCATACACCTACATAAAAAATTAAGTATGTGATTTCAAGATTGAGGTTTGCACTTCACAATAGTGTTAAACATACAGTGAAGACGTAAAAAGTCCTCCCCCCCTTTAACTTTTGAACGGAGTAAGCTATCGAGGTCCATTAAAATTCAAGTAAAAAGGTACCACTTTCACTACTTTTTGGCATATAAATGATAGTGGTCACGTGACCTAGTATCAAGAGAGCACCATCAACTTTTTTTTCAAATGTAAGGGGGGTCATGTGGCACCTCGTTTTGAAGTCCTTCTGATTCTCTATCCAACAACGCTTTGACTGTGGAAATGGACCAAGCCGTTTCAAACTGACAAGGGTTTAAAATTTGCTTGAAAAATGTGACAAATGAATTATTTTAACTATTAATTGCAGCAGAATTTTAACTTCCTTACTGATTCTGGTCGAAAAGATAATTATTTGTGGTAAAAATTTGCTTTTCGACCAGAGTTAGTGACGTAGTTAAAATCCTGCTGCAATTAGTAGTTAAAATAATTCATTTGTCACATATTTCAAGCAAATTTCAAACCCTCGTCAGTTTGAAACGGCTCGGCCGATTTCCACAATCAAAACGGTGTTGGATAGAGAATCAGCAACCTTCAAAAAAAAGTTGATGGTGCCCTCTTGACACTAGGTCACGTAATCACAATCGTTTTTATGCTGAAATTTAGTAAAAGTGATACCAGTTTACCCAAATTTTACACGACCTCGATAACTTGTTCCGTTCAAAAGTTAATGGGGGGGAGGACTATTTACGTCCTCACTGTATATGCAGGATATGAATCTATTTATTTAGTTTCAAACGAAAAAAAAAAAAAAAATGTTCCACCCCTGGAATTTCGGTATATAATTTGTTCGTGTTTATCATGGTTCCAACTACTAGTATACCAAGTTTGGTGGTGTTACAATCGATCCTCGTCTCAAAACCCAATCGTACTAGATTAACAACGCATTTGTATAAATGGACCCAAAAAATATTTTTGGAGTCAAATTTTAATTATAGCCGTTTCCATTCGTTTCTTAAAATCAGCAACTTTCAAAGCTACTAATATTAATAGTAGTCTAATCGGGTTGATTGTTGAATTGTCCTTCATGATTGTCCTGCAATTTGCCTCCAATTCGCACCGATGTTTGCCTTTCTTTTAATACATATCATCTACCCACGTAATAGGTGTTATGATCCTGGTAGATAAGAGATGCATTATTTATTGTAAGCGATAGCAGAACTTACGTAGGTTTGTTACATGTCCCTGTATAATTTGTAGAGGTGTATCTGTGTAGCTAGCTGTAAGTGGCTGATTTTTCAAATGTATATTCTCTTTTTGGAATGTGGCAGATAATCGGAGTTCTTGCAAGTTGTATCTCCGTCGAAATCTGAATTATATGAAAATGATTGATGTGACAAATATCAATAACATCTTTCCATAAAAATATTGAGACTGATCATACATAGCCTTCCTAGAATATCGGTTCAAATATATAAAAGCGTATTCCAACGTTATTGTTAGAATAATCAAGAGTTACAGACTATCAGGTACTCTGGCTTACCTTCTCATACATATATTTTTTTGGATTAAGTTCAAGACTATTACCTCGGCCTTGAACTACCCCTTCCGTTAACCCGACCATCTCAAAAACCCTACCAAAAATTCGACCATTATTTCGCATTGGATAATTCATAATTTCTTGTTTGAATATTTTTTTTGTATCCGTTTCATTCGCATTAGTATACTTGTATATTTGGCGAAGGAGCCCGGATAATTACCAAACATCATTTCGGGTGTTAATCCAGTACGATTGGGTTTTGAGACGAGGATCAATTGTAGGACCACCAAATTTGGTATGCTATTTGTTGGAACCATGATAAACACGAAAAAAAAAATTTTCACCAAAATTCCAGGGGTGGAACATTTTTTTTTCGTTTAAAAATAAATAAATAGATTTTTGCTGTAATCTTGAAAACTATATGATTTATCGAAAAAACAACCCAATTAGGTGTAAGACAATCCAATTCTCCACAAAAATGACTACTAATAATTTTTTACCAAATGCTCGTTATCTCATAAAACGTGATTGAATGCAGACATCAAATATCAGGTTCACGCTTACCTGCCGCTGGAAGTTCTGGCGGAACCGGATATCTGATTGGTTATAACTCTGGCTAAAAATGATCGGAGAACAGAAAGAAAAAGTTTATATCGTTTCTGAAGACTCCTACCTTCTCATGCAAATATAATATGCGAGTATTTGAGTACCTAAAATGTGTTTTGTCGCACTTCACGGAGATGTTTGCGGATCATCCGAAAATCATGAATAATTTAGTAATTATGGAATTATTATACTAAAGCAGCAACCGATACCCTCTTTAGACTACATACAACAATTTTAGAGTAGTGTGACAGATCCGACTTATAACATGTCAAAAATAACTTTTGTTTTACTCCTGCCTCCTATACCTATACTTTGGCGAGTAGTATATCTCAGACATTTTCCCCAGCATAATGATTCAAAGAATTCACGTCAATAATTTCTATTTACTCGCCAGTTTACGGTATGTAATTGTTTACTTTGAAATGCCGGGGAAAATGCCTGAAATTGTTGGTTACGTTTTCCTTGTTAGTAAATGAAAGTATTTATTCTGTTGTAATTGGATGAAAGAGACGGATTCGATCTTGGATCTTTAAGTAAACCAGGAGTAGTAGGAATTATTTGTTCATGGTTATAGATTGAAAATATATTCCATATTTTATTCCGTGTGTAAAGGCCATACGAGTAATGCCCCGTAAAAACTCTAACATATTGTCGCGGTAATTAGTAACAAGCCTGATGATTCGTTCGTCCAGCCGTTTGTACTTCTTGAGCTTCGCCTGTAGTTCATGACCGGCAAGCAGCTCCTCATAGATCTTGTCCCGACCATGCTTGAATTTTCCTTCTTTCATAAACTTATGATTAATTTTGATGCTAGATAGGAGTTATTGAAAATATATTATTAATTTTGTGTCTCATTTTTCGGTAGACGGTGTCATTTATCATTTCCACGAACTGGCCTGAAATCCTCCAGCATTGGCTTTGATGTCATAGGTCTTCTTCATTTTGTCGCTGGCACTCCGGATGTTCAAACGGACCCGTTCATGAATGTCGTTCATTATCTGACGAAGCTTGCTGACTTAGTTGGCTTTGATGTCATAGGTCTTCTTCATTTTGTCGCTGGCACTCTGGATGCTGACTTAGTCCTCTATTGCAGTGTCTCGTCCTGGAGACGTCCCAAATTTCAGGTCACGGGAGAATCGCAGCTCCCGGTATATCATGAGACTAGCAGAGGGGTCTGGCTGTGCTGGTTGACTGGTGAACTGATGAGCGACGGTCTATCCGGAACAGGTGGAGGTACTTAATCCCAGTCTCTCTGGTGGTCAGAAACTACCTTTGACAAGTGGCGTTTGATCGTACTATTCATCCGCTCCACCATCCCATCGGACTGTGGATGTAGACCCCTGGTTCTTGTCTTTCGGATGTTCAGCAATTGACTGGCTGGGCTGGTTGACTGGTGACTGATGAGCGATAGTCCATCCGGAACAGATGGAGGTACTGATCCCAGTCTCTCTGGTGGTCAGAAACTACCTTTGACAAGTGGCGTTTGATCGTACTATTCATCCGCTCCACCATCCCATCGGACTGTGGATGTAGACCTCTGGTTCTTGTTTTTCGGATGTTCAGCAATTGACTGGCTGCGCTGGTTGACTGGTGACTGATGAGCGATAGTCCATCCGGAACAGATGGAGGTACTGATCCCAGTCTCTCTGGTGGTCAGAAACTACCTTTGACAAGTGGCGTTTGATCGTACTATTCATCCGCTCCACCATCCCATCGGACTGTGGATGTAGACCCCTGGTTCTTGTCTTTCGGATGTTCAGCAATTGACTGGCTGCGCTGGTTGACTGGTGACTGATGAGCGATAGTCCATCCGGAACAGATGGAGGTACTGATCCCAGTCTCTCTGGTGGTCAGAAACTACCTTTGACAAGTGGCGTTTGATCGTACTATTCATCCGCTCCACCATCCCATCGGACTGTGGATGTAGACCTCTGGTTCTTGTTTTTCGGATGTTCAGCAATTGACTGGCTGCGCTGGTTGACTGGTGACTGATGAGCGATAGTCCTTCCGGAACAGATGGAGGTACTGATCCCAGTCTCTCTGGTGGTCAGAAACTACCTTTGACAAGTGGCGTTTGATCGTACTATTCATCCGCTCCACCATCCCATCGGACTGTGGATGTAGACCTCTGGTTCTTGTTTTTCGGATGTTCAGCAATTGACTGGCTGCGCTGGTTGACTGGTGACTGATGAGCGATAGTCCATCCGGAACAGATGGAGGTACTGATCCCAGTCTCTCTGGTGGTCAGAAACTACCTTTGACAAGTGGCGTTTGATCGTACTATTCATCCGCTCCACCATCCCATCGGACTGTGGATGTAGACCTCTGGTTCTTGTTTTTCGGATGTTCAGCAATTGACTGGCTGCGCTGGTTGACTGGTGACTGATGAGCGATAGTCCATCCGGAACAGATGGAGGTACTGATCCCAGTCTCTCTGGTGGTCAGAAACTACCTTTGACAAGTGGCGTTTGATCGTACTATTCATCCGCTCCACCATCCCATCGGACTGTGGATGTAGACCTCTGGTTCTTGTTTTTCGGATGTTCAGCAATTGACTGGCTGCGCTGGTTGACTGGTGACTGATGAGCGATAGTCCATCCGGAACAGATGGAGGTACTGATCCCAGTCTCTCTGGTGGTCAGAAACTACCTTTGACAAGTGGCGTTTGATCGTACTATTCATCCGCTCCACCATCCCATCGGACTGTGGATGTAGACCTCTGGTTCTTGTTTTTCGGATGTTCAGCAATTGACTGGCTGCGCTGGTTGACTGGTGACTGATGAGCGATAGTCCATCCGGAACAGATGGAGGTACTGATCCCAGTCTCTCTGGTGGTCAGAAACTACCTTTGACAAGTGGCGTTTGATCGTACTATTCATCCGCTCCACCATCCCATCGGACTGTGGATGTAGACCTCTGGTTCTTGTTTGTCGGATGTTCAGCAATTGACACATTTCTTGGACGAGGTTAGACTCGAAATTTCTGCTTCGGCCGGATGCAGCTCCAGAATTGTTCAGCAAACATCGTGTACTTCTTGAATTTCTGAAGGCTGTATGCCTCAGGAAACACCCTCCGAGGCAGCGAGCTCCAAAGCTTTGCCGTTCGGAGAAAAAACAAGCCCTGGGACACATATGTTCGGCATGTCTCTGAAGTGACGGCATATGGAAGTGAGGATTGAGCTCGACGGGCCAATCTCGATGAGGTCGCTAACAGTGGAACGATAGATATTTCGGAAGAGCATCGTCCATGAAAATATCTATAAAACAGAGACAGATCGCCAACCTTACTGAGATGTTCCAGAGAAATAAGCGAGCTTGTGAGCGAAGTATCACCGACGAGACGAATGGCTCTCTTCTTGACATAATCTGAAAGTTTCAACAGAAGCCACAAAAAGTTCTAGACTCTGATATGGATAGTCATGTCATGTCAAGTTCCTGGAAGGTCGGACACCAAAATAGAGATAATCTAGTAGAATTTTTCTGGAACCTTCTGAAATATAAGAAAGAAATTTCTATAATGTTTCTGAAGCTTCTGGAAAGTTCTAGAGAAATGGGGTTCGCGTGGAATCAACCAGAACAAAGGCTCGTGAAGGTTAAAAAAAATTTGGCCAGCAGGAAGGCAGCATAGAAATTTCTAGAATAGGTATAAAATAGGCCACTCTCCAAGTTTCTGAAAAAAAAAATTAAAAATCTGTAATAATTGACGTTATTTTGATACTTCAAGTTCTGTTCAAAGTTGTGGCAGGACAACGTCTGTATGTAGACACTTATCGATATCATAAAATGAAAAAAATTTGGCATAAAGGGTTATTTCACTCAGGGGCGCACCCAGGATATTTTATCGGCGGGGGTTAATTTTTATCATTTGAATATCCAAAACTCAAAGAAGATATTTCAGTGGTTAATCAAGTGTTATTGATGAAATTTGGGGAGTTCTAACCCCTGGAACTCCCTCTCCCTTGTGTGCGCCCTTGGTTCACTAGTACTACCCGGTTTCCAAAGATTTTTTAGAATCTCCATTGTTTCATTTGGAATACGTATGACTCTGTGGATCAGAATGTTCATGATTGCTTCATGTTGGTATCTGGACATACTTCTCATAAACTGTAATGAGGCGAGTCTATCATAGGAAACATACTCAATATGCATGTACTTATATGTAGTAATATTAGAATACAAAAATAGTCAATTACTTTTCCATGTAGAGACAAAGCTCGATTATAAATTGAAATGAATCCATTTTATCAAATACCAACAACTCATGTTTTATTCATTTCAGCTGTAGTTTTGCATGATGTTATTTTTTATCCTCGTTATGAGATGTCTTTTTTGGAATATCAATTCATTGGCAATCCCAATGCAAGAAAATACAACTCGTCCTGCCGACTCGCTGTATTTTCAGCTTTGGGATTGCAATTCATTAATATTCCAAAAAATTAAGGGTAATAATCATACCACTTATTATATTACCCCTGAATTTATCTACTTTGAGTTTCCATGGCAACCAAACAAATAACTAGTCTCTTTTTGACTTGAAAATATAAGTGTGAAATTTTCTCTGTGAATAATTTTCAGTGACTTCAATCGTATTTTGATCCTACAAGTTACAACGTATCTCATCATTATTCGGTGTCTGTAATGAAGCAATCAATATTTCCAGAGATAGCCAGATGTTTGTCGATTTTATTATGGATCGCAGAATTATCTGATGCGCAAAAGTCGGTAATCACTTCGACTTATGCCGATGATTGATCTTGTTCTGAAAAAAAAAGATACCATGCAACAAGATCCGAGAAAATTGGGAGAGTTTATTGTTTTTGATCTATCATCTGTTAGGACAAGCACTCAGTGGTAGACGCACAACTTTGAAGCCGTTAATTTCCTCAGTAATCTTGGGTTTTTCAGTGTGTTTTTCGTACGTCAATACTATTTTATGATACAGATTGTTGACAAGTTGTTTTCTCAACATGTGCTGTATAGACAATCAGTTATTGGCAGCATTGACTTCAGAGACACAATAATAAATGGTCAAGTCACAAAAAGTGCTATAGATTAATTTATATCTGGAAAAATCAATGATATCCGATCTATCAGTGATATTTCAGTTATAAATGATATCATATAAAAACGAATCGTTTCCCAAGAATTACTGACACTATGATGTTCCATCAAGAAGGCTTCGGAGGATAGAATTCAAAGAAATTTTTATACTAATTCTCCCTTCATAGGTTTGCAAAAACAATTTAACCTTCGGCCACTTTCCTTCGGTTTCTCCACGCCATTTATTTGGATTTCACCCGACAATTCTCAAGCCATATTCAACACGTTGCTGGTGAAGATACTGTGTGTTTCTTAGTGGCAACATCCTCTTACTCCCATATACACCTACACAACTGATCAGAACACAAATCGTTCCAGAAGTTCCAAATCAACTACACGTTTTGCGGATGCGCTGAAGTCTGGGTGGAATACCGAGCTACCCGCATTATTCCAGATACCTAGCTTCATGCGTATGATGACAATTCCTTCTATTTGGTCATTTTGGTCTCACGCTGATGAATCGGATGTGAGCCGCTCCATCTGGGAAGCAGATCACGAAGCACACGATTCTCTGGGTTGAGAGATTCACACAAAGCTAACAGCACTTTTGGAGATCGTTCAATAACCGTAATCGTTGCCGTCAGATATTGTGTCCTTTTCACTCCCATATAATGTAGGCTTGTGTAGCAGGATTCAATTTTTCAATATGTCTTGAATTCATTAATATATTATCCATTTTTCATAAATATTAGTGCAGATAGTTCCACCTTGAATTATAAATATGCTTGCATATACAATACACAAAAAAAATCTCCGTTCTGGTCGTATGCGACACACCTGACTCGGCTCATCGTATTTTTCCGCGCCAAAGCAGCCACTCCAGTCGTGAACGCAGCAGCCCGTGCTTGGAATGAATAAAATCCGAAACGAGCTTCCGACAACAATTAAACCGCTAATCATGTAATCTATACTCATTAGATATTACGCGGACGGGCATCGGTGGCGCCGTATTAGAATGTGATCTCACCGAATGTAATCCAGTAGCCTGTGCTGATGTCGCTTCTGATTGCCTGGCCATCAGTGAATAGCAACGAGGTGCAGTGGGTGGTGTCACATTGCGTTCCGTGAGGTAAAATATTCTTGACCTTGCCGTAAATATAAATTTTTATGATTTTACCCATTCATAGGGTGTAATTCTCACCGTCCTAATACCACGACAGACATTGGACTAGTTCTAACTGTCTGGCGTCTTTCCTTTTTGCCATATTCGGACTCCAACACGTGTTTCGAGACCCCATTTTCCAACGTGAGGAAATTCCATTGTGCCCAGTCTGATTTACCGCTGGAGGATAGCGTGCGACTATCTGCCATGATGAGAGGTTGTCTCTTTCCAGCCGATGACCTGACGAAGGTCTAGATCTTTCCCTTGGTCTTTCTAGATTTTGTCATCTTTCCAGTCACCGTTAACCACCGTGGCCCTACGAACGGCTGCGTCCTTCTCCTCGGCTCGACGACAGTGTGAGCAGTCGTCAAGAAATGGTCTCCGTGATAGTGCGTTCTTGTGACTGCTCCCAAATTCTTGAAGTCGCTAGGTCCAGCATTCACCTGTCCGTCGGGGTTTTTAAAGTGTGAAAGCCATGGTCAGTCCTCACCAGAAATCTCCTTCTGTACACGTATTTGAAAAAAATGTTCCACCCCTTTTACTACTGCCAACAGTTCCCGTCTGGTAACACAATAATTACGCTCCGGTTTGCTGAGGGTTTTGCTGAAACACCCAATAAACTTCTATTGTCCTTCCTGGATCTGGGACAGGACGGCTCCAAGTCCGACGTTACTGGCGTCAGTGTCCAAAATGATAGCTCGGGATCGGTGCGTTGATCAAGAATTCTTTCAGCTTCTTGAATGACTCTAACATTCCGGAGACCACTGGTACTGAGTGTGTCCTTCGGTTAGTCTGTTTAGTGGTTTGGCGATATTGGTAGGTGCACAGGTCAAAAACTCCGAAGCTGGTGGATGTCTTTTGGAATGGGCCAGTCTTTGACAGCTTTTTGACCAATGTGATGGACTTCCTCCTGGAACAGATGGCATTTCTCAGGGCTCAGTTCCAGTCCAGAGTTCTTCATGGGCAAAAATACCTCCTCTAGATTTCTCACATGATCTTCGATCGATCTGCTGACTATGATGATGTCGAGTTATAACAGACACGTTTTCCATGAGAGCCCATTCAACACAGTTTCTATCAATCTCTCAAAGGTGGCTGGAGCGTTATGAAGGCCAAATGGCATAACTATGAACAGCCACAATCCTGAGCCGATAGTGAAGGCTGTTTTATCTCTATCTATTGGAAACAGTTCTATCTGCCAATAACTGTTTAGCCAGCCAAGGTTTCTAGATTATCGTCTATTCTCGGGAGAGTGTAACTGTCCTTCTCCGTCACGTTGTTTAGTTGATGGTAGTCTACGCAGAAGCGTGTCGACCCGTCTTTCTTCTTCATGAGTACAACTGGAGATGACTGTGGCTGTTGGATGGTTCAGTTATTCCTTATTTTCCCATATCGTTGACAATTTTGTCAGCCTCTTCCTTCTTGGCAAGAGGGAGTATTCTGGCTGATTAACGGATTGGTCGAGCAACTCCAGTATCAATTTTGTGCTGGACCACTTTCGTTCTACCTCCTTTTCCTTGTCCGGTGCCGAAGATGTCCTAATACTCCCTGTCTAAATCCCTCAATTTGGCCTGCTGAGCTGGTCCTATGTTCTTCGATGAAGTGGTGACTAACTTTTCCAATTCTGCACGTAGCAAGGTCTTCTCTAGTATTCTCACGGCTCGATCCGCCATCCATGTCATCCAGGCCCCTACAGCTTATATAACTTCTTTGTTGGAAGATAATTTACATTTTTCCCTTTTTTTAGTTGGAGATGATAGTGAGACGGAGCCAGATCTTATGAATAAGGAGGGAATTGTCTGGAAGTAAAGATCAAACACTACAGTATGTATATTTTGGATTTTCATCTGAGAGGTGGGAGATGTGTTGAAAATGCCACTGAAAGGTGCTCTAAACGCCTAAAAGTGTGTTCATGGCAAAGTCGAGTAGCAGTAGTGGGGAAACATCGAGGAGATTCTGCCACAAACACGCTTCTAAGCATTTGGAGCAACTTTCAGTAACATTTTCGACACATTTCCCCAACTTTTAAGTGAAAATCCAGCAGTCACTAGTTTCGAACGAGACCCGTATTACCAGATGCGAAAATTTATTTTCCAGTTTGTTGGAATATGAACCATTATTATCGCCATTCTCACCCACTTTGCTTCATTTTCACCACGTACAGATGTTGAATTCCCGAAACGCAAACACACTAGAACAAACAGCATTTAATTAGAACGTAAGCTGACCCGTATGCGAACGCATGTACTGCAAAATTTCACATGATTATCATCGAAACGTGTGTACACACTGTTGTATCACGAGATTTTGTGTTGTGCAAGCAAGTACGTAGTAGTCAGATTTGCTCAATGAAATAGTATCATTGTGATATCAGAGTTGCATACTCTTATCAAGTTTAATTGTGTAGACATGGTTTTCACAGCTTTCAACATTTTTATAAAAAGAATTAACCTCGTTTGGATTATTCAGAATAACCGCAGATTTATCTCCTTTGTGTTTAAAGGAATGTGGTTTGATGTGTAGATATATCAATTTTTTTTTGAGGAAATGCCAATTCATATTATTGAAACATGTGTGAAAGAATTTTCCGTGCATGATCAATTCAATAAAAATATTTTCAAGCACTTCTGATCAACCAAAATTGAACATCAAATTCAATATTTTCAATAAAATTCCCTGTATATTTTTGAATGTCTTATGGGTGAAAAACCCATATGGCATACCAAAAACTTTTTTTCTAAAACTGTAAAAAAGTCCACTCTTTTTGTGTGGTTTGTGTGTGTAAAGTATTACAATATTTCACTATCAACATACGATTTCATTATTAAACGGAAAAGCGTACAAAAAAGTGCACTTTTTTTAACGGCTGTTGCTAAGCAACCGACAGTTTCATGCAACAACACTGACAGATCCGAATAATAACGAAATCCTGCCATAAAGTCAGTTCTCATTTTCTTTGGCAACTAATAACCTATAAATATCTGATATACAAATGTTTCACCAATAATATTCTTAGCATTCTTACTATTGAATAAGTATTATCAAAATTCCAAACTATCACGGGGAATATATTCAAAATAATAGCATATACCTCTAAGGAACTATTGGACCTAATCTACACTAGGTAATCCAAGGTAGCTATGGCTGTTTGGCCGTCAGAAACAAAACAATAATTAATGAAATTTGTGAAATTGAGCATCTATCCAGATAACGAATTCTTGATAACTATAAATTTAATTTAAGTAGAAATGAAAAGTGATGAAGATTGAACGGAGAAAATCGTGGATAATGCAAATATGAGATTTCCTTGACATAGTTCAAAGAAAGAAAAAGGTATTCGTTGCTTCACGAGGATTGTTTATTTATTTTGAATACAAATCTAAGAAAATGAAAAGTTACTTCGATGGACTAGTTATTCGAAAGTCAAGTCAACATTAACAATAATAATATTGAGCTCCATGAATATGTTATTGTAATATTCGCTACAAATTTTCCATTTTGCGGGATAGTGTGAAGAGAAAGGGATTTCGACTCTGTCGAAATTATTCGTTTCATTTGTTTGAAACTCAACTCTCCGGCATACTCTTCGAACTTTGTTCGAATAATGAATCAATAAAAATATGCCAAATTCATTTCATATTTGCAAAAAAATGTGAATTGGTTATTTTTTTTGACAGTTGTAGAAAAAATACTGTAAAAAAAGTATCACTTTACTCACTTGATACATAAATTACTATTATTCACTGAGTATTATCCCTGCTTCGAATGAGGTCTCCCTTTTTCTCTTCTAACATAATCAATATTTTCGAAATTTGTGATAGATTGGGAATATGTTCTAGGATTTGTATTGGAAATATTGAATACTGACAAGAGATGGCTGGTGGTGTACCACAAGGACAATACTCGGACCAATTCATTTTACAATCCAGCTAAATTAACAAAGCTCAATAACAAGACATCGGTGAAAATAATATCCTTTGAAGATCACACCAAAGTAGTATTTCGCGCACTAGATACAAAAATAACTACTTTCTACAAACGTCAAAAAAAGACAAGGTTCGAGCATTGAGAACAATATGCCAAGTAACCCTTTTTTGCAATTTCCTAGGTTACCATGACACCGTGCGCGAAATAGTGTGTGAAATACATATTTTGCGCATTGCATGTAAACTATATGAGATTTTTATATTTAAACCTTTAAGGTCCTCAATCGAGCAAAAATCCAAGGAATCATTTATTTGTAAATGTTTAACAATAATTAAGGCTTTCAAAGCGTGACAATATTGTACACTACCTAATTTCATGTTTATATATTAAGCTAAGCATATGAATGAATGAAATGTCTCATGGTGTGCCACAGGGTTCAGCCCTGGGCCCAACCCTGGTTCATATGGTATATAAATGCTATCTATTATCATATCCGCTTGAATAATTTCCTTTTTTTTGCAACTCATGCTCATTCGCATGCGCAACGCTGAGAAAGGTTTATTATATTAACAAATGCTACAATTACTGAAGGAAATGTGTTGAATTACTCTTATTGATGACAAACTCAACTAGTCGTGCCACCTCAATGAAACCGCTTCTCATCTAGAGTTATCTAATCTAGTTTTTTTCTTCAGAAGAGGTGTTTTTCCAAAATTTTCAGTTTTTTTCCTTGTTAAGAACGAATGGTCGATGGTATTCAATAAAAGTGGTCGTATATATAAAAAGTTGATAGGTTCAAGAACTGCATTTGTCTGACAGATACTAGTTCAGATTCAGTATGAAGAGCTTCGGTTGCGTAGGTAGGTTCTATCTTCAGGATAATTTTGAAGAAACGTTTTAGTATGTTTTCCAACTTTGTAGATAGATATTTCCATATTGAACTCTGGATTCCACGACTGCCGCATATATTATTTTACTGTAGTGACTGTCTAATATTTTTCTTATCTATTTTTTCAAGAGTTAATAGCTGTGGTTGATTATTTCCCCTGAAAATGCTTTTTAAGTGACATTTCTGAATAGCATCTTCTACAAAGATATGACGAAGAATAACTCCACAGAGTCAAAAATCAAAATGTATTTAATTATGAGAAAACCCCACAGATCCTTTCATTCAATAGTGGGAAATCCCTATCAGTGTCACTTGCAATAATCTGTCTCGTTTGCAACAAAAATGTTTAATTATCGATATGGTAAATATGCATTGTCTCCATACCTATCACGACCTCAGAACTACAGGTAAATACTAGCCTAGACAGGTAATGCCCAGTAATCCCAAAATACCACTTTAACCCTAATGAATATCTTGAAAGGGGTCAGAGATTAAACTCTCAGAATTTAATGATGGTGTTTGATTTTACATGACTGGTCGGTAGCCTTCTGATTTACACATAATAAAATCTGTCACACTAGTAATTGGAAAATAAAGGTCAATGTTTTTGAAAAATACAGAACAATTTTCAGAATATGGACGTATTATGACGTCATAGCCCAACCCACAATGATCATAACAGTTTATCTACAATATTCAACTTTCTTCAAGTTGTCGAGGGTTATATGGTGGTCAAGTGGGCCCTTTTTTCATAAATATACCATATAATTTATTTGTGTCATTTGCCGTCTTATTGTATAAGGAGATTAAGTTAATAAAGCACTTTTGTTACCTCTCATAAAGTCAAGTGGTCATTTAGGATTCTATTCAGTCTTTCACTATTGAAACTAGTTATATTTGATTAAGGTTGCCAATATATGGTTGGGTAGAGTAAGTAGTCTCGGAATTCCATGTTTTCAAGAAACAGATGAGAGAAAAAATTATCGTAAACTAAAATAAATATTAAAATATTTCAGCGATTCATGAAACCAAAAATACAATCAAAATATCGGCTAATAAACAAATATTTGTTATTTTTGTAAAGCTCATTATCAGAAAAAAAATTCAGATATGTGTCTGGACTAATATTCAATAAAAAAAATACTCAAATCGGCAAAAAGAAATGAAGAAACTAATGTTGAAAAGGGGAACATTCTCCATGAAAATTAAAAATGAAAAATGTTATTTTTTTTGTAATATCTAACAGAAAAACAACTACCCCCCCCCCCGCTAAAGCCACGCCGGACATTGACAGATATTGTGAAAAAACTCCAACTGATAAGAAAAAATCTGAAAGTGAAAATTCGCATTTTCATTCAAATAGTTGATTTTTTAGATTATCTCTAGTTTTCAATGAAAATTCATTAAATAAATCATATAGGGAGAATATAACTTGAAAATATCACTCACAAAAATCGTTTCATTTAATTGAAGCAAGGCTCGCTTCTCTCGCATTTGATTCCCCATATATTTTTGTCGACGAAAATCTATTTCGCTTTGCCAAGCTCATCAGGGATATTAAAAGTATTGGAAAGCAAGCTCTTCAGAAGCAATTATACAAATCAAGGATGGAATTGATGGAAATATTTCTTCTGTAGGGACACTTTGAAAGTTATTTTTTGACAAAGACCTGTGACAAACTTTAGTCGCTATTTTCCATCGTTCAAGATAACCTCTTGGGAGGTATTCATGTTGAAAAGGGGAACATTCTCCATGAAAATTGGGAAATGAAAAATGTGATTTATTTGTGATATCTAACAGAAAACAACTACTTCCCCGGCCAAAGCCACGCTGAACATTGAACTACATCTGATAGATATTGTGAAAATACTCTAACTGAAAAGAAAAAACCTGAAAGTGAAAATTCGGATTTTTATTCAGATGGTTGATTTTTTTAAACTAAATAAATTAGATAGGCAGAATGTTATTAAAAAATATCACTCACAGAAATCGTTCATTTCGTTGAAGCAAGGTTCGCTTTTCGCGCATTTAATCCCCAATACATTTTGGTCGACGAAAATCTATTTCGCTTTGCCAAGCTCATCAAGCCGATTACAGTTTGTTTTTAAACCTTCCCCGACCGTATTAAAGTCTGAAAACTTTTGCAATCATTGTGAATTCATTGTCTATATCTACTGGCCTATTTTCGTTGTTTCCATCTGTAATCTAATAATGGATAAATTCAGTTTTCCGTGAAGTTATTACACTCATTTTTCGTGATGTAGGTGGACTGAACCCGGTTTCTCCCGTTATTAGTTCCTGTAATATCTGTAGAATGACGTCAGGCAAGAGTTGATCCGATCAAAGTTTTATACAAATATCCCTCCCACACTTCTATTATCCGAACAGGATAACGTTATTCGGTATGACGTGTTATCTGCATCTGTTTACAGAGTTAGTTCTACGCAAAATAAATGGGTCACTGGATATTTCGGCTGATGTGATTCAATTATTTGGATTTTTATATTTTTCACGACTGTCATTTGATTCATCCGGTGACTGAAAATATGTCATGGGACATCCTCAGTAAGAATTTTGTAAACGGGCTCATTAACAACAAAGTTTTAACAAAGTCACACGTATATGTACATATAAATATAACTATCAACTAGAGTGAAAACTTATAAATATAACTATCTACTAGAGTAAGCAATTACAATGTTTTCATAATCTTTGAATCAAAAAGCTCTAAGTTTACATGGTCTTTATTTGAAGTCTTAGCATTCTACCTATAGACTCATTATGGCCGTAGTTGGTACGATAAAATGGAACTTTGAAGATTTCTGCATTTCTTGTTTTTTTTTCAATTCACATTTAAAGCTATAAGTTCAACAATTTGATACTGTCATTGATTATTTTGTGGATTAGCGTAAGATCTGATTTCAATCTTCTGTGTACTAAAGTATTCAAGTAGAGGATGTCCAATATAACTTTGTAGGTATATTCGCCAGTATGGTATCCTAGTTTATATGCAGAGTACCTCAAAAACTTGTTTTGAACACTCTCAAGCGAATCGATATCCACCTTATATAAAGGGCTCCATATTGTGGAGTTGTATTAGAATATTGATCTAACAATTGAACAGTAAATTATTTTCAAGGAAGAAAGAGATAATTCATTTGCAGATCTGAACCTAACCTAACCTAACCTAACATTTTCAGAGCTCTAGAAGTTACATTTGCAATATGGGGTTTGAACGTCATTTTTGAGTCGAGAATGATACGTAAATCTTTTAATGTACTTGCTGTTTCAAATTCCGATTGCTTGATTTTATATGGATGATTTATTGGATTTTGATTTCGAAAAAAGGTAAATTTATGGCATTTGTCAATATTCAGTTGCAGTAAGTTTATATAACACCAACGTACAAAGTTCGCATACCAAGATGATTAATAGTTATTTATTGTATAAGTGTTTTAGATATCATTTTATTTGCGCAAGAATGTTTAAACGCGAGAGCGAAGCTCGAGCGTTTAAATTTCTTAAGAAAATAAAATGTATCTAAAACACGCATGCAATACAACATTTTATTCACAATCACATTCATTTAGAATCAGAATCGCGGAAATTTTTCATCACAAAATGATTTGACGTTTTGCTCTAACAGCGGCTGTCACCTCCTCAAAAATCATTGAAATAACATACAAAAATTATGATGAAACGAAGAACGAAATGTCTATTAATATAAATGTTAATGTTAATATTAATAATAAATAAGTAAAATGTGATTGATATTCAAGATTGTATTTTTCATTATTCCACTAGTGGAATAAAGTAATTTCATTATTCCACTAGTGGATAAAGTGGTACTTTATACGGTTCATAAGTGTGGATAAAACTTCAATTATAAGGTGATTGTGGATAAAAACATTAATATTGATTCCCAAATTCAGTCAAACACTTTATAGTGTGTTCATCATAGTACGAAAATAATAATAATACCTTGCACCTGCTAGGAATGCCTGTTTCTCCACAACCGTTAGAGAATTTACTAATTCTGAAATGAAATTTGATAACAGACTGATTGGTTGAAAATATTACTATACAATACTATTCTCTCGCTATTAGAGAATATTCGGTTTTTATCTGTGTGGTTCACGGCTTTGATGAAAATTTCTTACTATACCTAGAAGTTTCTGACGATGAAATCATTCAGAGTGAAGCTGTGATTCTAGTCTCAATAGTTCAATGACCTATGGTAGGACTTTGATTTCATATACGAATTGTCGTAGGCTTTTTATGATCTCCAAACCTTGAACTACGTGATATATAACTTCCTCATTCGCAATTTCTCATAAAAATATGTTGGCGGTGAAGTCAGCATAATCTGGCGAAAACCCAAAAGAAACAATATAATAATGAAATTTTCAATTCTCATATTGATTTTTGGTATCTGAACTTCCTGGTTCAAGTAAAGTCAATTAACAAATATCGTTTGCTTTCAAAAAGTGTGTAACAATAATCTGAATAGCAATAATAGCGTGTATATACAGGGTTGGTCTATAGCTTCCAAATGGCACAACTTAACGTTGTCAATTTCATGCTCATTCCGAAAATGTATGATTTTTATATGCTCAGATATAAGATTTAGCCGGAAACGAGTGTTTAAGGTAGAAATCTAATTTTCTGAGATTTTTTATATTTCATTTTTTAAATTTTAAATTTCTGTCTCCGAATGTATTTTGAGGTGCTGATTCCGAATGTTCGAACGAAAATGTCGAAAACTCATCATAAATATTTTTGGCGGCAAAAAAAAAACATCTAAAAACTGATTTAGAGCTGACCAACTCGAGAACGGTTAGATATAGACAAATTCTGCGAACGACAATCGATTCAGAATGGTCGAATTAGTATGTATTGTGAATTTTTAGTCGATCAGAAAAAATAAAAATCACACAAAAAAAGTTGAAAGGCCCCTTAAAAGCATGAAAAATACTAAGTATTCACATCGACTTGAAATTTGCACTGTATACGTAAAATTTCATTGTCATTCCGAAAATGTATGATTTTTATAGGCTCAGATATAAGATTTAGCCGGAAACGAGTGTTAAAGGCAGAAATCTAATTTTCTGAGATTTTTTATTTTTCATTTTTGAATTTTAAATTTCTGTCTCCAAACGTATTTTGGGGTGCTGATTCCGAATCTTTGAACGAAAATGTCGAAAACTCATCAGAAATATTTTTGGCGGCAAAAAAAACATCTAGAAACTGATTTAGAGCTGACCAACTCGAGAACGGTTAGAGATAGACAAATTCTGCGAACGAAAATCGATTCAGAATGGTCGAATTAGTATGTGTTGTAAATTTTTAGTCAATCAGAAAAAATAAAAATTACACAAAAAAAGTTGCAAGGGGTTAACCCCTAAAAATCATGAAAAATACTTAGTCTTCACATCGACTTGAAATTTGCACTGTATACGTAAAATTTCATGCTCATTCCGAAAACGTATGATATTTATTTGCTCAGATATAAGATTTAGCCAGAAACGAGTGTTTAAGGTAGAAATCTAATTTTCTGAGATTTTTTATATTTCATTTTTTAAATTTTAAATTTCTGTCTCCGAATGTATTTTGAGGTGCTGATTCCGAATGTTCGAACGAAAATGTCGAAAACTCATCATAAATATTTTTGGCGGCAAAAAAAAAACATCTAAAAACTGATTTAGAGCTGACCAACTCGAGAACGGTTAGATATAGACAAATTCTGCGAACGACAATCGATTCAGAATGGTCGAATTAGTATGTATTGTGAATTTTTAGTCGATCAGAAAAAATAAAAATCACACAAAAAAAGTTGAAAGGCCCCTTAAAAGCATGAAAAATACTAAGTATTCACATCGACTTGAAATTTGCACTGTATACGTAAAATTTCATTGTCATTCCGAAAATGTATGATTTTTATAGGCTCAGATATAAGATTTAGCCGGAAACGAGTGTTAAAGGCAGAAATCTAATTTTCTGAGATTTTTTATTTTTCATTTTTGAATTTTAAATTTCTGTCTCCAAACGTATTTTGGGGTGCTGATTCCGAATCTTTGAACGAAAATGTCGAAAACTCATCAGAAATATTTTTGGCGGCAAAAAAAACATCTAGAAACTGATTTAGAGCTGACCAACTCGAGAACGGTTAGAGATAGACAAATTCTGCGAACGAAAATCGATTCAGAATGGTCGAATTAGTATGTGTTGTAAATTTTTAGTCAATCAGAAAAAATAAAAATTACACAAAAAAAGTTGCAAGGGGTTAACCCCTAAAAATCATGAAAAATACTTAGTCTTCACATCGACTTGAAATTTGCACTGTATACGTAAAATTTCATGCTCATTCCGAAAACGTATGATATTTATTTGCTCAGATATAAGATTTAGCCAGAAACGAGTGTTTAAGGTAGAAATCTAATTTTCTGAGATTTTTTATTTTTCATTTTTTAAATTTTAAATTTCTGCCTTCGAACGTATTTTGGGGTGCTGATTCCAAATCTTTGAACCAAAATGTCGAAAACTCATCAGAAATATTTTTGGCGGCAAAAACAATATCTAGAGACTGATTTAGAGCTGACCAACTCGAGAACGGTTAGAGATAGACAAATTCTGCGAACGACAATCGATTCAGAATGGTCGAATTAGTATGTGTTGTAAATTTTTAGTCAATCAGAAAAAATAAAAATTACACAAAAAAAGTTGCAAGGGGTTCACCCCTAAAAATCATGAAAAATACTAAGTCTTCACATCGACTTGAAATTTGCACTGTATACGTAAAATTTCATTGTCATTCCGAAAATGTATGATTTTTATATGCTCAGATATAAGATTTAGCCGGAAACGAGTGTTAAAGGTAAAAATCTAATCTTCTGAGATTTTTTATTTTTCATTTTTTAATTTTAAATTTCTGTCTCCGAACGTATTTTGGGGTGCTGACTCCGAATCTTTGAACGAAAATGTCGAAAACTCATCAGAAATATTTTTGGCGGCAAAAAAAACATCTAAAAACTGATTTAGAGCTGACCAACTCGAGAACGGTTAGAGATAGACAAATTCTGCGAACGACAATCGATTCAGAATGGTCGAATTAGTATGTGTTGTAAATTTTTAGTCAATCAGAAAAAATAAAAATTACACAAAAAAAGTTGCAAGGGGTTAACCCCTAAAAATCATGAAAAATACTTAGTCTTCACATCGACTTGAAATTTGCACTGTATACGTAAAATTTCATGCTCATTCCGAAAATGTATGATATTTATTTGCTCAGATATAAGATTTAGCCAGAAACGAGTGTTTAAGGTAGAAATCTAATTTTCTGAGATTTTTTATTTTTCATTTTTTAAATTTTAAATTTCTGCCTTCGAACGAATTTTGGGGTGCTGATTCCAAATCTTTGAACCAAAATGTCGAAAACTCATCAGAAATATTTTTGGCGGCAAAAACAATATCTAGAGACTGATTTAGAGCTGACCAACTCGAGAACGGTTAGAGATAGACAAATTCTGCGAACGACAATCGATTCAGAATGGTCGAATTAGTATGTGTTGTAAATTTTTAGTCAATCAGAAAAAATAAAAATTACACAAAAAAAGTTGCAAGGGGTTCACCCCTAAAAATCATGAAAAATACTATGTCTTCACATCGACTTGAAATTTGCACTGTATACGTAAAATTTCATTGTCATTCCGAAAATGTATGATTTTTATATGCTCAGATATAAGATTTAGCCGGAAACGAGTGTTAAAGGTAGAAATCTAATCTTCTGAGATTTTTTATTTTTCATTTTTTAATTTTAAATTTCTGTCTCCGAACGTATTTTGGGGTGCTGACTCCGAATCTTTGAACGAAAATGTCGAAAACTCATCAGAAATATTTTTGGCGGCAAAAAAAACATCTAAAAACTGATTTCGAGCTGACCAACTCGAGAACGGTTAGAGATAGACAAATTCTGCGAACGAAAATCGATTCAGAATGGTCGAATTAGTATGCATTGTGAATTTTTAGTCAATCAGAAAAAATAAAATTACACAAAAAAAGTTGCAAGGTGTTCACCCCTAAAAATCATGAAAAATACTAAGTCTTCACATCGACTTGAAATTTGCACTGTATACGTAAAATTTCATGCTGATTCCGAAAATGTATGATTTTTATATGTTCAGATATAAGATTTAGCCGGAAACGCGTGTTTAAAGTAGAAATCTAATTTTCTGAGGTTTTTTATTTTTCATTTTTTAAATTTTAAATTTTTGTCTCCGAACGTATTTTGAGGTGCTGATTCCGAATCTTTGAACGAAAATGTCGAAAACTCATCATACATATTTTTGGCGGCAAAAAAAACATCTAAAACTGATTTAGAGCTGACCAACTCGAGAACGGTTCGGCATAGACTTCGTTTTACGCTGCCTGAAATCTGAAATATGTACTGAGTAGATCCGAAAGAACACTTGTGATCATGACTTGAGTCAAGTAAAGCTCCCGCCAAGCCGAAAAAATTGACTCAAACTCGCATCTCCGTTGAGATCACAATCTCCTCCCGTCTTGAAAGCGCATGTAAACAATATCAAAAAATCCTTGACAGCATGGAACTGAATCCTTGGCGAACATGGATTACATGGAAGGGAGACGCCAGCAGAGAGTGACTACAGAAAACATTTACCAGTCTCGCAGTAACTATTGCGGAGAGTGGCTCTCTGGCGACCATTTGTTGATGAAGTTCGCGGTTTCATCAGATCGCGCGCGCGTGTGATTTTGTTTTGTTTTGATTATTTTTTTGTTGACAGTTCGGGGTCCAGGTGGGACGATTTCTCTTCTTCCGAAGAATCGCGCCGGATTTTCTGTGAGTACTTGATTGAGCCTGCGATTTTATGATGTTGAGAGCTATGCGAAAGTTTCTTGAATTTTCAGTTGATACGTTGCTGAAGATTTTAGAAAGTATGCAAACAAAAAAAAAAAGATCAATTCGTTTTTCTCAACATCAGCTTTAGCTGCAAAATTGTTAACCATTGAATTATTAGTAAATTTGCCTTCTCAATTATAAACATGTGAACATGACATTAAATTTATGAAAGTTTCCAATTTCTCTTTCAATTCATCGCATTGAATATTTTTTGTTCATTTGTCGTTTAATATTTGGTGGACAGAATATTTAATTTTGTGAAAGGACCACGCACACTATCAAAGTCAAATTGTCAAATATATTTCAATATATCGATGAACTCGGCCCAATGAACAAAACTTACCGTGGGCACACAAAAATTCTATATATAGTTCAAGATATACAGAGTGTTGAAGTTGCATGAATGTCACTTTCATAATATAAACTTCATTACTGGTAAAATCACTCAATTATTAGTGGATGTTTGATCTTAATCAAAGTATTAAATTTGCCAATGCAACATTATACTTTTTGAGCATATTGGAAACAATATACAGGATGAATCATTACTTTTTTGAATTACAAAATATTAACCAATTTCGATTGAGACATCCTTTTAAGTCGGATCGTATCAATATTCAATATGATCGGATGAACCTGAAAAATTAAAGTTTTTCTTTCATATATACAAAGGGGATCAAAAGTATAACTGCTTCGTTATATTTGCTTCAATTCAGTGCACTGATTATGTGTGCCATGTAGCTACTTGAAGGAACGTGAATAATGAGTATTATACAGGATGACTCAAGAATTTACGAAAACCATAATCAACAATTATAAAATACCTCGTATATAAAAATCTCTATTGAACATACAGAACAAAATGGCCGCCCTTATTTTTTCACACTATGGACAAATCCAATACTGTTACTTAGATAGATTTTTGTCGAATTAATATTTACTTCTAGTTTCTTGATGGAATAGGTGAACATGAATTAAACAATTAGGCCAACTTTTAGAAATATCTGAAAGAATTATGATAATTTTCAGTGGTACCTCACCTTTGAGAAGTTTTTTACTTCATTTTGTACACCATGCCCGTCATTTGGGAGTTGCTATACAGTGAGGACCAGAAGTTCGTCGCCCCCTCAACCCGCAAATTCTTCATTTTACATATAAAAAAAAATGTTAAATACATAAGTTGTAGGGTTTCATTTGATCTCTTCAAATGTTCAAGTTTCATACATACAGAGTGTCTCAAAAAAGCGCAGCGACTTGAAAAGTTTTTTTCTTTCAATAGGACACCCTGTATATTACTGCATGGTTAGATATGATCATAAGGAATCCAACAATACCAATATTGATGCTGTTGTCTTCATAGACTATGGAGATATTGCCTATTATTTTATCCATAAGCCCAATAGTGAAAGAGAAAAACTTTTTCTGGCGGCTCAATAAATTCTCTCTCCCACTCATTGGGCTTATGGATAAAATAATAGGCAATATCTCCGTAGTCTATGGAGATAATAGCATCAAACTTGGTATTTCTGGATTCCTTATGATCATCCCCAACCGATCATGCAATGATATACAGGGTGTCCTATTTAAAAATATAAACTTCTAAGTTGCTGCGCTTTCTTTAAACACTCTGAATAAATCAAACATAAACCATTCAAGATATCGAATGAAACCCTACAAATTTTGTATCTAACATACTTTTGTAATATGTATAATAAAATTGCGAAGGAGGCGACGGTCTTCTGGTCCTCACTGTATAAATATTCGTCAACAAAAATTTCAATTATATACATGTGATGTCAAAACCTATTCAACCACATTTCTAAACGTTAAAAATTCAGAAGAGTAAACCGTATTTTTATTTAGTATTTTTCTATGACTTTTCTATATGCTTGTAAAACTCTCCCAGTATTTCTGATTGCATTTACCCAAATATGTTGGCTAGTGTATATAGATAGTTACCCCTGGTGAAGGAAACTGAGAAATTTTAAATTTCCACAATTTTTTTTTCGAATTTTACACACCTGTCATTCGTTATAAATTGACATTAAACACCCGTCCTTCTCGGAAATACAAGAGGTTAGATTACACCCTGTATAACGTCTCTAACAACTCCAAACTTCGTTTTTATGGACACATTCTTTGATTATGCATTTTCGAAAATTACATTACTCATTCATTCACTTTTTCTGTTCATTCCATCCTATCTGGATCTCATCAGACTAGAAACTTTTTCGATATCTCGATACCTATCATAATATTTCCTTCAATTTTTATTGAGACCATAGGAATGTACAACATAAAAATCGCATTATATAGTGTTTTATTTCGACATTCAAAATGTGTAAATATATCTCAACTGATGTATAGAAGTGAAGTAAAACTTCACACAAAACATATACTGCAATTATACTTAAAATTAGTTCGCTTGATAATATATTAATTTTTAAAATTAATTAATTTCATTTAAGTATTGAAATCTTCAATAAACCTAGACTTTGAATGATTTTCACAGATTATTATTATTATTATTCTCTAAAACATGAAGAATGTATTAAAATATTAAATGTTGGTAAGGAGACAATATTTGTTTTCACATGAATTGCTTTTATTTCAACTAACTTCTGGAAAGATAACCCTGTCAGGATCATTAATCTGAAAAGAAAAAAAAAATAATAAATGTTTGATGAAAACATCTCGCAATTCCCCTTGGAATAATTCAGCAATTCGCAGTCATTATTCAGTTTTTTATTGGGTGCTTAGTTTTGAAATTACGTGACCATTATGTTCTCCATAGTGTAGTACGAGAGTTTATTTCGTTGCGAGGATTCGATGTAATAGTATATTACGTAACAAGTGTTGTAAAAAGCATACTACGCACGAATGGAAAAATTACGCACGAAGCCGCATGGCCGAGTGCGTAATTGCTTTACAACTCGCATTACGTACTATACTTTATCTACGGCCATATACAGTGTGCAATAAAAGTCTGGAGATATGACAGTGTACTTCATTTCTTCAAATGGGATGATCTGTATTTCATTGCATCTTTATATTTTTCAAACAATTTTATTTTCAACAATATGGCAAAATTGTGAGGGATATATGTTTCACAACTTTGATGATCGTACATGATATTATTTCGTTCTATTTATTACTACTTTGGTTTAATGAACATTAGGAACACTATATTATATTATTATTATTAAAATTCTTAGTAAAATGACGTTTTTTCAGAAATGCTGCCTATATAGATGAACTCGAGTAGCAATACCTTAGCTGAATAATAAATTTGATCCAAAAAGTTGAAGCCGTTTTCGAGATCCAAAAAGTGACATCATTATCACAATTATTTGTAAAATGCATTTTTATAAAAAAGACAGATCTCTTAAAACGCAAAACTTAATTTGATTCAAAAATTCATATTATTATTATTGGTCAAATTACATTTTTTCAGAAAAATCGCTTGCATAGATGAACTTAAGTAGCAATACCCTATCTACATACAAAATTTCTCCCATATCGATTGAGCTGTTTCCGAGATATATTCAAACTGTGCGTTTTGTTTACGAAAACTGTGCGATTTGTTTACCGTGCGTAATGAGCTATTTACTGAGGCTGTATGTCGTGTGTTTTTGACTATTTTCTACAGTGGCCGTAGGTAAATAACAAAAAATATTTTGTTCACAGCCTGCATATTATAAAATTATAATGCTCCTGTTTACACTGTCTTATAAGGTATGAATGGTATCATTCTAAATTTATTTTGGGCCTAACTAAATTAAGTTTTTCTGTACCCTTTGTTGTTTAGTTCGCTCATTTTGCATTTTACAATGGAAGTGAAAATATCAAAGTGGAGATTTCTAAAACAGGGTACTAGTCATTTTATTGCCGAGGCCCTGTTCATTCAGAATATGTTTCCAAAAAATCTCTGATAATAAAGTTTTTATTCATCATTTTCTATCTTTCCCGGAAATTTCACGGAATAAAAACCAGCGAGTGCAGAAAAACTTGATTCATATAGGCCCAATATGAATTGAAAATGAATGTTAGGTTAGGTGGAGATACAGAGATTTTAGTCGAGCGTCGGGGTAAATCCTATGATCCTATGACTTACCATATGTACACACTGTACCTAAATGGCTAATAAATTTATTATTATTATTATTATTATTATTATATCCCGAGTTGTTCATACGGAAATCTGAAAATATTTCATATATTATTATAGCTCATTATCTCTCAAAGGAAACAATTTTCGAAAAAAACAAAATTCTATCCCTTTCTTTATGGAGATTTTCACGTTGTAAAAGTTTGTTTCTATAAATTATATCGAAGTTTCCAACCAAGTTATTGATTTTTCGAGCTTTCCCGGGAATTTTCTCCAATTTCCATAGGTGCTCGCGTGCAGATTAATTTTTTTTGAAGTACTCTTCAAAAACTGTCCGCGTACCAAAAATAACTCCTATTGGATTTATTGTCAGGTTGTAGTAACATTTCAGCTACAGCGCTTGGATCAATTATTATCATTGATATGAATGTCCAAAGTTGTTGATTTCATTTTGACATCATCGTTGTCAATGTTAACTATACGATAAAGCTTTGAATGTAACTTGATTATTATGCAATTTAAATAAACCTCGGCGATATCCTCGTTCATTATAAATCGCATAATATCGTTGGGAATTCAATTATAACAATAACTATATTCTAAGAAGCCTTTTTCAATTATTTGGATTTTACCACTTATACTAATTTTTTATTGAAAATGTCATTGTTAGATTAATTGATTCTTCGTTCATACGTTGCTGAAAATTATTGACAAATGAACTGCGTTGAAGTTTTGAAGAATATTGTATATGGACAGCAATTTTTCGTATTGAAAATATGTTTCTAAATTGCACTGAACGATAGCACACTTGACTCAAGACGAAATAAGTGATTTATGGTATGACATATACTAGCTTCCAAATTCTCATATTTGCTCATCGAATTACATTTATTTTCTGCTAAATATTCGTGAAATGTGTCTTTTATTCAAATTAGCTGATTTTCAAAAACTCAAGAGATTTATTTGGTTGATTTCAAATCTCCTAAAAACTTGAATAGTTCTTCATTTTGATGATCTTGAAGATAACATGAAAGTGTCTCGATTTGTTAGAAGTCTGTCTAGAATATAAAAATATTTGTCTGATTTGAGGTATCAGAATTTTATTTTTATATTTTATTTTATAACGTGGTTTCTTTATTGGTATTTTGTGCATTAATAATTTGTTAAATCTTCCTCGAAGTCATATTCACCATTTAGACACTTTTCGATATAGGAGTTCGGTCATTCAGGCCTCAAATTCCCTTTTATTATATATTTATTTATTTACTACCTGAAAAAATATACATTTACTCGGAAATGGTCAATTTCTATGGCTATATAAAAAATGTATCAAACATTTCAGAAAGTCATTGATAGAAAAAGAAACGTAAGAAAAATGCTAGAATACTACTAGATTAGTAGAAAAATTCATTAAGGGTGTTAAAGGAACAAGCGTCTAGCCGTACCAATTCTAGTTTTGATCCCGCAGGTCCGCATGCACACAACTTTTAATGGCGGTGTACTTAGATGACAAAACAAGAAGGCAAACTGAGTTGAAACTGCGTGAATTTGTTTTCTGATAGCAATTGACACACAAACCTAACCTGAGCGAGCTAACCTAGCTTGCGAGTCAGTCAAAAATGCGTGAAATAGTTTGCATGCAAACCGAAATGCCTGAATTACTTGCCATACCGTACCATCCCATACCTAACTAATTTTGTATATCCGACATAACAACGTCAAAATTCCAAATGAAATGAGTTAAGTAATGATGAAATTAGCCAAATTTTATATCATCGCTTTTGAACGCATTTCATTGGGAATGTAGGTTGTAGCTCTGAAGATGGTACATACATTTTCTTCACACAATGGAAATAATTATTGTTGTATTGTTGTCCATTACCAAGATATTACTCAGTCCATTCTAGAAAGTTTGCCACGAAACCCGCAGATTTTCAATTCATTTGGGAGAAACCTATGATTAACTATATCGAACACATAATACAGATATTATTTTTTTTGTATTTAATGTCTACAACATACCATCCTTCAAGAATGCTGGTCTCATTCTAAACTTTATAGATAATCTTTGGTACTTCGGTTGCGAGTTTATTAATAAATCTTGTTTAACATGATTTTTACATTAATTTTTATTTATGGCGATTGATACCTACTAATATTAATGAAGAATTCGTGAACTATCCATCAAAAGAGTTGTTCTTGAATTGAACAATGTATCGTATATTTTCATACTGAAAACAAGTTTCCTCTTTGATACTTTTCACTGAAACAAAGTATGTTGCTCTCATTGCTTTTTCAGCTTTATTGTGTTCTTCTTAGAAGTAAGATTTTCCAAGTCCGCAGGATGGTTCTGGCCCGATCAATGGCGTTAATGCGCCTTTTCGTGCCAGGGTGTCTGCTTGTTCATTTACCTCCACTCCGACGTGATTCCTAAGCAGTTCTCCCCACCATGATATAGAAAGGAATGAGGTACAGAATGACCTCTATTGCTGCTGTTAGTCTTTGCACTTTCTCCAAGATCGTCTTTGTTGTGGTGAGCTCGGTTCTGCCGTGCCACACTACTGCTCCGTAGGTGATCATAGGTCTCACTATCATGGTGTACATCCATCGCAGTACTGATGGGTTACAGCCCCATGTTTTTCCTGCAATGTTTCTGCACACCATCAGTGATGATTTTGCCTTATTAGCAATCTTTTCTAAGTGTCTGTTCTAGAGTATTTTTGAGTCTAGGGTAAGCCCTAGATACTTTACCTCTTGCTGCAATTCTAAGTCTGCTCCGTCGAGGCAAACAGTCCTCAGGCGCTGAAACTTTGTTCTTCTAGTGAATGGTACTACTGTAGTTTTTGATGAGTTAATTCTCAACCCCACCGAGAGGCACCACCTTCTGGTTGTCTCTAGCTCTCTTTCTATGAGATCGCAGAGGGTTCCTTCGAATTTGCCTTTGGCCATAATGACTATGTCGTCCGCATATCCAAGGCAAGTGACTCCGTTCCCGGTCAGTGTTCCGAGTAGTTTCTACTACGAGACTCTACATCAGAGGTGATAGTACCCCTCCTTGTGGACACCCCCCTGTTCGTGCTGATCCGGAAGCTGCTCTCGCCCACTTTCGTTTCAGCAGTTCTTGTAGCCAGCATTTGGCACATCCATGTGGATGTGGTTCTGTCCACTCCCTTATTCATTAGGGCCAATGCTTCATGAGAGGTGTTGTCGAATGCCCCCTCTATGTCTAAGAAGGCGCATATGGCCATTTATTTATGCTCAAGCAAAAAGCATATGTGTGATGTGTATTGGTGGTTGACGTATACTGGTTTCTAAATCGTATTTTATCATATTATGCCTCAATTTCTTCGAATTTTCTTATACTAGTAGTGTTCGAGATTTAACTCAGTGTTATATTTTTACCTTGATATCATTAATAAATCATTAACTAATGATTATTCTGATCGTAAATGTCAATAATCAAGCCTGTTAAAATTTCAAATCAACAACATATTTGAAATAAGCAGTATTATGCAATAGCACAGATTCTCTTATGTCTGTTAATTCCTTTCATAAACATTCTGCTTGAATATTTATATAATTTTAATTACCTGATCATGATGACTGTGGAAGTTTAATTTATTTGAATGATAATCAAGGTACGTATATTCATGACGAAAAATTCATAGTTTGGTGAGATATCTGAAAGCTTCTTTGGGAGACCGTTGATTGAACACAGTTGTTGCCTACTCATCACCTAGAGTAATAAATACATGTTAAATAACAAGTACTCTCCTGGCTAATACTGTAACGGGTATTGAATTTTATCCAACAGATACTTGTGCTATGTTTCTCATCCCAAAAGACACTTTTTGCAAGTTCATCCTGCAATAGCCATGAGCAAGCTTCTCTCGCATTTAATCCCCAATACATTTTTATCGACGAAAATCTATTTCGAATTGGAATTGGAAAGCAGGCCCTTCACAAGCAATTATACACATCAAGGATGGAAATGATGGAAATATTTCTTCTGCGGTAACACTTAGAAAGTTATATTTTGATATAAACCTGTCATGGGCATTGCATTTTGATTTTTGTTCGGAAATATGCATAGATTATTCATAAAATCTGTTGTTGATTCACCTGCGGCTGAAAGACAAACTTTAGTCGCTTTTTTCCATCGTTCAA
Organism: Chrysolina haemoptera; assembly: GCA_958298965.1. Classification (NCBI taxonomy): domain Eukaryota; kingdom Metazoa; phylum Arthropoda; class Insecta; order Coleoptera; family Chrysomelidae; genus Chrysolina; species Chrysolina haemoptera. The sequence continues at coordinate 5,008,186 of OY282586.1, read as the reverse complement.
AATAACCTCTTGGGAGGTATTCATGTTGAAAAGGGGGATATTCTTCATGAAAATTAAAAAATGAAAAATGTGAATTATTTGTAATATCTAACAGAAAACAACTATACTTCCACGGCTAAAGCCACGCTGGAGATTGAATTACATTTGATAGATATTAACTGCGAAAAAAGCTAACCTTGCTTCAATGAAATGAACGATTTCTGTGGGTGATATTTTTGAATAACATTCTTCCTATCTAATTTATTTGATGTATTTTCAATGAAAACTGGAGATAGTTAAGAAAATCAACTGTCCGAATGAAAATGCGAATTTTCACTTTCAGATTTTTCTCTTTTTAGTTAGAATCCTTTCACAATATCTATCAGATGCATTTCAATGTTCGGTGTGGCTTTAGCCGGGAAGTAGTTATTTTCTGTTAGATATTACAAAAAAATAACATTTTTCAATTTTCATGGAGAATGTTCTCCTTTTCATCGTTTTTAAGTATTGTTCAATTGAATTTTCGAAAGTGCTCCTGTGTATCATCGTAAATTACCTTCTGACTTATTTCTGGTTATTTCTCAGGGATTTCGAAAAAAAAAAAACAGCAATTATCGTAGGCATTCTATCCATTTTATGAATCCTATCTCTGTGAAAGACACATTCACTATTTCTTTAGCATAGAAACAGTTTCGTTTCTTCCAGCAACAAAAAAGCAAGCAAAACTATTTGTTATTCCCACCGTATTCCACGATTACAGACAATAATAATTATTAATTGTTTCCTTACATGCTCCCGATGTCCAACATAAATCATGCATTATTTTCTAATGAATGATTATTTTAATTAGGCTCACAGAGCCATTCCAATTCAGAATCACGATCGCTTTATAAAATATTCATAATCTACAACAATTATTCTGTTGTTTGAACATTCGCTTGCATCAGAATGTAGTTCGGTCTGCGAAAAATGCTAACGATGCCAGTGCTGCTATAAACGACTAATTCAATTACGGAATTAATTGATAATTCGATACGGCGAAAGTTATGTAATACGCTTCGTATTGAGCAGTGTACTATTGCTAATTAGATATACCATCGTCTACGTAGTAAGTAGCGGGTACAAAATAACCGGGTGGCTGCCAATCATAGACGGAAAGCTTGGTTCAGAGAGATACAAATATTGATTTGGTTTTCATGGTTCACCAGGCACTGGTTCGAATCATCACTGGGGATAAGAATTTTCTCATTCCACTCAAAAGTATACTCGATTCAACCTTAGATCCAGATCTGTTGAGTCAACATTTAGCGAGGATTATATTTATTTTTCTGGAAGTAAAAGCTACAATAACTTATATAACAAATCGGAAAATAGTTTATCGATGTATGCGATGGAAAAAAGAAAACGGCTTTGAGAAGACACAATTAGTGGATATTGCATTTTCTGACCTCAACGTCGTTTGATTGTGTTTCGCATGCTATTTTATTAATGAAGCTCACTCACTACTGATTGGATCAACATAATGCTAAATTATTAAACTGAAAGAAAACAAATAACTTACTTCAACAAAGTGGCATCAAACTGGGCAAATGTAAAGCATGCAGTTTCTCAGGGTTCTCCTCTAGGGCCTTTGTGTTTTATAATATAGCTCAATGATATTGACACAAAGCTTATTCCATTTGCTGAGGATAGTCAGAACAGATTTTGACAATATCGATCTTACCAAAAAAATTGCGTCCAGAGTGGCCAATAATGATAATTGTTTGTAGTGAATGAACTTTCATTGAACGAGTCCAAAAGAGTTAATATAACTTTTGGCCTGAATGATTGTCATGCATCATTTTAATCAATAGTTTGCTTTGCAATTTTTTTTGGAGGACACTCCAACAGTAACAAAATGTCTAGCTTACAAAGAAGCAAAGACGAGCTGTTAGAATACTAATAATACTAACTGATCTCTCTTCTTGAAGAACAAATGAATAATTTATCGAAAATAAGATTCGAGAGTATTTTCTTTTTCAATGTTATAAAGACTATCTACAGAGATTGGCTTCGAGAATGACGTACTTCATCAGAACTGCTGTAGATGGCGTTCAAATGACAATTTTAATTTAGACATTTCATTATCCATTTCATCACCAACAATCGTAACACGACCCTTGCCTCCTTAATAAGATTTAGCCCTCTGCATAATTATATAAGGTTAAGGTGAAAAATCCAGTTGAAAGGGTAAAAAATCTTATAGCATTAAGAGGCGCGATCACATTTTGTCCGTTTTTTAGGGTAAAAAAGTCGATAACTCAAAAACGGTTCGTCGTATCGATTTCAAACAAGGACATGCTTCTAAAGGACGTTTGATTCGATGTAACTGTGTCTGCGGCAACACCTCAAGATTCTTTTCATGGATAGTTGAAGTCGCTGCAGTGGTATTTCTCTTCCATTAAAATTTGAAGCAATCTTTATCCGATCGAAATAAATTTGGTATAAAAAGCAAGGTAAAACGTTGATCTATGTATATGCTGTGATGCTTTTTTGAAATTATTCGTTCATCTACACAAAAAAAAGCCTCAACTGCATATTTGGGACATTTTTGAGATTTTTTTGTGAAAAATTGGATTGGAAATTCAATTTTTAGTACAGCAGTTTGAAATCTATTAGACGAACCGTTATCAATTGACTCTTTTACCCTTAAAAGCGCCCCGAACGTTTCAAAGTGGATTGTTGCTAGTCAAGAAAAGCTTCAACTGGTGTCTTCTTTTCCCTTCATCGTTTGTTTTTGATAAATCCTTTTTTTATCATCAGTGATATGCGTCCTGTGCCCAGCTGGCCCCTCTCAAAATGACGCCACTGTCATCTGATACACCATGACTTCCACGAGTATCATTTATAACTTGAAGTCTCAAATGATTTAAACGCATCTATGGAACACGTGGTATTTTGCATGAAGAATTTTCCAGTAAAATACGTTTTAATTACAGGTAATATCATCGTTACGGACTGAAAATGAATTTGCCTCATTCAGGACAAGATAATCATTCAAATAACTGCTATCTTGGGATTTTTGTCCTGTCGATGTAATTACCAGCGCTGAGCGTGCTGAGTTTTACACTTTTTATGGCAGGAATAAATATGTTCGCGTGAGGATATCGCCTTGAAAGTGAGGAACTTACTTATTTCTTTTTTTTGTTACTTGAAGAGTCATCAATATCCACTCCAATTGATTATTGGGTACGCGAAGACTTCTTCATTATTCGTGAAACATTAATATAGGGTTTGTTGATGTGAAAAACATTTAATATTGACTATTTGTTTGATTGAGCTCAGTCAGGAACCATAGCTTGAAAATGCCGGAGGGGGGGAATTGGTTGTCAGCCCTTCATAAAATATCTTAAGGTGGAAATAGACCAAGCAAACATTGTCGTGCAACAGTCGAACAACGCACGAGTTCACAAAGTAGGAATAGACCAAGCAAACATTGTTGTGCAACAGTTGAAAAACAGTCGAACAACGCACGAGTTCACAAGGTGGGAATAGACCAAGCCAACATTTTTGTGGAACAGTTGGACAACACAGTCGAACAACACACAAGTTCACACAGTGTGTACGTGTTGCGCAACAGTTGTGCAGCTGTTGCCGATCTGTTGCGCGGTGCTCGCTCCCGAAGCGATACATCAAAGGAGGTGTTGCCCAACAGTGCGCACACAAGGTCACCAGTGTACACAAGGTCGCCAGTGTAGACGCGTATATGGCATTATTCAACATTGTAGCTGGAAAAACACCGGAGAAAGTAGGTAGGTCGATGTTGACGAAGAGATTGTCGACAATGTTTTCGCCTCACAGACACAAGTTTGCCAACAGCTACCAAAGTGTTGTTCAACTGTTGAGTGGCGGAGATTGGTAGAATAACACCGATATACTTACCAACTATAACTTTGAACTTAGAGAAGCGAAACGACATGGCTTCAGAAAATGTGATGATATTGACTCCACACCTGCTGCTGCCAGACTACATAAAATCATGGCAAAAAGCCAGATGGTAGCTACACCGAAAGTGAAAAAGAAAGATCTTAGCTCTCACTAGACACTCACTTTCCTGGGAACGAACCTATTTCAATAGGGAACATTCCAGAACGGCAGAACGGCATAGTAGATAGATACTGTGAAAAGACTAACTGAAAAGAAAAAATCTTAAAGTGAAAATTCGCATTTTCATTCAGCCATAACGAGACACATTCGTTAAATACACATGTATATAGACAGAAAGCTAAAAAAATGTCCTACAAGAGGATGTTATTGTTTGCTGGCCTGATAGTTCGCTCGTAGGTGTTATAGGTGGTAGGAAGCCGGATCCTAGCGCACCTTTTATATTTTTTGCATTTTGCAACCATAACGAGACACATTCGTTAAATACATATGTATATAGACAGAAAGCTAAGAAAATTTCCTACAAGAGGATGTTATTGTTTGCTGGCCTGATAGTTCGCTTGAAGGTGTTATAGGTGGTAGGATGCCGGATCCTAGCGCACCTTTTATATTTTTCGCATTTTGCAACCATAACGAGACACATTCGTTAAATACACATGTATATAGACAGAGAGCTAAGAAAACTTCCTACAAGAGGATGTTATTGTTTGCTGGCCTGATAGTTCGCTTGAAGGTGTTATAGGTGGTAGGATGCCGGATCCTAGCGCACCTTTTACATTTTTCGCATTTTGCAACCATAACGAGACACATTCGTTAAATACATATGCATATAGACAGAAAGCTAAGAAAATTTCCTATGAGAGAATGTTATTGTTTGCTGGCCTGATAGTTCGCTTGAAGGTGTTATAGGTGGTAGGATGCCGGATCCTAGCGCACCTTTTACATTTTTCGCATTTTGCAACCATAACGAGACACATTCGTTAAATACACATGTATATAGACAGAAAGCTAAGAAAATTTTCTACAAGAGGATGTTATTGTTTGCTGGCGTGATAGTTTGCTTGAAGGTGTTATAGGTGGTAGGATGCCGGATCCTAGCGCACCTTTTACATTTTTTGCATTTTGCAACCATAACGAGACACATTCGTTAAATACACATGTATATAGACAGAAAGCTAAGAAAATTTCCTACAAGAGGATGTTATTGTTTGCTGGCCTGATAGTTCGCTTGTAGGTGTTATAGGTGGTTTTGTGTGCTAGGATGCCAGATTCGTGTGATACAATTGCCGTTGCACATTTATCTTTGTTTTGTGATATGAAAATTCATTATATACATTAGATAAGGAGAAAGTTATCAAAAAATATCACTCACAGAAATCGTTCATTTCATTGAAGCAAGGTTCGCTTCTCTCGCATTTAATCCCCAATACATTTTGGTTGACAAAAATCTATTTCGCTTTGGCAAGCTCATCAGGGAGATTGATAGAATTGGAAAGCAGGCTCTTCAGAAGTAATTATACACATCGAGAATGGAAACGATGGAACTCCTGTGCTAACAGAGTTGCTTTTGAGAATTCCTCGGTAACATGCATTTTCGGAGATATCCAAAGTGTAAACTCTCATGTGAGACACTCTGTGTATGCGATTTAGATAAACGTCTTGCAAACGTTTTTTTTGAGTTCTAGATTCGATACATTGTTGAATGAATAGCGGTTTATATCCTATTGACTGGAGTGAACTTCCACAGGAAGACAGCGATAAACGGATACATATTGTCATTGCCAATTATCACACTTATCACAATTTAATTGTTTGAATGTCACTCACTATCTGCTCTTTCAATTCAATTTCATTTGTTTACTGATTTAATTTCGCTCCATAAATATATATTTCTACAGCTGAATATTCGATCAAAAAGTGTATAATTAGTGTCCAGATCAGTGCTGATTTGTTGGAAAATATTCAACTGAGGTTTTCAATAATAAATGAATTGTTATTGCCGAATTAGGATGCGAAATATGTAAAGTGCACTTCGATTTTATTTGTGTATGTGCACAAAACCAACAATTTATTCAAATCACCAAGTTATTAGATTTTTGTTATTAGTTATGATAACTTAATTATAGAGGGTGTTCCTATGCTATAAAATATGTCCATTGCCTTTCAGTTATGTGCATTGAAAAGAGATGGAGATATAATATAGTTGACATTTGAGAATAGGGCCCTCTGGACTGAAACTATCGACTGTTGGGTACTGCATGAACTGTGTTTATTATTCTCCTCTGGTTCATAAATGAAGTCATCATAAAGACATTAGCTGTGGCTCAGGTATACTACATTGATGCCACTGTTCAGATTGAACGAATGAAATATTATCCAAGCGGGATAATTTCCCACAAAATTAATGGGAACGAGAGATTATCAAAATAGAGCCAAAACGATCAAAGATACGAAAAAACATAGAAGAACAAGAACATTTTGAAAACTCATATAGTGATTCAGTTTACACTGGCAGCGCACTTCAAAAAGTTCAAGGAGTGAAAAGAAAACCCCCGGGAAGAATATCTCTCTGCAGAATCTTACAATCATATGGCTTGATGATGAACCGTATAGAGTAATGAGTATGCCAAATTTGGGGTAATTATCTCAAGAGCTGCACGTGAAAACTGTAGGTCGATACGAAATGTTTGCAGACCAATGTTCACATAAATTTTTAGTCATAAAATGAGCCAAAGAATTACCTCCTACAGTACACCTTTCACAGATGTCAGTAACTTTCAATCCCAATTTCTCCAAACCATTCCTGATAGATAGAATAGAAATCTGTAAGAACTCCAAAATACTTGCTATTTCTTTATTCCAGAGTTTGAGAGGAATCAGAATCTATAAATCTATAAATCCTTTCTTATGAAATGAGAATGGCATGCAAGATTTGAAATTATGGTCCGATTCTGAAGCCGCCATTTTGTTTTTTGCCTCAGAAAACTTCCATAATTCATTGTCACCGAATTTATGTTAAATTTGTTTGCAAATGAAGTACCATAATTTGGAATACGGAACAGTTGTTTTTCCCGCAATAGGGCGCCAAAATAGGAAGTTAGGTAGCGAAAATTGACATGGCTGAATTCCTTATGAAATTACTTTTTTAATGATGTGTCACACTCACTACTTTCCCTATTCAAATTGTTTGGGTGATAGTGACCAAGGGGAGTGGGGAGAGGTATGACAGTTGAGGTTATGATAGGAAGATGTCCCCCTTGGATTGAAAATCGACATGTTTTTGCATTTTTTTCAGAACACGTGCGTTTTGAAGATATTCGATCTTTTTCGTTTTCGGTGCCCCACCCTGTATACTAATGCTAATTAAAGAAAAACGTAAATATGTCAACTTTCAAACTAGAAAATACATTTCTACAAAACATTTTCCTTAGAAGCCGAAGAATATTATGGTGATTTGTAGCACTCTGATTATGGAATAAAAAACTCCAAAACAAAAGAAGAGATGTCAGACAGTTGAATTTGCGCGCGAACTGCATGAAGATACCTGCTTTTTGAATCGTCCAAACCTTCCATCACTCTGGGTGAGTTCTTGGAAGCACACGCTAGCAAAATATCTTTTTTCCCCTGTCTACTGGGACAAACGTTAAAGGCTGTCATATGAATAATACGTATTTCAGTACTGCTGGGGATGGTTCGGCACAATATGAAATGTCTGCTATAGCAGGCATGTCGCAGCACTTATCACGGCTATAGCAGGTCTGTCCACGAATGTGTTAATCTGACTTATTATCATTTATTTCATTGTCCAAAATGCTTTGGCAATTCTCTGGCAGTTAAAGAATATCAGCAAGATTCACGAGGCAAGTAAACAGAAATAATTGGATATTTGGCAAAACGATCCTGATACCAAACGCTATCAAATACTTCGGAGCCATTTAGTGGATAAAATCAGTTATGTCAGGCATCTCAATTGAAGTACAAATCAAGGTACTTCAATTGAAAATAGTCTCGTCTAGAAATCGTCATTTCAAAACATCTAGCAAGCTGCTGACTCGACAGCTGGTCAAGAATTCCACTTAACAATTTATCGTCTGTAAAATTACGTAAATTGGCTTTTTCGTCGGTTAAAATGATATTTATCCAACATTCTACGACCTGAAATAATTAAGACCGAGTTTGTTGATTAGACTGGTGACATGCCATGACCTCTTAACTATTTTATTGTCAATTTATCAGCAATATATTATAAATTATCAAACCGTTCAGAAACATGAAACATTTCATGCGTTGTCGTCAAGCGATGTATCAATCAATGGAATACATTATTCGTCTATTATCTATTCTGCAATAGTTGATTTCTAGAAAAAAATTGAATGAGTCGATAATTTTTCTCGTACGGAAATACCATGAAATGTATATTATTACAAAAAATCACGATGAATAGACGTTTTTTATCATACTGTACTACTATTATTATAATATGTTTGATAATGAGAGACTATGGTGATTTGATATATCCGAAGCACCAAAGAATATCTATTAATGATCTATCTAACAATAATAATTATTAATTATCCTCAGACTTATTTTGAGGAAGACTGACCTGTTTTCACCCAATGAATAATGATGATTTTGAAAATTTAGTGGTACGCTGTATATTTTTGAAATATTCAGTTGTGTTCAAGAAATTCACTGAAAATTGAAGCAAATATCTGGTAGAAAACAACTACTTCTCTGGCTTATGCCGGGACGATCAATGAATTATATCTAGGTGTATACAATTGTTAGTTCTAAGCTTACAGAAAATGAAGGTACTACCTCTAGAAAGTTCAGAATAGAAAAATGCTGACATCAATGCTGATATACCTCTAATGTGAAATCCAAATCTTCACGGTGTGACGAAGTCTTGGACAAAAATAAAATCTGAAATCTGCTCTGCTCTAATCCTCAAGAAAATAGAGAAGGTACTAGTAAAGGTAATGGGAGGGCCACACCTAGAGAGACGCTAGAAATGAACTTCAAGTCTGTTTAAGGAGGCATTAATCAATTTTGGACAGGATAGTGAAGAGGATGATGATACTAAAGATGGTGTTATGATGTCCACTGAAGATGATTTCGATATGTTCAGTTGATGAGGATGAAAGTATTCATGTGTTTGCAGATACGACACCTCAGCTGAATCAAATTTGAATATATACAGGAGCTTAGAAATGATATTTGAAATTAAAATGTGTGAAATATCGACCCAATTACTAATATACATGTACGAAGTATAATATATAAGTGGGACAATTCCCCACAGAATGAAAACGATGTGAAAAAAAAAATTCCAAAAACCATTTGTCAATTCCTTCCTGGAATACTCAAATGAGAATCTTTTGTTCATGAAACCATTATTTTCTGTTCCAGCTAAACTACCCTCTAGGTTACGTTTCACAAAGAATATCTAGGTAATTATTTTTCTTAGGAGTGAATGTAATCAATAATCTCATCTGCAAAATTACATTTCTCCGCCAACCAGTAATCTCGAATGCAATAACTTTTTTCATTCTGAAGTGAACATCGGAAATGCAATGAAGAGCGTATTAACTACCATCACTCAATTCGCTAAATTGCTTCCTGTATCTGATCCTAACGAATTAGTACTACAAAGTTGCAAAGCAACAATAATATTTACATAATAGTTATGCCGACGAATTGTTTATTTGTTTTTAAAAATTCGCATTCCTTTGAACAGTTGCATTGCTTGTTTCCTAGCGTTGGTGCATAATGGTGTTAAAACGAAGATTGTGACTGAAGTTGGCACATGAAAGTTTGAGAAAGGAATTTGTTTGAAATAGGGCGAAACTGGGGAAAACTGTTATTGAAAGTGTTAGTTGCAGGAGTAAAGTTATTCCTCAGACTGTTTTCAGCGAGGTAATTGTTATACTGTGTGTCACATTGAAATGCTCCTACTCAAGTTATTCAATGAGCCAAAAGAAAAAACCAGTCGAACTTGGTGGAATGAACAACAGTAACATGTTGAAAAGGGGAACATTCCCCATGAAAATTGAAATAAGTCACATTTTTCATTTTTCAATTTTCATGGAAAATGTTCTCCTTTTCAACATGAATATCTCCCAAGAGGTTATCTTGAACAATGGAAAATAGCGACTAAAGTTTGTCTTTCAGTCGCAGATGATTCCACAACAGATTTTATGAATGTCCTATTCATATTTTCGAACTAAAAACAGTAACATCTTTTTCTCAAATAATGATAATGATAATGAATGAAATTCATATTGATAGTAAACAATGTGGAGCCATCGAAGGCTAGATAGAGAAGGCGTAAAAATTAAAAAAAATAAACCGGTTTCGGACGGGGACATTTTGACGTGGAGCTCAGACCCCCTTCTCCAAAATAGTTTAAAAACTCGCGGAAATAAAATCAAAAAAATCCGTAAAAATAAAGCTAAATATCCAACTACTGACTGATTTAATTTTATCGGTAGCATTAAAATTGAGCAAGTAACGAAAAAAATAAGGCCAATCCCCATCAGTGAAAACAACCACCTTATTAATTACCACCCTCGTCAAAATTGATCGTAGCCCTCCCGCAATTCTCTCCATTTATATATTGTTGATAGATCCAAGTAGTTTAACTAATTCAAAAACGACTTTATGCAATTTTGTAAAAAGTCCCTTTATTTTCAAAATAACTCTAAAAATACTGCACATACAAAAAAAATCTTGGGGTATCGAATTGTAGCTTTTTTAATAGCAAAGATTTTTCTTCATGTAGATTTTCTGTACGATAAATATTTTGCGAGATGTGGCCGTTTCAGACCCCTACTTTCGAGCACCACCTTATCCGAGCCCTTTAAACTCACCCCATTTCAAAACTAAGGGATTAAAATATATTTAATTTACTTTCGTAACCCTACATTAGTTTTTGGATGAACTTTTCACCATCAAAAGTTAAGGAGCTATGTTTAAAAAAGCACACTCACATTTATTCAAAAATACAGATGTAGAAACATCCGCTCATGTGTGAGTGATTCCTTGCCCATGTATTGTCAAATTCGAAAGAAATAGCAAGTGCGATGACAATTTTTTAAGAATTATCCAAATGTGTTTTTTATAGTTATATAAAAAAATACATAATTATATTTTTCTATTTTAAGTGCCTGAATTTTATAATTATTTTTATCCAACACATGACAGTTATGACTGTCATTATTAAAGTCATTTTAGACAAGTTAACTATCAAATAACACACTAGTGAGTTATAATCCATAAGTCACTAGTGAGTTATGGATTATAACTCACTAGTGTGTTATTTGGTAGTTTATTTGTCTAAAATGACATTAATAATGGGTCATAACTGTCATGTGTTGGATAAAACATTGTATGCCACTCATGTGTTATGTTTCCTAAGTCACTTTAGAATTTATAAATCTTTCTCACGTGACTCATTTTCAACATAACACACTAGTACCATAAATAACTATTAAATGCGTCTATAATTTTAGGATTTATTCGTACATTTTTTTAAGCTACAATACGAGCTGATTTATATGGGTTGAAAAGTTTCAAATTGAAATTAGTACATATTTTGAGCAACAACAAAATATTTTTGAGGGTGAAGCTGCAATAGGGGTTGAATGAGGGTTCAAAAGTTGCAAAATGAAATACGTACATATTTAAGCAATCAAATTCTCAAATTAAACCAATCTGATATAATTAATAATTTTTTAGGATAATTTTTTTTGTATTAATCTCTAAGAAGGGTTGATTTTTAAGGGTGGAAATATTTTGATATTGTGTTCCAAGGAATAAAACATTCATTATCAAACTAAATTTTACTCATCTTAAGCTTCAAAATGTTATTTTTGACAATTAGGGGTAGGTTTTACCCCTCAAAAGTAAACAGCGCCCATCGGCATAGTACGGATTTGGAAGAAGAAGGTAAGATGAGCCCAATTCCAAATTTTTATGCAAATCGATGTAGGAAGAAAAAATTGCATTGCGAGGTTTTGCAATTTGTTGATCTTCATTTAATGGATTAAATGGCCACCATAAAAATGAGTCATATTTGTGATTCATAGTAATATAAACCCGGTGTATAGCCAGTTTCATTTCATTTTTTTAAAACGTCCTCTGTACAACAGTCACAATGTTCTAACGTTTGTCTGATTTCCATTGGCAGTTTTCATTGTCCCTAAATAGGTAATAGCAGTATCACTTGAAAATATGAATTGTAGTGGATTATATATGAATGATGATCGTATGTATGTCTTCTATAGCTATAATTTCGAGAATTATTCCCATTCATTAGTGATAGTGTGTAAGTTGAAATAATGCGACAATATCTTGCTTTTATATCGAACATTCGGATGTTTCCATTGAGAAATACACCAAATGTGTTTTCAACTTGATAGGATATTGATCTATCAGCGCCCGCTTCGACCTTTGAACTCGTGAAAAATGTATAACAAATTATTTATTTGTTCTCGGTTTCATTAATAAGTCAACACATGTAGGTCAGAGGTGATGAAATTCTGAATGAAATCGTTCAAAACAGTAAACATGAATACTTTAGTGGGAAACTTATTTTCCGATTTAATTGAATATGTGTTATTAGGAACGAAAATTGATTTTTGGAACTTGGACCTACATAATCAGGTGGGCGAGTTAGGAAAATTATAGAAATAGTAGAGATGTTTATTTTCCAGAACATATTCATTAATTAATTTTGATTATCTGCTCGGGAAAGCAATCTTCTTGATGATGAGACATTCAGATTGTATTTGGATTGTTCCTCGTGAATGCCAATGTGGTGTGAATTCAGCACTGGTCGAAGATCCCGCCGGATCTGACTCCATTTGCATTTGACTTCTTGATATGATTTTTTTATATCATTCGTATGCATACTCCATACTTCAATGATCGGGCAATTCCAAAATATGTCTGCACTAGTTGCTGTTTCACATAGATGGGAAAAATATATTACAATTTTATTCAAAAAGCCGAGTATATTGAAAATTATATTGAAAATTATATCGATAGTGGAGATGATATTAAAAAAAGAAAGATGGAAGAGGTTACAAAAAATAGAAGGCCGAGAAAACATAAACAAATATTCGACAGATACCCACAATAACGACCAGTTTGAAGACTTGAACTGTGCTCCTTTGCTGAATATTATTATTGTTTTTTGAAAGGTGTTATTAATTCCCAATGATAAACCCAAGCCACCTAATGGATGATAAGACTCGGTTAATGAGTTTTGGAAAGCAATTAACTATTTTTATGAGACAACGTATTTTGATATCCTTAGAATACAATAATTATAGTGTTTACTGGCATGTTAACCAGAATAGTTCAAACAAGTAACGAAAGTAATAATGCAAATTGGATCACTTGCAGAGGAACAAAATAATGCTATCAGTGATTTCGTTTATTCAGGTAAGTACACCGTCTATTGCTGTTTCAAATATCTTCCTGCTGATTTCAAACAATGCGGTGAAAAGTTCGTTATTGTATTTTTGAAATTTTGAGTACTGGCTTCTTTTGATTTGCGAGTGTATTGCTTTTGAAATTCACTTTCTTTGGGTCAAGTTATTTCTTGACTTTTTGCAATGATTTTCATTGCTTGAGTTTTGTTGGAATTTTCCAGCCGATTTATGTACAAGAAACTTTTCAGGTTTTGTAAAACCAGAGTGTCCTCTTTCCATCGATTGCTGATTTGTTTTTGGGTCATTGATATATACCCAAGTTTCATCTATAGTAACAACATGGCTTGAGAAGTATGCATCTTTTTCAAACCGAGAACAGATCGAACGCGAAACTTCTACTCTTGCATGCTTCTGGTCAGCATTCAGACATTTGGAGATATAATAATAATAATAATAATAATAATAATAATAATAATAATAATAATAATAATAAAATTAAAAAAAATTGGAAAAAATCGAAGTAACAGTAGAGAGTTCAAATTTGGAGCAAAGGTATAAAATTGGTAAATGAGCAAATTTTTCATTCAGCATTTTTCGAAATTTCCAAAAAAAAAACTTGAATTTTTGAAGATTTTTGAAACATGTGTCAAATTTGACAGGTTTCGAGTAGCACGTGACAAAACAAAAGACTAACTGTGGAATCAAGTTTTCATTATATTTCTTAATAAAGAAAACTTCCATATGTGGCGAAGTTTATGTGTGACACTATATATATATATATATTTCATATATATAAAATATACTATTCTGCACTTTCTCAGTTTTTCATTACTACTTCATTTTCCTGATAAATGAATTCAACTGACTGATTATACCCTTTTCTTCTGGCGATACTAGATACGCAATCACATCGCCATTTTACGTCCGCCACTGAGAGTGGTCGAATGTTTATAAAATCATTGAGATTGTAGACTAAATCAAATGTATGGTCGAGTTACATATAGTTCGAGACGTGGCGAAATTGCTAGTCATAACACATGGGTTTACAGAACGCCAGCCGACACTGTTCGCTGAAAGGTAGACTTTGATACTGCATGGTGTTTACGTTCCACAAATCCATCAATTCAGAGAACTGAAAGTTAACGCTCATTTTGAAGTGTTAGGTGAAGCTCATAACGTTTTCTATACGCGATAGGTATCAGTTCGTCACTCTCATAAATGTTGAGTCCGACAGGTATCCTACTTAGGTCCGTTACTGTTCTTTTCTATTAGGTATTTCGATGAAAAATTATTCGAAAAACTTTAAATGCACTTCCGATGCCGACTAGACGGGAGCTCTTGGATAAATTGTGGAAAGCTTGAATGCAAATGTTGCTGTCACATCACTCATAACAGAGTCAACTCTGGAGAACGAAGAGGTTGTGTTCTGGAAAAACTTCGGAGTTATCATCATTAGAAGAAGATTTGACTTATCGTTACCACCCTAAGAGATGCCGAAAACTTGGTCATTTTAACAGCTCAGAGCTCTGATATTAACTGTTCCAAAGGAGTCTTAGACTAGGTAGGACAAGAGAAACTGAAAATCAGACCATAAAAATTATGATATAAACATTATCCAGGACGACTGATTCAGAGAAGCTACCAATATTATTATTATTGTTCGGCGATGCTCATCTGCCGAAATGCAGGTAGTTCTACGTAGAAACTTCCTGCACCGCACTGGCAGGTCTACATCTGCATTAGAGTGTCTTTATACAAGCCAGAGTTTCACATCCTCACAGTGTATGGGATCCTAAGAGAATTCCAGATTAAGGTGGCTTAGGTTTCCATTGGCTCAGACAGTTTTGTCTGAACAATTCGATCTTTTTCTCCGCTAAAATGTCAAAATGCAGACGAGGGAGATTTTAAACCACTTACAGGCAAGGTGAGTCTTTGTAAACCAGCCAGTTTCCCTCAAGGTTCCAAATCCCCATGTTACTGCCATTAGTTAGTGATGTCTTTGCGCTTGTCAGCACGTTTTTCAGATATTTGTTTCAGCTGAGCTTTTGAGTCCAGTTGCCACCCTATGTATTTTGACTCTCCTGATATCTGAAGGCATTCACCAATGATTCGAAGAGTTCCATTGGTCCCTAGGTTTATTCTTCTAATAAAATAAACAATTGTGGTGGAAGCTCACTGTCCATTTTTTCATGCAAAAACGAGCATAGTGGCTGAAAATGAAGGTTGATATTTATTTATTTTGCGTTTAACTACAACATAGTGTAACACAGCTGAAAACATTGAAGGCAAAAGTATAATTATTGGAGAAGATTCAGATGTCAGGGTCTCGAGAGTAAGATTTCACATTCAAGATAATATTTTTGCCCCGGTTGTACGATAAAGCCATCTTCTGCATTGGTTAATTGCTAGTTTACCTCCTCGTGATTCATTTTGGATAGCATCTATTTCGAACGTGAACTTCATAAACTAGCAAATATGGTTATGAGCTACAGGTGATGACTGGTGTCAGATGACAGATGACAAGTGACAAATGACATCTGACTGCCCTGCCCACTTCCACCATCACCCTATAAGTCTGACTGAATTACGGTTCGGTTTCTTCATTGGAAAACTGTTTTTTGGTTTCATTAACTTTTGCAGCCCAACTTTGTATCGAAATCCTCCACAAAGCTAAACTAAACATATATCAGTGGGTCATGCGCTAAGACTTGTTCCTAATCATTTTATGTGTTCTTTTTTGCTACAATATCCACTGAGATGTGAAGAAAAGTAGGGTTCAAGACCTTCCATATACAGGCAAATCTGTTTATTTCTAGTTATACATTCTGTTTCAGATATTCTGAGTTGAGCCTCTTTTTACGAAGTACTCATTTATGACTGTGTAATCTAGCTCAATGCATCCTCTGTAACAAAAATATTTTCTTGGTAGTGAATATGTACGATATACATACATATGTAGTTGATGATATCAGAATTCATTTTGTCATTGTGCTTGAATTCTAGCTGAAGGAAGTAGGGTTTCATTTGAAGAAATAACGAATCAGGAAAATTCGAAAAAAATTTAATACAAGTAAGCAATAACAAAATGATAAACAAATTTTATATTGTTCATTTATCAAGTGGTTGAAATTGGTCCTCACTTTAGTATGTCGAAAATTACTTTCCACGCTCATGACAACAAGAAACAAAATTGGAGGAAGAGAGGAAGAGTAAGAAAGTTCTCAGTAACGTCTTGAAATACCCAGCGGATTGAAATTCTCATTTGGATGAAGGAACACACGTACACACTTATATCGTTTTGTCTCGCAGGAGCCAGTTCACACAGTATATACAATATGTAATGACCAGCCACATTCCTAGTATTATCATATTTGATCACCGGGCTCTGAAAAGTGACTACGAATTCATTTTGAATATATGTGTTGTGAGTATTTGAGCGTAGGAATAGACATTCCTGCAAAAATTAATAAATTATTGAGCACCGTCGCTGTAGCAGGAATTACCATATTATTGCACGCAACTTTTATACTTTGACGTTCTGCATGAATCACGCAGGCAGGAGTTCCTGCGGTGATATTTGAGGGAATACAAATTATGGGAATTATCGTTTTAAGAATCCTGCCAACGATTTTTATTGCAGCAGTGACTAATTCATGAAAGCATGATTCAGGAGTTGCAGAAATGATTATTATTCAAGGCAATTAATGATGATGGTAATTATGATAATATTGATGATAATACGGACTCAGTGATCACTCACCCTACGGGTGTGTGTATATCTGGGTGTATGGCACCAGCGTGCCCTTTGGATATACCAAGGCTCCGGACTAAGGGCCCGAGTGTGATAGTCCCAACGGAAAACAATAGTAATAATAATAATAACTCAACTACTCAGAGCTTCCTAGAACCATTAGCTGTTTACCCCATAGTTTGAGGAGTGGCTATTGGGGTAATGATCAACTTAGCGCGCCATCGAATGTGTCGGAGCTTCGGAGAAAGGGCCAGTCTGTCATCGAGTTGGAGCCCGTTCAGCAAAAAGCTCACATTGAAGCTGAAGAGACTGAATTCCTACTGCAGCTACCTAAGGATGAGCCAATGCATGCCAAAATGAGAACATCGAAGACCTTGGCTCATCCAAAAATTGGGTTTTGCATTCCTCATGTCAAGTGAGCTGAAATCGAAGGCCAAGGGATTCATAATGGCCTGCCAGAATGGTGTCACCCTATATCTACAGGCATAATGGGGCCTTACGAGTGTTGTACTACCACTTATGACACTTATAGACTCATGACCTGTTATAGACAGGTGTTTCCTTATGCTACGGAAAATATTACGTCTGTTGTGGAGAATGACAAGCCTGATCGACCATCAAAGAGAGATGATTTTCTTTATTGAGTTTTTGGCTCCCGGCAAAAAGAACACAGGACGAAACACGGACTAAATATTGAGATGTAGTCTTCGAACTCCGCTGGCTGCTCTATTGCAATGGTGAATCTGATTATAGAGGTAATTGATGAATTGATAAACACGCTGCTCTCTAACCTGAAAAACATACCGGCCTGCCGTGATGCGGCAGGAATATTAGCCGGACGAATGCAGAAGGCCCATCCTTGGAACAACTACGTCTAGTCAGGGCACATGATTTTCGGACCCAGTAATCACTCATCTGGGTAAATGACACCAGCGCGCTTTTCAGATGTATCGGGGCTTCGTAGACAGGACCCGTCTGGTATATTCCTAAAAAGACAAAAAAAATATAGTGATTTCAATAATAATAGACGTTGAATGTGCGGATATTCATTTTGATTACCTTCATTATAAACGCTTATATGTTTTTGGTACCGTTAGAGCGACTCACGAAATGATTACTCAGTAACTGTTTTGTATTTTCTCAGAAGTTATTTGAAAGTCGCGGATGTTTATCTGACATTTCGTCAATAATAAATTGACGTCTCATTTTTATGTCATTTTTGAGCCAATTCTTCTCCTGATTCAAGAAATAGAAGTTACCCAAAACAGCAAAACTTCGCCACTTTCACTCGACGCGCGTTTCGCTAACAACGTAAGCGTATAGCTCTTGAGAATGCTAACTTTGTTAGCAAAACGCGCGTCGAGTGAAAGTGACGTAGTTTTGGTGTTTTGGGTAGCTTCTATTTTTTGAAATGTATTCACACCAAAGGTTCCAAACATCCATTTTCGATCTTTTCCTAATATTACCTTCTCAGCCAAACTCATCAAATGATTGCTCAATTCAAAACTAGTTCAAGTAGTTCCTCAAAGGGAGTGAGAGGTAGAGCAGTCATAACTGATACATTTTATCTTTTTTGATCCTGTTATTTGTCTCATATAAACTTTTCAAATCCATTATTGGAAAGTTCTAACTGGGTTTGGTGAATACTGATAAATGAGACGAACTCAAACTTTTGGCGGAGTCGTTGGTACCAGCCCTTGAAGTAACTTTCTTATTCGAATATTTTCTGAGCACCGTAACTTCACATCTCGTTTTCCTACATTGATGTTTTCAAGTCTGTATAAATCAGTTCATTAATGAAACTGAAGTATCCGGTTTACCAGTACTTTTTAGGGATATTTCATAATAATTAAGTCATCTAGCAAGCAGCAAAACCAAACCCAAGCGAACGTAATGATGCAAATAAATGATTACTTGTTATTAACGAGAATCAAATAATAATTATATCGGTATGAGTCTTGTTGAGATGTGATTTGTAGACGCACAGGAAATATGAGAGTGGAAAAAAGTCCAAGAATGCCAGCTTATACAACGAAGGTAACCATGCTCGTGATTTTTATCGAAGGGTATCACGAAATTGACTTCATTAGCTTTGGAAACGTATAATCTAATGGTATCCAATTGAAATGTATAATTTGCTCGATGTTATTTTCCCAGTTAGAAATCACCCATTTCGCATGTTTTATAATTGCTGGTTTTCTGTTTTCTGTCACATTAGATATGCATTAAAATACATTTAATGAAGGTCTTCTGCAGTTATAGTATGGGAATAAAAGGCGGAAAAGTCGAAATGACCAAATTCGAAACTAACAAACACTAGTAATAACTATCCAACTTTAAACCCAGACTTTTCTAAGCTTCTTTGGTAACTGGCAACAAAAAAAGCATTACAGAGGACTTTGTTGAGTTTTATTTTATTAAAAGTTTTCAGTATGGGCCAGTAGAGATAGACCTGAATAACCGAAAATTTAACAATAAGAGCAAAAGTTTTCAAACTTTGGTTAAGTGAATGGTACATAGAGAAAGCAATCAGTCTCAGTTTGCAACCTCTTCCGAAGTACGCAACATTGTCAAAATGACAATTAACTTGAATTTTGCTGTATACTCTTTTGCTGTGGTTTCGGAAATTATAAGATTTATCAAGAAACAATTTCAACAAGGCGAAAGATAATTCAATTCTCCACAAGAAATATACTCAGAAATTTCTCACAAAATGCATCGTTTTCTCAGAAAACCTGATTGAATTCCGATATCAAATTAAATTGTAGGCTCGTTAACCCGCAGGTTGACCCGCCACTGCAATTTCCGGCAGGGCCGAAAATTAGATTTGTCATAACTTTGCTAAAAATTATAGTAGAAGGAAAAAAAAAGTGTATGTCGTTCCTGAAGACTTCTACTTCCTCATGCAAATATAACATTTGAGTATCTGAGTACCCAAAATGTGTTTTGTCCCATTTTACATAACCCTTCTACTATATTTACCGAGAATCCGAAAGTCATGAATATTTTAGTTGATATGAAATAGTTATACTGAAATAGGAATCAGTACACTTTTTGGATCATATGCAACGATTTTAGACTAGTGAGACACGTCTCACTTACACATGCCAAAGAAAAAACTGGTCTTACTCCTGCCTCAGTTTTCAACTCACCCATAATCCCGGCAATTTCTTCAGTATATGTTGAAAATAATCGCTCATACACATCCTACATGAAAAATGAAATATGTGATTCCAAGCTTGAGGTTTGTACTTCACAATATTGGTTTGAACATATATGCAGAATATGAATAAGCGATTATTTTCAACATTTACTGAAGAGAACGCCGGTTTTATGAGTAAGTTGAAAATGAGGCAGGAGTAAAACAAAGTTTTTTTTTGGCATGTATAAATAGGAACTGTCACACTACTTTGAAATTGTTGCATATAGCTGCTTCATAATGATTCCATATTCACTAAATTATTCATGATTTTCGGAACATCTGCAAACATCTCCGTGAAGTGCAACAAAACATATTTTAGGTAAACAAATACTCGCATATTATGTTTGCATTAGAAGGTAAGAGTCTTCAGAAACGATACGAACTCTTCCTTCTCCGATAATTTTTAGCAAAGTTATGACCAATCAAATATTCGGCTCCGCCAGAACTTTCAGCGGCGGTTAAGCGTTAACCTAAAAGTTGATGTTGGCGTTCAATCACGTTTTCTGAGAAAACGAGCGTATTCCTTAAGAAATTACTCGGAATAATTTTTGTGGAGAATTGAATTGTCTTTCACCTTGTTGAGTTATTTTTCCGATGAATCATATTCTTTTCAAGATTACAGCAAAAATCTATTTATTTATTTTTAAACGAAAAATAAATATGTTCCACCCTTGGAATTTTGGTAAACAATTTTTTTTCGTGTGTATCATGGTTCCAGCTACTAGTGTACCAAGTTTGGTGGTGCTACAATCGATCCTCGTCTCAAAACCCAATTGTACTGGATTACTGCTTGTACTGACTGATTCATCTCTCAAAAATTCGAAAGCCGTCTCTGAACTGAAACTGACCACGTACGGTTAGTTTTCAACTCCTTTGATAGTCATGATTTATTGACTGATATCCGTGGAATCGGCTTAGATAAAAACAGGACACGACAATAAATGGAAATGATAGATTCTGAAAGCACCTCACAATAGTCCATCATCTTTTCAAAGTTGTTTGGCAAGGTTGCGGTCCGAATATTTGGAATTTTTGCGAACGGGAATCCCTGCAAAAAACTACTGGAACTTTAATGCTTATGGTAATTCCTATTTTCACCACACCCAGAACATTGATTTCTCTATTTTGATGGTGATATACACGATGACTTGAAATGAGAATATTTTCTGGTTGGAAATTCTTGTTTCAGAAGGAATTGAAAATCAGAGAGAATTATACAGGGTCAATCAAAGTCGATGGGAAGTAAGACTTTGACAGAGAACGGGAAATAAAATCATGTTGAATATTTGGATACTTGGGTAATTATTTACAGGGTGTAACCTAAGTACGTTGAAATATTCCAGTGTCGTATTCCTGAGACAATTTTAAGAAAAAAGTTTAAATAAACTTGTGTCCGGAAATGCTTCGTTTCGGACATAGAGGGCGTTGAAATTGAATTTTTTTTTACACTTTTTAAAAATAACTTTTGCAAAAATTAAGTTAATTGCACGAAATTTGGTACCCGGGGTTTTTTTGAAGTGGGAAATCATAATTTCGTATTATTTTTCATGTAACGTCTAGAGGGCGCTGCGTACGCACAGTAAACTTTTGGTACTTTTCATGAAAAAATCTTATTCCCACACCTTTTCCAATTAAAAAAGGTATACTACATCAACAACGCTGGAAGTGATCTTTTTCGAGATATTTACAATTTTCTATATCAATGCATGTTACTTAGCTCCTAGGGCGCTAAGTGAAGTTGCTTTGAAAAATTTCAACAATCTGTATCTCGAAAACGAATCATTTTCCGATAAACTTTTATAGGAAAAAAGTTGTTTATTTTGACGAGATCTACCACATACTTAGTTTTTGGAATGTTCTCAGCAACTTCACTTAGCGCCCTAGGAGCTAAGTAACATGCATCAATATAGAAAATTACAAATATCTCGAAAACGATCACCTCCAGCATTGTTGAGAAAGTGTTCTTTTTTTTACTCGGAAGAGGTGTGCGAATGAGGTTTTTTCATGATATATTCTGAGCCGCGCTTTGAAAAGTACCGATTCCATTACGGACAAATCACTTAAATTAGACATGATCAACGCTGCTCTACTATTTAACAGCTTGACGTCATCGAGCAATCGGGGGCCTGCTTGCTATAACCACGGAAGGCTATCAAGTAATATCAAGTAGTTTGATTTTACTTGATATCAAGTCAAGTAGTTCACACCGTAAATCGAGTCAAGTCAAATATCAAATTTTCAAAAGCTTGAGTTTTGAAGTCAAGTCAAGTATTCAAGAAAAAATTCAAGCTATTTGGTTTGATGAATCCCTGCAGTATATGGATTCGAGAAAAGCTGCAATTTTGGTTGTAGTTGATAAATGTTCTGTGTATCAGTTATGACTAACATTTTTTCTCCCTTGTACAGGATATTTCAAAATTTGCAATTGAAACTTAACCGTTTGCAAGTGGATAAACTTTTATTTACCTTCATTATTCATTTAATTCAATAAATTATGTTCTATGTTCTTTTGTTTCATAATTCATTCATTTGCTTCATTATTAAATTATCTCACTAAACACCACCCGAGACTTTTATCATGTTATTTGCTCTCACCAATTTCCAAAGCAAGCATGTTTTCGTTCAAAATAACATTTTATCTGATAAAAAAATCTTGTGGTAATAGCCTCGATTCCCAAATTGGTAAAATACAACAACTCGTTTTCAAAATGTATTAGTTGAATTTTTATTTTACTGCTTTTTCTGGAGCCAAAACATTAAACAAATCACTGGTTCTAACGAACTAGTGATTTGATCATTTTTGCCAAATACACGAATTTTGGTGTAAAATAAAACAATTGCTAGTGATATTTTCCATTCAGCAATAATTGTATAGATATATTATTTTGGTGACTGCAACAGACACTCAATTCTCTTTCTTTTTCAGATGAAAATGGATAAAACTGGAGTTTATCTGGCCACCGCTTTCTTCTTCTTCTCGGTTACTTCTGCGATGAGTCAATTAGGTGAGTTTCATAACATTTCATATTAATATATTTTTTGTACAACTGACATTAAAAATGACGTTTTTAATTCATTGACACATGAACTAAAAACTGACGTTTTCACAAAATCACCTTTAACACTAGTGTTAAAAGTACTTTTAACACTAGTGTTAAAAGTAAAATGACAGATGAGATGATGGATACTCAGTAATATAGATCTCTCTAATAGAAACACTTCAATCAGATATTATAATCAGAACACCTACTCAAGAGGAATCGTTTATAAAAGTTCACACATGTATTTGGTCGTTTGCGCAATTGATAATACTAATTCCTTTTGAAGTTACAAACGAAGTAGTATTTAGTTCAACTGTAGAATGTCCTTCATCACTGACAAATAATGACATTCATAAATAAAGTGCGTTGGGGTTTATTATATTTGAAGTATCTGTCAGTCAGCCTTGTAATCCAAAGATCGTGTGTTCGAATCCTTATGGATCTTATTTTTTTTTTGTTTTTTTCTTACTAGCAGTAACTGTTGAACAAAAAATTTTGTATGATACATTTGTTAAAAGTGATTTTATTTTCCCCACTCACAAAATAAAATGCCACTTTTAACACTTGTATCATAAATAACTATTTCCTCAAGCACATGCTAGTTTTCTACATTATATGGGAGCTGAAAATGGCTTCGAATTAAAATTAAATCGCTTTGTTGTTGAGTAGTACAAATTGGACCAAGTGGTTTCTAGTTATTCATAGCTTGATAATAATAATAATGATCGTCTTCATTTCCTCAGAAAAGTAGAAGTGAGAAGGAGCTCACTAAGTTTACATGAGCTGAACATATTGGACATATAAGAATAGATGTAGAAAATGTAATACAAGGAAAAGTATATAAAGTAGGGGTCGTTTGGAAATATTCCAAAATATGTTTCAAATAATCGATGTTAATAACTTATTGTACTTGTTTGATTAATTCAGAAATCTCTTTTGAATTATGTACGTGTAGGTCTATGAATTTTTTATCGGACTTTATTATTATTTATCTTTTATTTACATCTAACATTGTAGTAAATAATATTCTTCAAGGAAATTTCCATAAACTGACACTTATTTGAATATGAGGTTTCGCACAAGGTCCGACTCAATTGAATTATTGCTTACTTGTCCTCCCACTTTCAACTCCTCGAAGTTGATTTTAATCGCACTTATTATTTCAATTTTGTGTAATCTTTCAGCGTTCAATAATAAAAATGGGTCGGAGAAATTAAATATATAGAGGAAACAATAATAATAGCCCTTGTACATACAATAGGACATGGGAAAGAGGAAAAAATACAGGACCATGTAATAAAATCATCAAAATGAAGAGCGGGCTTGAAAACAAAACGAAGTGGCCATTAGCTGGTATGTTGAGTGCTGGACCACCAGTGGAGTAGTTCATGGTCAACAAGGGGACATAGCTGAAACAATTGAATTATTTCTTGAGGATAATTATTATATGATTATTTTCTTAACTTACTCGATATGAATTGAATCAATTAATTAATTTCTGTGATGGATTTGCTTCTATGTTCTTCAATTTCCGTAGTGGATGATAACCCAGTTTCAGTTTTGAATTATGTGAAACTTTGACACTTTTCTATTTTTGTTTTCCTGAATATCTGTGTTTACCTGAATTGCCGTGTTTACTTGAATACCCGCTTATATTGCATATCAGTGACTTCAATCATGTAATTATTATACATGAGTCAGTATAATACTAAATGAATATAAAATTTTGACATGTGAAAAAAATTATCGATCAAAATCAATTGCTCAAATAGGATAAATATATTGAAATATGGGGAACATTCTCCATGAACATTGAAAAATCAAAAATGTGATTTATTTGCAATATCTAACAGGAAACAACTACTTTTCCAGCTAAAGCCACGCTGGACAGTGAACTACATCTGATAGATATTGTGGAAAGACCCTAACTGAAAAGAAAAGAAAAAATCTGGAAGTGAAAATTCGCATTTTCATTCAGGTAGTTGATTTTTTAAATTTTCTCAAGTTTATTGAAAATTCATTAAATGAGATAGGGAGAATGTTACTGAAAAACATCACTCACAGAAATCGTTCATTTCATTGAAGCAAGGTTCGCTTCTATCGCACTTAATCTCCAATACATTTTGGTCGACGAAAATCTATTTCGCTTTGTCAAGCTCATCAGGGAGATTGATAGAATTGGAAAACAGGCTCTTCAGAAGCAATAATACACATCAAGGATGGAAATGTTGGAAATATTCCTTCTGCGGTAACACTTTGAAATTTATTTTTTGACATAGACCTGTCATGGGCATTGCATTTTAATTTTGTTCGAAAATATGAATAAGATATTCATAAAATCTGTTGTGGAATCATCTGCGGCTGGAAGACAAACTTTCCATCGTTCGAAATGTTGTTTTGAATAAGCTGTTGAGCAGTACTTCACGATTTTTCCTGCGTGCATCTTGAAACACTGTTGTTGAAACTACAGTGCTATGGTTTATTTGATTCTTGAATAGATGGATTCACACTAATCTAAGAGACAGATAACACAGATAACTTCAGAGCATTTCATGAACTCATTATTGAATAATTATTCATTATTCTATAGATTCTCAAATCCACACAACGTTTTTGGGTGTTTTTATAGATTATGAATTTGAATATCACATGTATGTAGGGAACTTACGCAGACAAAAAAGTCTCATCCGGAACTGTGTATTTTTCCTTGATCGGGTTGCATTTGAGATATGAAATTTTCTTCTGAGATCTACGGAATCAGCAAGTATTGAATTCAGTAGTTGTTCTACAACAAATGTCTGTCAGATACATATGCGAGACGAAATAACAATATCACTACAAATTACTTTTCATCAGTCAAAAAGTTATAAATGTACCCTGTTTGTGTCTTTTAGTTAGAGACTGTCCAATAAACAGAAATAATTCTTAGTCAGCAGTGAATAATGATAGAGGTAGTTGAATTTGTTTTCGACAATCCCCAAACTGGCCATTAAAAAATGTTCTTTGATATATGAAAACACGAGAATATATAACCACCTTTCGATACACCACAGAATTACATGGAATGTTAAAAATTTTGGGAAATTAGTTGAAGTGGCATAACTGTAGAAAGCCTACTAAAGTAGAAAATACAGTGGATGTATATTTATCCATTTCTTTCTCTTGCTTTTTTCTCTGTATTAAATTATTCAGTATACATGTATGCTTAGTTTTGAGTTAAGTGTAAGTAATCGTTTGAGTGGAAAAACAGTTTATTTTTTCCTAGTGTAGAAAAAACTGAGCTCTTCATTTGCCTTGTTTGAATTTATTTAAAGAAATTTGATTGATTGTTATGTGGCAAATAATAAACGAATTATTATTATTTTTTTAGTGTTTTGGCATCAACTGCTATGGCCGTTAGCCACTTATTCTGGATAGGCCTTGTTCCTAACTCCATACGCCACCTTAGGAGTAGCACTATTAATTATCAACGCAACAGCGAATCGTGGGGGATTCTTTCCAGTCGGCAACGAGATTCAATCAATCAGAAAAATGAAAAAGCTGGGCCCGGCCCGGAACCGAACCTGGGACCTATTGGTCATCATGCGCGTATGATATTTACTGCGCTCATCCTCGCCCCACGTATGATAATTATTATCATCCTTATTATTATTTTCACGAGGAAGATCTTCCACAGATTTATTACATATTTTTACCGGGGGCACATCAATTTTTTGTACGCCACTGTGACCACCTGCGAGCTGAAGAGCTAGGCGTACAAAAAAAACTCTCAAAGAGTCACCATCTTTGCCAATTAACATTCTACGAAGAACTATATAGTTACGTTTGGGGTCGGTCAGAATGGCTCTTTAATAAATAACATTAGTTCCAGCTTATTACGCTAATTTGCAATTTGGTGCTGTAAAATATATACCTACGTTGGAGGTATTGTTTCATTAACAACTTCATTATGTAGAGTGGCTTTTGTTTGAAGTACCAACATAGAGTTCTCGAATAGGGTCTGCGAAGAAGATATTTGGAGTTTTTCAATCATTTTTAATTTCAATGATTATGGTTTCTTTTAAGTTTCGAATAAATGTAGGATGAAAATTGAACGAAATCACCAGTGACCCATATGAAAGGATGCACCTTGAGGTTTGCTAGTTTCAGGGTCAGTCAGGATTAGTTGAAATAATACAATGCGGATTTTTATAGCCTCTCCGTCCTGTTAACTTCCTTCTGAAAGGTTCGACGTACAAAAAATAATGGAACAAAGACGTACAAAAAATAATGGAACAAAGACGTACAAAAAATAATGGAACAAAGATGCACAAAAAATAATGGAACAAAAACCGTGTTGAATCATGTCACCGATACTACATAGATACTAGGTAGATGGCATGAGGGACAGATCATTTTAAAAATTTCAAACAGCATGGGGGTCAAGTGTCATATCGTTGAAACGATATATCAGTTCTCCTTTCAAAAAACTGATTTTTTTTTTGAATACCGTTAATCAGATTTTTCACAATTCCGATATCTATGCCATTCGAATTTTTCAAGTTGATGGGCTCCCGGCGCCATCTGTTGAGTGATCGCAATGTATCTCCTTTCAAAAAGTAGTGTCGGTAATACCATTCAAATTATATTCTTTTCGATTGTTTCACATAAAACCGTTCAAAAGTTGTGCAGGTAAGAACACTATTCAAATCCGCCCTCACACTCAAAATTTCACATGCACATTGTAAAAAAAATATTTGCGATGCTCGGAAAAAAATGATGGATGTAACACTTGACCCCTCCATGCTCAATGAATCACGTCTTTTTTTTTCGAAAAGTATTATCGGCGATATCATTCAAAACAGTTTTGTCCCGAACTAGATGCTCCGTATCGACACGGACAGTGATAGCTACATTTGGCAGGATACGCTGGGCTGGCCAATATAAAACCATTATAACTGAAACAGCAAGAACATATCGGAAAAAATATATATGAACTTTATTATTCTGGAAACCTGGGGCTAACAATAATGAGCGCTACAAGAAACATGGAAGCTTCATCTAACAGGTCTTGGATATTTTCCATGAGATGCCAGAATAAGACAGCACCATTGCCAATAGGCACCACAAGGTCTAAACCCAGTATTTTCGCCGATTTTTCTCCGAATACCCTCTCGCAAGAAAACTGTCATCCACTGCTTCAAATACTTATATTTTAATTTTATTACAAATGAATGATAACAATAATAATAATATTTATAAAATAAAACTAAAAATAACCTCAAACGTGTGATTTAGTGCCCTTCTGCTCATAGAACAGTACATATGCCTTTCCGCTCACAATGGATTCTGATGAAATCAGGGAAACACAAGAATCGTTGTACTCATACCACGCACCTGTATATTGGTTCTTACATTGTGGTGTCCGCTATAGGTAGACCCGGGGCTACAATGTCCGCTGTGTAGGTGCTCATATCTAATCCTTCTAGAAAAAAATCAATGGAGACATTTTTGCATTTCAAACATGTCGGTTTCTTTCCTAATGAATGAATCTAAACATTGCGAGAGTCTAAGTTGTCCTGTTCTTTGTGATATCGGAAAAGAAATGTCCCAGAATTTATCAAATGGGATTGAACAGTGACCGCAAAATGTGTATTGTTAAATTCAGTTGTCCAACAAAGTTGCCTATCTTTGAGTTGTCCATTCTCAAGTATCTCAACCAGGACTCTCTGGCCTTTTCACTTTTCAATCTCTCGACAACCTCGGTCTATTCACGTCTTCCATGTAGTCCCCTCAGCAGGTATCGTAAAAACTCCTGGGCGTCTTGCTGGGCATAATTGATGGAAAGAGTGAATCTTTGGATTCGACTTTTCAAGGAAACTGTATTAATCACTGGATCCAAGGAATCTTCTGACCGCAGTTCCTTGATCACTTATTTCGATATTTTGATTTAAGCTCACTTTATGTTAGAGATACTGGTGTTAATATCACTTGTGTAGGAATAATACTAAAGCAAGTGTTTCTCAACCCATTGAGATCGTGTGTTTCAGCAGAACTATGTACCACAAGTCTGTTGGTGCTGAAGCTATTGTGTTTACAATTTGTAAGTGTATTTTCTTTTTGATATGTGAATAATTTAATTAATTCACGTATTTTGAATTTGAATTTGGATTTTGTCCCATGTTTGTAAGTCGAACCATTCAAAAGTTAACAGTTGCGGTCTATAAAAAGCCGCACTGGTTATCAGAGGTACTTGAATTTTTTATTGCTTTTAAAAACGACGTAGTCATTCAAAGAGTTAACATCTCCATATTACAGGATGAAGAAAGTTGAAAAAATATTGCTCCATAATTGAAAATTATATCAATTTCGTATAAAAATTCGATTACAAATACAGTTTCACCGACAGCCTTCACAAAGATACATGGAACAGGCCCATTACTCGAGTATCACTAACCCAAATTCCCATTTCGTCATCAGATGCTGAACATGCTCTTTCTATTACATATCTAAATGGAATCGTGAATTACTACTTGTTATAAAAGATTGCTTGTAATTATTTTTACACCTTGAAGAACACCTGTGCGCTCTTTGGCTACACGTGCTCTTCGACCAGTGAAAGTTCTTGGATTATCATACCGTATGTCCCAAATAAATACTCTCATATTATTTGGGTCCAAAAAGAAGAAGGAGAGTTGATAGAATTGTTTTTTTTTTGTGTGATTGATGACTTGTTTATTTAGTGGAAATTCATGATCACTTTGATGAAAGGAAAGAACACTCTTTTGTCTTATTTCCACTAGATTTTTATTGTTACGACCGGTTTCGGGTTTTATCCCATTATCAAGTATAAAAACCAACTAATACAATTGAACTCTAAGCCTAGTTTTATAGGAAGTTTGCAGGTAGGCTGGATGGAGAGGTAATTAAGAGAACAAGGGTGAAACAATATAAACTTAAACCCTGGAGGTGATGGAAATTACCTGTGTTGTCAAATTTATAAATTCAAAAGTGGAGACCTACACAAATCGAGTTGCTCGTTGAGGGGTTCTAAATTTCGGGTTTTTAATTGATTTATTAATTTCCGTGGCTTCCAACAGATTCATTGTCTTCCCTTTATTACATGTGTGTAAAATTTTGAGGTTATCTATTTTGTGTTTGGATTCTTGTAGATGTTCGTACATTGTTGATTTTTTGTCTAAACCGATGTGTTCACGGAACCTTACGTCAAAATTTCTACCGGTTTGGCCTGTATATACTGCAGAGCATTCCCCGCATTCGAATCTATATATCCCTGATTTTTTCATTCTGTCTCGTTTAGGTTTTGCATTGAATAGATAATTTAGGCAGAATTCTATCAACAATGTACGAACATCTACAAGAATCCAAACACAAGATAAGTAAAGATAAGCTCAAAATTCTACACATATGTAATAAAGGGAAGACAATGAATCTGTTGGAAGCCATGGAAATTAATAAATCAATTAAAAACCCGAAATTTAGAACCCTCAACGAGCAACTCGATTTGTGTGGGTCTCCACTTTTGAATTTATAAATTTGCCAACACAGGTAATTTCCATCACCTCCAAGGTTTAAGTTTATATTGTTTCACCCTTGTTCTCTTAATCACCTCTCCATCCAGCCTACCTGCAAACTCCCTATATAACTAGGCTTAGAGTTCAATTGTATTAGTTGGTTTTTATACTTGATAATGGGATAGAACCCGAAACCGGTCGTAACAATAAAAATATAGTGGAAATAAGACAAAAGAGTGATAGAATTGTATCATTTCTGTCTCTTATCTCTCTAGGGCTTCATGCAATGTCAATTATCTTATGCTGGACATTGTTAATAGTGTTATCATTCCTCCTTTCTTGAAGTCTAGGTTCATTATGTTTCATTTTACACCTTCATTGTCTTCATTTTTTGGGAACCTCCATCCAATTTCTAATTTCCGTCCTCTCTCCCTCTCTACCTCTTCCTCTTCTCCTGGTATCTCGCAATTCTTTGTTCAATTTAATAATCCAACATACATTCATAACGTCCATTTCTAAAATGTATCTTATCTACTCCATGATTTCTGAATTGATCTTTTTTGGAATTTCAGCTTTTTCGGGTTTTCTAACAGCCCAAATTTCATATCACAAGCATTCTTCCTTCGTCAGACGTCATTATATCTTTCCCTTCAAATATTAAAAATTAGCTGCTCATCCGAAATGATACAATAGACCAAGCTATAGAAGTTTTTTCACCCAAAATATAAAAGACGCAAATGGCCTATGCTAAGTTTTATAAGATAGGTCGTTAATGAAAAACCCGATTTTCGCCCCAGCAAAATTACTTTTTGGAATTTTTAAACAAGAAATAGTGAAAAAAGTTACAATTTTTTTGTTTTTTTCTGCAAATATTCACAAAACTATTGAAAGAATCAGTTCACAGTCAATAGAACTTTTGTAGGGAATTATTGATCCCGGGAAAACTTCAAAAATATACCATTTTTCAAAAATTCACAATTTTTATAAATCTGAAACTGGACAACTGGAAACCTATAGATGATAACATGTGATTCAACTCTGCCCAAGATATTTTCTGCCCGATATGTAGTTTTTGCACAATGGCGTTATAAACAATCAAGGGCTTATCTTGCAAAATGCGCGAATTCAAGAGAAATCATAATATTCAAATTCTGTGAACGGCATCTGAAAGTAAAGATCAAACACTACAATTTGTATATTTTGGATTTTCATCTGAGAGGTTGAAAATGTGTTGGAAATGCCACTGAAAGTTGCTCTAAACGCTTGAAAGTGTGTTCATGGCATAGTCGAGTAGGAGTAGTGGGGGAACTATCGAGAAGAGGAGAGTATAATACAATTCCCCCACTGCCGCTCCTCGATTCTGCCACAAACACACTTCCAAGCGTTTGGAGCAACTTTCAGTGATATTTTCAACACAATTCCCACCCACAGCTTAGGTGAAAATTCAAGATATACAAATTAAAGAGACTGATATCTTCTTCCACATGCCTTCAACACATTTTGAATACGATCATTTCCCTTAAATCCGCGATTGTACAAGAACTGCACATCGGACAGAAAACATCTTGCGCACAACTGAACCACATGTTATTATCTATCAGTTTCCACAATATTGTTCGTTCATCTTCAGATTTGTATAAATTATGAATTTTTGAAAAATTACCTCTTTTTAGAAGTGTTGGAGATATTTAATGCATCGGCCAGAGTTTCACCATATTTTTCGATAGACTACTGTACCAAATATTTGAGACACAAGCAAGCAGGCCACTAGGTAATCCAACCTACTTTCGAAAAACATTTGAAAAATTAACGAAAATATTGATTTATATATACAACTGGTAAGGACCAATCGTACTGATCATTCTCTGAAGTCTTTAACCTCTGTCTTTACTTTTTCAGCCTTTCTCGCTAGGAGACATTGGGATTTTTCTGTAGAAAATATAGGTGAAATTTCATCCACACTAGAAACAACTTGATGAAACAACTTTAGGTCAGAAATTATTCCCTGTTAGTGTACCTGAAAACCTCGTTTTCCACCTCGAGGTGATGACCCTGCAATCAATTCTCTACTGCAGATGGAAGGGTGACGATAATATCTAAAAACAACTCTTATATTGCTGGAACCTCATTTTGTATCCGATGGTGATTTCTACCCGACTCTTCGGTTGCTGTACTATTAATATGTTTTTGTCTGCTGAATGGATACTCAGATTCAAAACATTTTACTTCAGCATTATGACTTTCAATATACCATAGAATCACTAAACACAGAATCCGGGGAAATGTAATACGAATAATGGTTTCCGGAGAGTTTCCCGTTTGTTCACGTCCATAATAATAACCAACTAATGGTGAGAATTTTTTTAAATAACAAAAGAACAATTTCTAGTAAGGAAGAATCATAAAAAATAATGGAGTTCTTGAAGTTGTCGGAGAGATAACGTCTATATATGGATTCAAGTATGGCGATATCGTATTGAACGTTACGATTCGGATTTTTTTAAGGATTTTGTTGGAGTTATAGTGGAAGACTTTTGGTTAATGAATTTTATCCGAGGTTGACT
The DNA here is from genome assembly GCA_958298965.1 of Chrysolina haemoptera. Lineage (NCBI taxonomy): Eukaryota > Metazoa > Arthropoda > Insecta > Coleoptera > Chrysomelidae > Chrysolina > Chrysolina haemoptera. The sequence continues at coordinate 4,974,774 of OY282586.1, read as the reverse complement.
ATATCGAATATTTAAACAGACAGTCTCATTACTTCAAATCGCCAAAGAGTCCCAACATTTGATCTTATATTCACTTCACGACTGATGCAGGAGAAATATGAATAACAAAATCCGAGGGGGAAACAACTAGTCATTTTTTCTACAACTAATGAAAACAGTGAAGTAAATATCTCTAATGAATAATAATGAAAAAGTTTTAGGGGACAATGAAAGATAATTACCATTCAATTACGCGGATACGTTGTATGGACATAATTTAACTCTTATGCACAGTCTTTTGTATAAAAATAAGATCCAGAACGTTCGAAGTTCAGGCCCAGGTATGATTTTTGGTGTAAGTAGGCGACAACGAGTATCAAATAAATTGAAGGAGATTGGATGGTTACATAAGGAGAACAGGAGAAAGGTTCATTTTAGTACCTTGTCATAAAATAATTCCACAAATACATACCCAATAATACTAATTCAGCCATTTTGAATCGATTAGCGTTCGCAGAATTTGTCTATCTCTAACCTTTCTCGAATTGGTCAGCTCTGAATCTGTTTAAGATGGTTTCTTTGCCGCCAAAAATTTGAGTTTTTGACATTATTGTTAATATATCCAGAATCAGCACGTCAAATTACTTTCAAGGACAAAAATTTGAAATTTAAAAAATGAAAAATAAAAAATCTCAGAAAATTTTATTTTTCATCTTGAACACCTTTTTCCGCCTAAATCTTATAAATTTTACGTATACAGTGCGAATTTCAAGTCGATGTGACGACTTGGTATTTTTGATGATTTTTCGAGTAATTTTTAATTTCTTTCGATTGACTCGAAATTCACAATACATACTAATTTGATCATTCTGAATCGATTGGCGTTCGCAAAATTTGTCTATCTCTAACCGTTCTCGAGTTGGTCAGCTCTAAATCAGTTTTTGATGGTTTTTTTGCCGTCAAAATTATTTCTGATGAGTTTTCGACATTATTGTTAGAAGATTCGGAATCAGCACGTCAGAATACGTCCGAGGACAAAAATTTTAAATTCGAAAAATGAAAAATAAACAATCTCAGAAAATTTAATGTTTTATCTTAAACACCTTTTTTCGGCTAAATCTCATATCTGAGCATGGAAAATCATACATTTTTGGAATGAGCATGAAATTTTACGTAAACAGTGCGAATTTCAAGTCGACAACTTGGTACTTTTAATGATTTTTAGGGGTGAACCCCTTGCAACTTTTTCGAGTAATTTTTAATTTCTTTTGATTGACTCGAAAATAACAATACATACTAATTCGGCCATTTTGAATCGACTGGCGTTCGCAGATTTCGTTTATCTCTAACGGTTCTCGAGTTGGTAAGCTCTGAATTAGTTTTCAAATGGTTTTTTTGGTGCGAAAAATATTTCTGATGAGTTTTCGACATTATTGTTGAAATATTCAGAATCAGCACGTCAAATAACTTTCGAGGACAAAAATTGGAAATTCAAAAAATGAAGAATAAAAAATCTCAGAAAATTTTATTTTTCATCTTAAACACCCTTTTCCGCCGAAATCTTATAGGTATCTGAGCATATAAAATATCATACATTTTTGGAATGAGCATAATATTTTACGTATACAGTGCGAATTTCAAGTGGATGTGACGACTTGGTATTTTTGACGATTTTTAGGGGTGAACACCTTGCAACTTTTCCGAGTAATTTTTAATTTCTTTCAATTGATTCGAAATCCACAATACATACTAATTCAACCATTCTGAATCAATTGGCGTTCGCAGAATTTGTCTATCTCTAACCGTTCTCGAGTTGGTCAGCTCTAAATAAGTTTTTTGATGGTTTTTTTGCCGTCAAAAATATTTCTGATGAGTTTTCGACATTATTATTAAAAGATTCGGAATCAGCACGTCAAAATACGTCCGAGGACAAACATTTTAAATTAGAAAAATAAAAAATCTCAGAAAATTTAATGTTTTCTTTTAAACACCTTTTTCCGGATAAATCTTATATCTGAGCATAGAAAATCATCCATTTTTGGAATGAGCATGAAATTTTACGTAAACAGTGCGAATTTCAAGTTGATGTAACAACTTGGTACTTTTAATGATTTTTAGGGTGATTTCGAGTGATTTTTAATTTCTTTTGATTGACTCGAAAATAACAATACATCCTAATTTGGCCATTTTGAGTCGACTGGCGTTCACAGATTTCATCTATCTCTAACGGTTCTCGAGTTGGTAAGCTCTGAATTAATTTTCAAATGTTTTTTTTAGCGCGAAAAATATTTCTGATGAGTTTTCGACATTATTGTTGAAATATTCAGAATCAGCACGTCAAATAACTTTCGAGGACAAAAATTGGAAATTCAAAAAATGAAAAATAAAAAATCTCAGAAAATTTTATTTTTCATCTTAAACACCCTTTTCCGCCGAAATCTTATAGGTATCTGAGCATATAAAATATCATACATTTTTGGAATGAGCATAATATTTTACGTATACAGTGTGAATTTCAAGTGGATGTGACGACTTGGTATTTTTGACGATTTTTAGGGGTGAACCCCTTGCAACTTTTCCGAGTAATTTTTAATTTCTTTCAATTGATTCGAAATCCACAATACATACTAATTCAACCATTCTGAATCAATTGGCGTTCGCAGAATTTGTCTATCTCTAACCGTTCTCGAGTTGGTCAGCTCTAAATAAGTTTTTTGATGGTTTTTTTGCCGTCAAAAATATTTCTGATGAGTTTTCGACATTATTATTAAAAGATTTGGAATCAGCACGTCAAAATACGTCCGAGGACAAACATTTTAAATTAGAAAAATAAAAAATCTCAGAAAATTTAATGTTTTCTTTTAAACACCTTTTTCCGGATAAATCTTATATCTGAGCATAGAAAATCATACATTTTTGGAATGAGCATGAAATTTTACGTAAACAGTGCGAATTTCAAGTTGATGTAACAACTTGGTACTTTTAATGATTTTTAGGGTGATTTCGAGTGATTTTTAATTTCTTTTGATTGACTCGAAAATAACAATACATCCTAATTTGGCCATTTTGAGTCGACTGGCGTTCACAGATTTCATCTATCTCTAACGGTTCTCGAGTTGGTAAGCTCTGAATTAGTTTTCAAATGTTTTTTTTGGCGCGAAAAATATTTCTGATGAGTTTTCGACATTATTGTTGAAATATTCAGAATCAGCACGTCAAATAACTTTCGAGGACAAAAATTGGAAATTTAAAAAATGAAAAATAAAAAATCTCAGAAAATTTTATTTTCCATCTTAAACACCTTTTTCCGCCGAAATCTTATAGGTATCTGAGCATATAAAATATCATACATTTTTGGAATGAGCATAATATTTTACGTATACAGTGTGAATTTCAAGTGGATGTGACGACTTGGTATTTTTGATGATTTTTAGGGGTGAACCCCTTGCAACTTTTTTTTGTGTAATTTTTATTTTTTCTGATTGACTAAAAATTCACAAAACATACTAATTCAACCATTCTGAATCGATTGGCGTTCGCAGAATTTGTCTATCTCTAACCGTTCTCGCGTTGGTCAGCTCTAAATCAGTTTTTTGATGTTTTTTTTTGCAGTCAAAAATATTTCTGATGAGTTTTCGACATTATTGTTAAAAGATTCGGAATCAGCACGTCAAAATACGTCCAAAGACAAACATTTTAAATTAGAAAAATGAAAAATAAAAAATCTCAGATAATTTAATATTTTATCCTAAACACCTTTATCCGGCTAAATCTTATATCTGAGCATAGAAAGTGATACATTTTTGGAATGAGCATGAAATTTTACGTAAACAGTGCGAATTTCAAGTTGATGTGACAACTTGGTACTTTTAATGATTTTTAGGGATGAACCCCTTGCAACTTTTTCGAATAATTTTTAATTTCTTTTGATTGACTCGAAAATAACAATACATACTAATTCGGCCATTTTGAATCGACTGGCGTTCGCAGATTTCGTCTATCTCTAACCGTTCTCGAGTTGGTCAGCTCTAAATCAGTTTTTTGATGATCTTTTTGCCTTTAAAAATATTTCTGATGAGTTTTCGACATTATTGGTAAAAGATTCGGAATCAGCACGTCAAAATACGTCCGAAGACAAACATTTTAAATCAGAAAAATTAAAAATAAAAAATCTCAGAAAATTTAATGTTTTATCTTAAACACCTTTTTCCGGCTAAATCTTATATCTGAGCATAGAAAATCATACATTTTTGGAATGAGCATGAAATTTTACGTATACAGTGTGAATTTCAAGTCGATGTGACAAATTGGTACTTTTAATGATTTTTAGGGGTACCCCTTGCAACTTTTTCGAGTAATTTTTAATTTCTTTCGATTGTCCCGAAAATAACAATACATACTAATTCGGCCATTTTGAATCGACTGGTGTTCGCAGATTTCGTCTATCTCTAACCGTTCTCGAGTTGGTAATCTCTGAATTAGTTTTCAAATGCTTATTTTGGCGCGAAAAATATTTCTGATGAGTTTTCGGCATTTTCGTTCAAAGATTCGGAATCAGCACGTCAAAATACGTTCGGGGATAAAAGTTTTAAATTTGAAAAATTAAAATTTAAAAAGTTCAAAAAATTATTTATCATGATATACTTGCCTTTTTTGTCCGTCGATTTTTTTAGTTCAAATTCCCAATATATACTAATTTAGCAGTTCTGAATCGATTGGCTTTAGCAGAATTCGTCTTTCTCGAAACGTTCTCGAGTTGGTGAGCTCTGAATCAGTTTTCAAATCGTTTTTTTGGCGCCAAAAATATTTCTGATGAGTTTCAGATATTTTCATTCGAAGATTCGGAATCAGCACGTCAAAATACGTTCGGGTACAAAAATTTGAAATTCGAAAAGTGAAAAATGAAAATGCCATTTTGTAACGAATGGCAGGTGTTAAAAGTTCTAAAAAAATCAGAGGAAAGTTTAAATTGTGTTGGAAAATTCGTAGAAATTTTGGGAACCGCTGTCCGCCGAACGTCAGCTGGCCGTAGCAGAGCCGCAATAATACTGGAACTGCCAGATGAAAGAAACTGTAAAATTTCGAACAGCGGTTTCCAAGATTTTCCGAATTTTCCAACAAAATTTAAAATTTTCACATTTTTTTTTATTTCTCACACCTGCCATTCATTATAAAATGGCATTATGCACACGTTCTCCACGGAAGTGCAAGAGGTTAGATTACACCCTGTATACCATATGTTCATTTCATCAAACAGCGCATATCAAATGATCAAAATACATTCAGATGCACACATCTATTCCATACTTTGTTCATTACTGCCTTAATAAAACCATTTTCCAGCGAACCATATTTCTCGAATGTCCACTAAACTATCTGTGATATCAGAGGAGACTGCTAGTTATGTCCAAGTTACAAGCTGAGTTCCCAAACTTGCCACATATATCTTTCAAATTATCACTATCGCTGATACTTAAATATATTTTATTACCTCATACAGCAGTAATGATATCGAGGATATATTAGTAACACATTTATTACATGAATAATCATTTTAATATGGACCGATAAATCTGTGATTTACAGCAAGGTGCAGCAGCCTTTATGACTTCATGCACTGACAAGAGATTCTGTCTCGAATAGTTCCGATTCTTAGTTTTGTTATTGAACTATTAGAAATAAGGTATTGAATACGGGTGGAGCGTTTTTCAATAAAATGACAATTAGCAATGAATAATATTTCAATGATCGATTTTCTGGTATGCATTCAAGGGAGTTACCTACCTCTGGTAATAAAAAGATAACCTAGAGCCATCGGACGAAAGCAATAATGAAGTCAATTAATTGAAACAAAGCAAATAATTAATACAATTACTTCCAATTACAACATGAGTTCCTGGTGAGTTACGACACCACTTACCATAGCAACCCCGAGAAGGTGCAAGCAAAAGCTATTCCAAAAATCATGGATCCAACAAGGATCTCAAGAATGGTGATACAATTCACCAGAAAAAAAGGCAGGCCAAATAGTTTATCAAAAAGCCGCTGCTAACTTTCACAGAATATTGTGGAATTAGCTAGGAACCTACCTACCTACTAGAATATTAGCTGGTCCCTTTACAGGGCATTATAGATTCAAAAAATATGTTAATCAAGGATCCTATGAAGTTTTGCCGTTTCAGACTACGGATGTTCCCTTCAAGACTCCCAATGTCCTGAAATAGATGGAACAGATAATCAGCTATAGATAGAACAGGAACATGAATGTTGAAAAGGGAGAACATTCTCCATGAAAAAGAACAAAAATATTCATATTTTCAGCCAGTGAGTAAGAAAGAATTGCTAAATGTCATATCTAATATAAAAATAAGGCTTCTACAGGCCTCCATGAAATTTTTTCCTTCACCATTAAAAACATCATCAATACATACTGAACCTATTACTTCATATGCTCAACTGTAAATTCATACTGTAAAAACTGTAACTGCGGAAAAATTTCCCAACGATTCAACGAGCCAAATACGCCAATATCTCAATCTAGAAAACACATGCATATGCATCAAACATCAATGACATAATTACGCAAAAAAATACCCGATAAATGTATAAAAAGTGGAGTAATTAATTTCTGCGAAAAAAAAATTATTATCTGATTCCCAGTTTAGCTGCAGAGAACAATTTTCAACTGAATACGAGTATTTGAAATGTTTCAGTTTATTTTCACTAACTTTCAAAACAACAACGTATCGCAGCGTTTTCAGACTCAACGAAGGTGTTTGACACCGCGGACCATGATATTTTATTTCAGCGTCTTTCCACCATTGGAATCAGAAGGGTAGAACCGCACATTTTTCGGGGACTACTTGTTCGGGAAATAAAGTGGTTGAAATGAATAACTCGTGCAGTGATCCATTACAAGTAAATATAGATGTACCACAAGGTACCGTCTTGGGCCCCATCCTATAATTATTTTACATGAACGATAATGTCAATATCAATTACCTAAACGCAAACCAGTCTATTGCACACATACAAATAATTTTCAGTTGGTTGAATTACAGCTTACTGAATCTCAATACATAAAAAACAAAGTTTATAACTTTCTCATCGACAATTACAAACCAACCATTTATCAGCAAAATAAAATGTATAACATTTCGGATATCCAATTCACATAGTGCATCTGCCAAACGTTACAAAAAACCACTTCTATTAATTATTGGAGTATTATTGTTGATCAGTTTCTGACATAAAATGACTTCGTGAGTTCACATATGATTGGTTTAAGCCGACATCACATTTCATGCTCGCGCTAACCCGGCACTGCAAGTTCAGGCAGGGCCGAAAATTTGATTTGTCATAACTTTGCTAAAAAGTATAGAAAAGGAAAGTGCATATCATTCCTGAAGACTTCTACTTCCTCATGCAAATATAACATGTGAGTATCTGAGTACCTAAAATGTGTTTTGTCCCACTTCACATAACCCTTCTACGATATTTACGGAGGATCTGAAAGTCATGGATATTTTTGTTGATATGGAATAATTATACTGAAGCAGGAATCACTACCCTCTTTGGACTATATGCAACGATTTTAGACTAGTGAGACACGTCTCACTTATACATGCCAAAGAAAAAACAGTGTTTTACTCCCGCCTCAGTATGTGATTTCAAGCTTGAGGTTTGCACTTCACAACAGTGTTTTTGAACATATACGCAGGATATGAATGAACGATTATATTCAACATTTACTGAAGAGAATGCCGGTTTTATGGTGAGTTGAATATGAGGCATGAGTAAAACAAAGTTTTTTTTCTGGCATGTATAAGTGGGACCTGTCACACTACTCTGAAATTGATGCATATAGTCCAAAGGAGGTATGGGTTGCTGTTTCAGAATAATAATTCCATATTTACTAAATTATTCATGATTTCCGGATCTTCTGCAAACATAGAAACGATATAAACTCTTCCTTTTTCCATGTTCCACCCCTGGAATTACGGTAAGCAATTTTTTTGTGTTTATCATGGTTCCAACAACTAGCATACCAAGTTTGGTGGTGCTACAATCGATCCTCGTCTCAAAACCCAATCGTACTGAATCATCACCAAAATCTGTCATTATCTGACGATCTATAATCGACGCAAGCAAAGTGAAGCACGAAGCAACACAGTTTCCAAAGAGTGCCTGTCATGATAGTACCCATATTGCAGTGCATATTTCCATTTTTTTATTTTTTTAAAGAATGAGCTTCCTATCAGATACTGTTATCGGTATTGCATGCAATTACTTGCTGAATATAAACCTACATTGCCTGCTTTTTTGGTACTCCTCACTTATAGTTCTTGTCTGAATGAAGTCATAAACATACTGAATAATTATACAAAATCATTCAGTGATGAGAATACCTTCCTAGAATCTATCAGGAGGAGAAGTCTAGTAATGAATCTAATTATGGTTTTTACTCGCCACAACGGATAAATAACATATTATAAAGTCGATGAGTAGATATTACCAAAAACTTGCCGCAGACGGTTTTTAAGAGATCGTCAATATAATTGAGTTGTTTTTGAAGCAGGACGAGTTTGGTAGTGTAGATGCTGTTTGAAAGTTAGAAATGTCTAAAAACTTAAATAGCTATTTATTTAATAACGAGCTGCATGGGTGAAAAATATATGTTTTCATCCAACACATGACAGTTATGACTGTAATTATTAATGTCTTTTTAGACAAATAAACTATCAAATAACACACTAGCACGTTATAATCCATAACTCACTAGTTCATATTTAAAGTAATATTTCTTCCACTTGTTGGATAAAACCGAGGATAAAACATTGTATGCCACTCGTGTGTTACGTTTCCTAAGTCACTTGAGAATTTATAAATCTTTCTCGTATGACTTATTTTCAACATAACACACTTGTACCATAAATAACTATTCTAAAATGGATGTTTGGAACCTTTGGTGTAAATACAATTCAAAAAATAGAAGGTACCCAAAACACCAAAACTACGTCACTTTCACTCGACGCGCGTTTCGCTTACTAGTAAGCGTATAGGTCTTGAGAATACTAACTTTGTTAGCCAAACGCGCGTCGAGTGAAACTGACGTAGTTTTGGTGTTTTGGGTAGCTTCTATTTTTTGAAATCTGAATCCGATTTGAGTGTCTCTTTAGTACATTCTATGTAGAATCTCACAAGGAAAAAAATGTGTGTAGTTTTTTCCACAATTGTTTGAAATTTTTAAACAAATTTTGTCTGGAATGGTTACTGAAACAATTTTGTGTAGAAATTTCGCACACTATTGTTTATCTTAGTTTGTTGTAATAATATATTAACATCGTGTACACACCGTTGTGTATAAATGTTACAGACATTTTACTTTTTTTTGTACTATTCTGTTGACTATATAATTGAAAAATACATAATAGTGTCTTATTATTTTACAGAACATTTTGTTTTTATTATAGTTCTGTAGACAAAATTAAAATTCAGAATGCACAATAATTTATACAAATTTTACACAAGGCTTGAAATAGCTGGTTGGGAATATAAATTTATGGAACTGGTGTTGAAGATTGCTTTGATCTTGCTAGTAAGCCTCAGCCTTAGTGAATTCTAGTATAGCGCGGGTTGTACCCTCTATCGGAGTGCAGCTTTGTTTGTGATGTATTACACATTTCGTGTTGTGCCTTTTGAAAAAAAAATTGTGAAATTTATCCACAATTACGTATTTCATATATTGTTTATAAAAGTCACAAAGTTAGGAAAGTTTTCACCCCAGACCGAAATAAACAATCATTGGTAAATATATATTACAACCAGGTGTACTAATTTTCGACAATTGTATACATTATTTACACTTTTTTTTTACGCTGCTAAGGGGAAAAATCTACACAGGGATTTCTTTCCGTGCAGTTCTGGTTAATTCCGCATTCTGTCGAATTTTTCTGAAGCTTCAAAAACATTCCAAAGCTTCCCATTTTATATTCTAGAAAGCTCCACGCCACCTCTTTGGTGGCCAAACTATTTCTGAAGACATCATTGATATGAGATATGATCGTAATAAATATTGTTATTCCAGCAGTAAAATCATCATGAAATTCACTCCCAAGCTGCTAGTGAATTTAATTTCTAAGTGCCCAGTTTATCGCAGATGAAACATTCTTCGCGAGAAGCAATTATCGGATACGTCAAATAAAACTTTATCAATTTTACGGCATTTTGAAACAGTCATAAAGTAAATGAAAAAGTGATTGCATCCATCTGATTCCCAATATTTTCCGAAGAATCGGCAATAAATACTTCACAGGAAAAACCGCCAAGATTTCATTAACTTCTAGAATTAAAAATGTTGTAGAATGAGTTTGTAACGACTTCCTTTTCATACTGTATGCCAGACTTGAATGATTGAAATGATAAATTTATGGTTGTTTTTAATGAAGAAATGAAGCAATTCAATCATTTCTGTGTGTAATTGCAATCGACGAAGACGTGTTATACCACAGGGGTCCACACTATCCAACAATAAGAATGTCGATGAGAAATAATCGTCTGACGCAATAAAACTTTTCAGATTTTTGGCCTTGATCTGCGGTAGACATTAACTAAGGCGATGTGGCAACGATAGAGGTGAACGTCTGTATGGCTTGATTTTTGATGAATCACCTCTTGATCAAATCCTATTTGTTGCAAATTATTTGTCAAACTTTAACTAAATGTGTTAACAGCTCTCAGTTAATCAATAAAAAATATTTCTGAATCAGTTACTGTCTGTTGTAATATAACATTGTAAGATTTCAAAATTCCATTTTTTTTTTCATTCTGTAGTGTGAGTATCTAAAATAAGTAAAGAACAAAGTAAAAACATCAAAATGATTGATCGGTTTAAATAGTATTGGTGGCGCATTCGCTTTCAGAGCTGCAGGGAAACCTGGAAAAAACCTGCAACACCACTTCATCTGAAGAGTTGGAATTTCTTCTAAAGAGGTCCGAAGAATTGTGGCAATCTGCTCTACGGTAAAATAGGATGTATGGTGTCTTCGAAGGCTCCAAAAGGTCCAGTTCCGAAGAAGTATTCTATTTACGCAATTGTCATCAAATTTGTACCAGCCCGTTTTATCTTTGGCTAAGGTGTAATAGTGGCCAAAATCTGCTCCAGAACCAAAGTGAACAATGACTGCGTAAAGCTCGTAATTACAGTCGGCTAGATTGGGGTGTTCTTCTAGCTTGATTCGTTGAAATATTTTGATGCATCTTTGGGTTGCTGAGTCATAACTGAAGAGCTTCAGAGTTATTATCAGATTTGCAGGTGTTTCAACTATACTTGTTATTTTATGACTGTCTGTTGTTATGGCACAGCTTTGACAGTACAGTTTACTATCACCTGTTAGGTATTCTGGTGATGAATGACTAGATTCTGTATGGGCTGAATTTCTGAAACATTGGGAAACGCGAGCTCTAATTCAAAAAAGTCATTGAAGATCCTGCTATCCATTCTGCATTTGCTACAACATAAAACTGTGACGATCCTTCCTCCAAAAGATTTTTGTACTGAAGAAGTGATAGGTTGTAATTCCTCACCATCAGGGCATTCAAAAATATCGACTGAATTATTCTCCTGCTCATGAAGTGTACTCAGCAGGTATCCTAAAAATTCAGAACTGTCTTGTTGTCCTGACGAAAAACTAGTTGGGCCCAAAGACTGCATGAAATCATACGGAGAAAAAGACACCTTTTTGGAAAATTGAAGTTGTTCGAACAAATGTTTCAGTTCCGAGAATAATGGGGCAATATCATTATTGTTGGTTGATATGTCTTCCCTAAAAGACTCCCACTTATACATGCCAAAAAAAAAACTTTTGTTTTAGTCCTGCCTCATTTTCAACTAACCCATAAAATCGGCATTATCTTCACTAAATGTTGAAAATATTCGCTTATTCATATCCTGCATATATGTACTTAATAACACTATTGCTAAGTGCAAACCTCAAGCTCGAAATCACATACTTCATTTTTTATGTAGGATGTGTATGAGCGATTATTTTCAACATTTACTGAAGAAATTGCCGGGATTATGGGTGAGTTGAAAACTGAGGCAGGAATAACACCCAGTTTTTTCTTTGGCATGTATAAGTGAGACTTGCCTTATTAGCCTTAAATCGTTGCATATGGTCCAAAGAGGGTACTGATTTTTGCTTCAGTATAATTATTTCATATCAACTAAAATATCCATGACTTTCGGATCCTCTGTCTTATGTGAAGTGAGACACATTTTAGGTACTCAGATACTCACATGTTATATTTGCATGAGGAAGTAGAAGTTTTCAGGAACGATATGTACTTTTTCTCTTCCTTCTACTATATTTTTTAGCAAAGTTATGACAAACCAAATTTTCGGCCCTGCTTAAACTTGCAGTGGCGGGTTAGCGCGAGCATGAAATGTGACGTCGGCGTTAAACCACGTTTTCTGAGAAAAAGAGCGTATTTCATGAGGTACTACCAAAATTCATTCTTGTGGAGAATTGAATTATTTGTCGACCTATCGTTTTTTTTAATCTTATATTTTCTGAAATAACAACAAAAAAAAATATTTTTTTAATGATTTTTTTTAAGTCCTTCCCCTTTTTTTTTGGTAAACAATTTTTTTTCTAATAATACATGATGATTTGAAGAAATTCCGGAATGGTTTGGAACTTGAAATTTTGGGAAAACGTTTTTTTTATAGACTTAAAGTTGTGCAAAATCTTATGATCAAGATCAGTTGGCCGATAAAAGCATTTCCTCCTTTCTCTAAGGTCCAGGAGATATTACTTTATTTTCTTCAGCCTTTTTTGAATGGCATGGTCCCTAATTGAATATTCAAAGTATCCTGGAAAATTCCACAGGATTCCCAAACCGATGTTGTGATAATGACTCTTAAGTGGTTAAATTGTAAGGTGACAAACATTTTCTTGGTAATTATTTTAATGAGGTTGATTAATATTCCAGAGAAACTTGATTCGCAACTCTAAATTACACCAAATTCTTTGAATAATTTTCGAGTTGGCTACCGAATTCAGCAAGCCACCTTAATTATGAGTTATAACAAATATATTAGCCTATCAAGATGAAATATGGTGGACGGCAATTTATATTAAGTGACAAACGTGAAAAAACCGGATTCTCGGAAATCAGCACTAAGTATTAAAATAAAAAATAAAATGTTTTTGATTTCTTTCTCATTGTTCTTGGGTATCCTGGCTTTTTCCATCCTAAATAAAAATGAGGGGATTTTTCACGCACGATTTTGAAATAATAGTGGATTTCTAAACTGAGAATCACGGACTCATTTTAAAGATTAGATATTTAGTCTATTCAACCATGCGACTTCAGATTTTTATCTGATGACCCGAGAAAGTGCTAGAAATCGCACGTTGAAAGGTAAGACCTCGTTAATCCTTGGCTCGCACAAGTTTCGACTTTTGAGGGCTGCCGTTCGTAAGGGGACGACAGCTGGTTAACGGAAAAAACAATTTTAACAAAAAAAATGTAACATAACAAGTACATTTGAGGCAGGTGTTATACATCAGTGATATACGAATGATTAGTGATAATCATAATAATAAGTTTATTCAGATTCAAAGTATAACAAACACAATGTAGAAATATTATGATTGAACAAACAGAAGAATCACTGAAGCTGTTGTAATCCCAGCAGCTTGTGAGTGATTTTACGAATATAAATATAATATATAATGTGACATCATGTAAATATATAGATATTAATTTAAAATAGTCCTAGACCTAAGTAAATGATTTAATATTAGAAGTATCTGTATTAAAATTTGAAAATTAAGGATTTGTAGTGAGTGGATAGAAATAGAATAAAAAATAAAGTCTGTAATAATATTTTGTTTTCTTTGGCATATTTCTAATAATTTTGGGGGAGTGGATGCATCACAGGGTGTTTTCAACTTCAATGACTTAAGCCTTAGCTTGTGCGTCTGGAAATCTAATATACCCCGTGCCATCTTTTCGTTGGGCAATTTTTCCTAGTTTTCAGGAGATTATTTTATTTATATTCATTTGTCCACTATCAATGAAATTTTCTATGACATTGACATCTTGTTTTGATAACCATATTTTTATTTCTTTTTTGTATTTTATTGGGTTTGTTATTTCTTTAATATTTTTAGGTAATGTGTTATATAATCGGGGGGCTAAGTAGGAAACATTTTTCATACCTATGGTTTTTTAAGCTCTTGCTACTTGTTCATTCACGTGTGTTTTTGCTCTAGTGGAATATTGGTGGGATATTTTGACATTTTGGTTTCTGTTTTTGAAATGATTGTTCAGAATGGATTCACTGAATGAATTAAAATTGATGTTATAGGTAGATATATACTGTCGAAAAATATTGAACCTTGAAAACTAGATCACAATTTCAACATCCATAATCTATTACAGAAAAAATTATAAACACAATTGTGATACTAACGAATAGCTAGAAATGAAAATTATCATTTTAAGTTCCGAACTATAAACAAGTTTGTATTTCCAAATTTATTGAAAACATACATACTGTATAAGAGTTCAGTCAAGTTTTGGCAAAAAAGGACAGTTACAGAAGAAATTTGGAAAAGAAAAATTTTAAAATAGAATAGGATGGTCAAGGAAATGTATACAACATTTTGAACTGACAATTTATAGCTTATTTGAAGTGAGAATTGTTTGTCTAATAAAGTTATAACTTGAAGTACTAGTATCTCAGATATGCAACGTAGGCGCCTCCCTCATATTCCTACAACGATATTTTAATGCGAAATTTTGTAAAATTTATCATTTGTACTAGAATATTGACGTATGTTGAAAATTGTTTGAATTTTTACTAGCTTTATGGTGCAAATTTGATGTATCACTCTGTACGTATGTTCATTATAACTATAAGTACGATTTTCTGGAAGTAAATTAGTGAATAAATCAATTAATTATTGATAAACAATTCCATAACACAATTCTGCAACTTTACGATCACTTTAATCATAGAAAAAATAGATTTATTCAATAATTTCCTTATATAAAATCATACTGATAGTTAATTACATACATACAAAGTTATAGGTATATCAAATTTGCACCATAAAAACTAATGAAAATTCGAACAATTTTCAACAAACGTCGATATTCTAGTGAAAATTATAAATTGTACCAAATTTAGCATTGAAATATAGTTGTAGGAATATGAGGGAGGCGCCTAAGGTGCATATGAGAACCTAGGACTCTTCATGAGGCTAGAACTATAAAACATTAGGAAAAAAAAATTGTTGCATAGGTGGCTGTAATTTAAAATATTTATATTGTTTTCGATTCTGAACAACTTTTTTAAATACACTTATTCTATATCAAAAATGAGGGTAGATTACTCATGAACAAAATTACTATTTTTTGTTCTTCCCTGTACACCGTTTCCATGTATAAAAAATCGCATATTCCATAGTGCAATTGTCACTTTGACAGCGGCAAAAGTTAGCTTTAACTTTTTTTTGCGAAAATGAGACATGATTTTCTAAATATCAGTTCTGATGTTGGTTATAAACTTTTGGGATTCATTAGCATCAAAACTCAGATACAGTTGCGTATCGTCGGCATAAAAATGTGATTTACAAGATGTCAGTACTTTTCTTGAATCTGCTGAGTATAAACTGAAGAGAAGGGCTCCCAAAATGGACCATTGCGGTACACTGGAAACTAGGGTACACGGTTCAGAAAAATTACCATTCATTGCAACCCTTTGTTTACGGTTTGCGAAGTATAATGACATTAACTTGAGCGACAGTGTCGACAGGCCATAATATTTCATTTTTGCCAACATCAGTTTGTGGCTAATTTTGTCAAACGCCTTTGTCAAAGGAGGCTATTATGTCATTGGTTATTTTCGTTATTGCACTCGCAGTGCTTTGGCCCACTCTAAAGCCTGATTGATTGGGTGTGAGGATTTTGTTACAGTTGAGGTAGTCAGAAAGTTAACGATGCAACAGTCTTTCCAACATTTTGGACACCACAGGCAAAAGACTGATTGGCCTAATATCATTAAGACAAATAGAAGATGCTACCTTGTTGACTGGCATCGCAGATGCCTCCTTTCAAATATCAGAAAAAGTACTTTTTTTCCAAGGATTTGTTTATAATATAAGTAAGAAATGTGCTTATTTTAATGGAGATGAATCCATATGCATTCAACTTTAGAGATCGAATAACTTCGTAGACTTCATCTTCACTTACCTGATTGAAAAAAAAAAATTATGTCATCTTTAATTTCATTTTGTTTAATGAAAAACTGGTTCCTAGCAATTCGACGAGAATAACTGTCAACTATTAAAAACACGACACCGAAGGTAGAGTGTTTTTAGATTGACAGTTATTCGAGTCAAATTGCTAAAGGAAACATTTTAGAATTTGAACAACCAACACCGCGATAATTGATAAACAAGTGAATAAGTGAAAACACCACTAGTGTATTTGTCGCTGTCAAAGTTAAAGCTAACTTTTGCCGCTGTCAAAGTGACAATTGTACTGTGACATATGCGATTTTTAAAACATGAATTGAATTGTCAGGGGTAATATAATAAGTGGTATGATTATTACCGATAATTTTTTGGAATATTAATGAATTGCAATCCCAAAGCTGAAAATACAACGAGTCCGCAGGACGAGTTGTATTTTCTTGCATTGGGATTGCCAATGAATTGATATTCCAAAAAATTATAGGTTTTTAATCATACCACGAATTATATTTAGGACGACAATATATCGATTTGAAATAAAGAAAAATCGTGTCACCTGGTAATTGATGCTTTACTTCTAGCCGTCCAACGGAATACTCTTTACCACGGCATCATCTATGATACCAATGGACATTCGTCCCCAACGATCGCTCATATTGATAAATAAAGATAACTAGTCAAAACACATAAATTTGACGTTTATAATTTAAATCATTATTTTCACTTGACAAATAGTAAAACAAAAACTAAGCAGATTTATCACCGTGAAAATACAGCGACAAGCTATATTTTCACTGTAGTTCCGATTATATTGGCTTAATTTCAAAATTTGAAATCCACTGATTGGTTGTTAAGCAAGGAAATATATTGCCATTGTAAAACGTGATTTGGATATTGATGAGTATGAATTTGTACGTAACTGCCTGCGGATCGGTGCTCACGTGCCAGGAGACACTACGCAGCCTGATGCCGCCTGAGCCTGAACCGAGCAGCTCATGTTCTCATTCGGTGCTCATGAGGAACGAATTGGTTAAATAAAGCCTGATTGATTGGGTGTGAGGATTTCGTTACAGTTGAGGTAGTCAGAAAGTTGACGATGCCACAGTCTTTCCATTCAATTATTGTCACTGACGAAATCTACGGCAACACTTACATAACCCTGTCACTAAAATCGAAGTAGCAATTTCGAAAAGATCAGCAACTCCTTAATAAAAGTCGCTAACAAAATATTTACTCATTGTCATTCACGATGGCCAGCGTGTTTTCACGTTTACATTATACTACATTGGATACACTTTAAATAAGCGGCGATAAGTATTTTCGTCATACGTCGAGCACTGTTATAAGGAAATACAATGTCTGTGAAAAAATATAAACAATGAGCGATTCACGTTCTCATGCTACTTGAGCGGGAGCTCTTCGACACTCGGTAAACAGAGGATCACTCGAGAAACAGTCGTTGACTTGACATTTGCGCAAGATAATTATTATCGAGGAGATGTTTCAAAAAAAATGGTTATTTTTGCACGACCGTGTATTTTCTAGTGTTTGAGAACTTTGTTGACTAACCTTGTGAACTGAATATGTCACACAATGAATAAAATTGAAAATTATTGTTTTAATAGTGACTGGATAAACACACTATGTTGGTAAATTATCAATCTTCCAAAGTGGGAAATTCGAAATACACCTTGAACAAATTGGGCAACCGCAATACTACTGTCATTAGCATTATGTTGATAAGAGAAGACTTGGCCAGTGTTTAGAAGTTTAGAACGCTCCATTTTTTGATTTTTTTCATGCTGATTCATTCGTTTATAAAATCTTTTTGAGAAAGTTTATGTTGTGACAAATTTTTTCCATGGCCCAGTTACAAAATGTTACCTTCTCCGTTCTCCAAAATCGATAGTTCTTGATAAATGGAAGCGAGGCTTTTTCAAAACTATGAAAACTCACATATGTAGCAGCGATATACACTAAAGTACACACAGCGCCACCTACGAAAAAAAAAACAAAAATCGCTTCTCGGTAGCAAAGACTCCAGGAAGTGAGCAAAGTTCAAGAATTTTTGTCGGAGTGTATCAAATAAATGAAATAGTGAAATCGATAACCTGGATAGTCCAAGTAAGCATTCTCTTCCACTCAACCTACATATATATCGAGTTAAAACTCCAAAATCTCAACTCTTCAAACTCTGAAAAATAAAATTCTGACTTCAAAGTCGGAATTTGCGAGTTTAAAGTCGGATGCTCTTGTTACAAATAATCTAAATATGTCATCCTTTTTTCCAAGGCGTTCCTCATGTCAGAGTTACATCATTCAAAACTGTTTTTTTTAAGGGCATCATATTGAGTTTTTTCCAACAGATACTTGGGCAATATACCTTATTACAAAGGAAGCAATTGCAAGTTAATTGAATTGTTCCCTCTGCAATGAGGTATATTGCAGAAGTATATGTGAGATATAATTCAATACCCGTCGTAGTGTTAGTCAGGAAAGTGATTGTTTTCTGACAGTAGATGTATATGAGAGTAAATATTTTAAAATATCGGTCGTCAACGACTCTCTATATTTTACGATCATACAAATACATATAGTTGTAATCAGAAGAAAAATTACATCCAATATGGTGCTCATAAGTTTATTCAAGAACGTCCTACTGATAAACTTCCAGATCTGTTGGGGTTTCTGCTTGAAAAAATAAAAACGAAAATTGCATATTTCCGTATTTCTACAATGATTCAAAAACCAAAAATTACTCAAATTTTCTACGAGATAATTGTCAACATGAAAATGCGCAACTTTGTCCATTGACCTGGTATCTCTTATAATTCCTGCGATTTCCCTGATGAAGATGAAAAAAACAACTGGAACCTTTATATGAATTTCTGAAAGAATTTCCAAACCCTCCATTAACAAAACATAAATTTCGCCCATTTCAAAAAATCGGTGGGCCCGACGATTGGTAGACAATGGGCCGGAGCAACAACCTCGGCCCTCGGCCGACATGCCGGAGGATCACGGGGCGCTCTCGGCGAGGCTTTTAATCCGGGTGGTCCCGCCGGTGATTCCCTCTCCCGGACTACCCGCCCATTAACTCTATGATTTACTGACCACTCCGGTGGGTAACATTTTAATTTTCGGTTAATATACCTGGCCGGACACACCTCGTGTTTGTTTTAGGTTCTCATGCGATGGGGCTTATTTGAATTAATAATTCGGGCCCATAAAAAATAGATAAGGAGCACGTCGGCCCGGACAAAGCCGAGTGGACAGCTGGAGATAATGGTTTTCGATGACTGTAAACATGCGTTTGGGGCTCGATTATTTATTATCTCCAACACATCTTTGTTTTTCCACGGGCGGATATAACGCCAGAAAGAATGTCCATTTCGTTGTGATTATCTGGTTCATGTGAGTAGAAAAAGTATGTTATGAGAGAATATTAAAAGGAAATAAAGCAGTGCCATAGCTAACTTTTATCGCGACTCCCACCCAGGTAGCAAAATTTGTTTAATAAAATTTTTATAAACTGCTATATAACATATCTAATAAAACTAAAAGTTAGTTGTATTCTTGAATGGTGTACGCAGATCCTTTGAAGTAAAATTTTCAGTTGATTTTTGAAGACAGGAATGTTTGGAGAATATATTCGAAGAAAATTTGTAAAATGTATACCGTAATCTGCTCTTCTTTACACATGGAAGTTCTATGAGCATATGGAAATACAGAGTCTCTAGAAAGAGTATTGTGATATAATTGAGACAACAAATATTGTCCTCCCGAAAAAACATTGCAGAAGTATTTGTCACGTGTATTTGATGTATGTCGCGACTTCAGAATACATTTTAGTAAGATTAATACTCGTAAAACAAAAGGAAAGTATTCAAATAAAATAATGGAATTACCTAAATAACATATTCATAACGTAACAGTACACGATTATTGTAAGTGATTAACGATAATGATATAACAGCGTTTAAAGAGTCATAATGGATTTCACAATTTTTACAAATTTTGTTAAAGCTACTGCACATGAAATTTACAGATGGTCGTATCATAACATTTGTTCGTGATGCTTCGCAATAAAACTTTAAACCATGTCGACCTCCGATTCTAGGTACTAAAAAAATTACATCGTTTAGAAGAACACTACTATCGATATTGTTGTTAATTAATTTACGCAAGTATTTTGTACCAAGTATAATTCTTCTTTTTTCCGAAGATATCTCTACAAATCGTGACAACAAAATGTTATGATCAATACCTCTTACAGGATATTGTCCGTCGACTTTAAGGCATAAATATTCCAGGAACTTTCTCTGTACACTTTCAATTGACTTTTTTTGGTAATCGTAGATTGGGTTCCATATCAAAGAGCCATATTCTAACTTGGATCTGGCATAAGGAAAATACAGCAATTTCAATGTGGCAACATTTTTGAAGTTTCCTATTTGCGTCTGCAACCGTATTTTTGATATGTGTGTTGAATGTTAGTCTACTATCATATGTGATACCAAGGTCTTTCATCTCTTGTATGCGGTTGATTATATTGTTGTCGATTGCATAATCATATATAAAGGCACTCGATTTTTTTGTAAATGATATTATGTTACATTTCGTCACATTCAGTTATAGACGATTATCATTACACCAAAGTTTGATTAAGTCTAATTCGTACTCGTTGACAATTAGATGTTGATCTATAAACATGCAAGGTTTGTCGTACATGATCTGTGTTGAACGAAGCCATGTTGAGTAGGCGAAATAACTTTCCGAACATGAGAGGACATAACATTGTATATGCATATCTCGAAGAATTTGGAAAAATTGCATAAAATTGAAATTGCCCTATAGTTCTTGATATCGTTAGAGTTTCTTTTTTTAATATTAGGCAAACTCGAGCTGTCTTCCATAACTCTGGGAAAACACAGGTTGTTAAAGTTAAATTAAATATTCCCATTAGAGGTACGGACAGTATTCCAATACAGTATTTTACCACAAGACTGGGAATACTGTCAATACCTGCAGTGAGTTTGTTCTTTAATTTTTCTGAAGCATTAACAATATCGGTTTCAGAGATAGCACCATGTGTAAAATATCTAGATCGGAATTATTAGAAATTTCGTGAATCATGTTCTCATCAAAAGCCAAGTTATGTTGATACAACTGGACACCACTGTTGTCTAATTTATTTGATTTTCGAAACGTCAGTATCCATATTACTGAATATTACTTAACGTTTGCTACACTTAAAATAAATCCTATATTGTTTTTTTTATAAAGGGAAAATTCTGTGTATTCAAGCATTAAATCGTTATCCAGCATTTTAATGAAAGAAATAGTTTTGGAAATGCCCTTTCAACATTAATGGGCATTTCACTTATTTCATTAAATGCCCGCATTGAATTGTGAATTTGTTCAAACCATTATCGTTCCGATGAAGCAGTGTTCATGTTCTCTTCGACCACCCTGTATGATATTTGTTCAGCGCTTTAGTGCCTTGTTCCGCTTCTTGAATTTTCCGGTGTGATATTTACACAGAAATAAGATCTCTCTTCTTTAGAGTGTCTTTAGACCCTTGAATAGAATCTGCTACTTAGTGTTCATTCATTATGTTTACTCTTGTGATTATGAAAGTAGAGTACAATGGTTCGTGTTTCAGCTTTTTAACACATTTTCATTAGAGCATTTCCTGCGGCATCAGACAAAGCGCAGAGGTGGGCCTAGATGGGTTTCTAGGTGAGAACTTTGATAATGAAGTGATTTTGTCATGGAATTAAGTAATTAGTGGATAGTTGGGAACTTTCTAGTACTAGTTCCAAGTTCTCAACCAGATTTTCTTCAATAATATTGAAGGTTAAAACTTTCTGACAGATAAGGAATCAATCGTGATCAAATCGAAATAATTTATGATTCTTCTTCCCAGGAATCCTACGAGTTAGGCTATGAAGCAAATTAATGTCTGACAGAAAACAACTGCAAATATCGCAAAGAACATTTAATTGACACTGATATAATTATGTAGGGAAAATATGAGAAATTCTTATTGAATAACAAATAATTGAAACCAGAAAAAAAATAGGGACAACGAGAGACACTAATTATGAAAAGTTAGTAAAAAATTTACAGAATACACACAAAATCTCGGGAACACTGTTAATGAAATTTTCGATATTGAAACAACAAAACGCATGAATAATTTGATGAATGAAAAAACTAAGACCATCCCTGATCCAAATGATACTGTTGATATACTTCTTCATCTTGTAGAATTCCAATATACTAATTCGAGATAATCAAATTCCGAGATACTGAGTCAAAATTTCTAGATACAAAGTCGGAATTATAACATTCCGAATTATGAAGTCTAAATTCAGAGATACCGATCCGGAATTATAAAATTCCGAGATAAAAAGTCGGAATTTCGAAATACAAAGTTAGAGTTATAGAATTCCAATATACTATTTCGGGATTATCAAATTCCGAGATACTAAATAAAAATTCCTAGATACAAAGTCGGAATTATAACATTCCGAATTATGAAGTCTGAATTACGAGATACTGATTCGGAATTATTAAATTTCGAAAAAAAATGTGGGAATTTCGAAAAACCAAGTCAGAATTGTGGAATTCCAATATACTAATTCAAGATTATCAAATTCCGAGATACTACGTCAAAATTCCAAGATACAAAGTCGAATTATAACATTTCCAGTTATGAAGTCTGAATTCCGAGATACTGATTCGGAATTATTAAATTCCAAAATGCTGACTCGGAATTACTAAATTCAGAGATAAAAAGTCGAAATTCCGAGAAACCAAGTCAGGATCAAAGAATTCCGATATACTAATTTGGGATTATCAAATTCCGAGATACTAAGTCGAAATTCCGAGATACAAAGTCGGAATTATAACATTCCGAATTATTAAGTCTAAATTCCGAGATACTGATTCGGAATTATTAAATTTCGAAAAAAAATGTGGGAATTTCGAAAAACCAAGTCAGAATTGTAGAATTCCAATATACTAATTCAAGATTATCAAATTCCGAGATACTACGTCAAAATTCCAAGATACAAAGTCGAATTATAACATTTCCAGTTATGAAGTCTGAATTCCGAGATACTGATTCGGAATTATTAAATTCCAAAATGCTGATTCGGAATTATTTAATTCCGAGATAAAAAGTCGAAATTCCGAGAAACCAAGTCAGGATTATAGAATTCCGATATACTAATTTGGGATTATCAAATTCCGAGATACTAAGTCAAAATTCCGAGATACAAAGTCGGAATTATAACATTCCGAATTATGAAGTCTAAATTCCGAGATACTGATTCGGAATTATTATATTCCGAGAAAAAAAGTCGGAGATTCGAAAAACCAAGTCAGAATTATAGAATTCCAATATACTAATTCGGGATTATCAAATTCCGAGATACTAAGTCAAAATTCCGAGATATGAAGTTGGAAATATAAAATTCCGAGATACGAAGTTGGAATTCCGAGTAACAAAGTCGGAATTTGAAAAATAAAATTGGTGTGATCCTTCTACTCCTTTGTAAAGAAATACCCCCTTCATAGAGTAATCTGAATAAGTATGTGTTATTTTCCTCTTATTTCAAGAGACAAATGCAGATTGAAAGAGAGACATATTTTTCAATAAAGTTTTGAATGAAATGAAAAAAACCTGTATTAGGCACATGTATTAGTTGTTTGGAAAGTGGTATGGACATTGCATCATATCGAAAACTCTGCCAAATCAGCCAGAGAATCCCTTTCCAATTCGAATTTTTTTGTATGGAGATCGTCGCAAAAGGCCCTGCGTGTTGATGCGCCACTGTGCTATCAAGCCGACCCGAAAATTTTAATGACTTTATTGTTTTCGTTAATGACCTGCTTCGGAGCGAGTCATCTTCGAATTAGATCGTCGTAAAATACTCAACAGTTTTTTGTGCTGTTTATTTTCAAAGAAACCCGAAATATTTATGCGGACCCCACCGAGTCACTCGAGTCAGGTAGGCCTCACCGAAAGCATTTGTTTATCGCTGTTGTTTTATGGAGATGGAAATAATTTTCGAAAGTGCCTTCTATTCACTAACTGGTTTGATGCGAAGAGAGATATGTACACTAATTGGAAATAATCGGACATACCTATAAGAAAGATTGAATGATGAGAATATCCATATGATGCGTCTCCAGTATTCACAGAATTATTTTTGAATTCATTTATTTTTTTCTACAACTTTAAAAATTCGGATTTTTTTTGTGTACTGTAGAAATTATTTCAGTATCAGAATAATATTTCAATATTTTACTGGAGAAAGATCAATAAGTGAAAAATCACTCGTCATTTTACTGAGAACTGCTTTATTCAGTTTTCTGTACAGAACTACCTTTAGACTTGTATCACAAGCTTTTTCATCATAAATAAAATAAAACTATACAATAAGTCCCTACACTACGCTGATAATGACCTCCTTAAATCAATACTACATACCTTCTTTTTATCTCATAAAAACTAGAAAATAGACTAATTACAATATCCTCTACATTCTCCGAAATATTTGAATATTGCTACTTGAAGAGATTATCATATTTGTTCCTCGAAAACAATACATTTTTTCAACTGAACTTGCAGCGGAGCATTCGACTGTGTGATGTGCCCCAGGGTTCCGTACTTGGCCCCATCCTTTTGATATTATTCATCAATGACTTTGAGCAGCTTTCTGGACCAGTACAGATCACGATGTGTTCTGATGATACCTCACTTGTTGGTGAGAAGTTGAATTTCTTAATAAACTGTTGTTATAAGTTACAAATTTTACAGATCCCTTCAGGAATAATGATATAACGTGAAATAATTCGTTGGATAGTATAGTACTGGAGACAAATTGTAGAAAAAAACTTCAACATTAAATATTAGAATCTCACACAGATCATCAAACAAATTTTTATTTCAAAACTCGAAACATCGAATTAATGTGTCATTGATAGTATCATTGAGAGTCAGTCTAATTTTTTTTATATTTTTCGCAGGATTTCCAAAAGAGAGATAAAGAAAATTTCTCAGGGAATTTCAAAATTGCCGAATCACATAATTTTGAAATTGCAAGAAAATGTCATAATATAAAAAACCAGAAAAACAAAACATGTTATTTTTGAGAAGAAGAAAATTACAGAAGCGAAGTTTTGGTCAAAACCTCCGAACTCCAATACATCTTGTGAAATTTCAAATGTTCATATCAATCTGAAGTAGCCGTGTATATAGAACCATGATTTTCACACTATGGACTCATTTTTACTCACAACATTTTATTTAAATTTTTCAATGCATACGTTGATTTTACAACTATTAAACTCCCACCTGAATTACAAATTTTGAATTAATACAGTGCTATTTAATTCTCAGACTATAACTCTAGGCCATTCTGTCTTTAGGAATTAACATACTGTACCTTAATAACATGTTTCTCTTTGCCAAAGCATTTATAATCAAGGCTGGCCAAGTTGACACCTCAACGTTCAATTGTTTCGAGGTTCCCTGCCAAGACGAAATTATTATGGTAATGATCTAATATACATAATTGCAATTTTATTGGAATAATCAACGTATGATGAATCGGAGATCGGCCAAAATTTAATTCAAAAAATCAACGAAAGGAATAACAATTATGAAATATTGTCGATATGAAACATATGAATTGAAATGTTTGCAGAATGTTAATGTAAAGAGATTTGATGTTGAATATTAATTGAGGTTGAAAAAAAAATTAAAATAATAATGCAATACTTCATGAGATTCATGAATATACATATCAAATAATTGAAAGATATCCTTCTGATGGAAACTGGATTGGAAATATATACAATTATACCACCATCTTTTTTATTCATTATCTGATTTTTATGCCGGTGTAACAAAAATTTTGAACCAGTTCTTATTTTATGATAATGGGAATCGTCTGACCAATGTCCCACGGAGACCTTCATGAAATTAATAAATACAGTGAAGATGTGAAAAGTCCTCCCCCCCTTTAACTTTTGAACAGAACAATCGATCAAGGTCAGGTTGAATTTAGTTCAAAAGCTTCCAGTTTTAGTACTTTTTGGCATAAGCATAAAAATAATTGGTATCACGTGGCCCAGTGTCAAGGGGGCACTATCAACTTTTTTTTTAATGTGAAGGGGAGTCACGTGGCACATTTGTTTTGCGAGGCACAGGTTTGATTCACCAGGCGTGTCTGTGACTACCAAAAAAATTTTGAAAACTTTTAAATTCAGTATCTCCCAAAAAACTTTTTTTTACAAAAATCTATTCCTTCATTTTGTTTTTTTTGTCATTTTCTACTTTCCATTTCATTTATCGCTCCAATCTCAGAAACACCCTTTACATATTTCAAATTTTAATTAAGGTACTTATCACGCACACGTACTTCGATGAGCTTCTGTATATATTCGTTCATTCATTATTATCTATCCATGTAAAATTTTATATTCATGAATATTTTTATGGAAATAAACGTAATTTTCATCATTATTATGTATTTTCTGTCTGCTTGTCAAGTTCATACGGTTGCAGCTTATATTTGCAAAATACTTTTCCGTTAGATGGCGCTCAGTATTGTGGCACAGTTTAGTGGTGATCCGCTGCCAAATTTCATAAGAGACTCAATGAAGAATATTTACAGTAAAGAATATCATTAAATGATTTTATTTTTTTTGTGAAAAACTCGATAATTGAGGCTGAAACAGTTCAAATAGATACACTACTGCTCATGGCAAGAAAGACCTGATATACTTTTGATCAGTTCCTTGGTAACTAATAACCTATAAATATCTGATATACAAATGTTTCACCAAAAATATTCTTAGCATTCTTACAACTAAATAAGTATTTTCAAAATTCCAGACTATCGCGGCGAATATATTCAAAATAATAGCACATACCTCTAAGGAACTATTGAACCTAATCTACACTAGGTAATCCAAGGTAGCTATGGCTGTTTGGCCGTCAGAAACTAGTTGACAACAATAATTAATGAAATTTGTGAATTTGGGCATCTATCCAGATAACGAATTCTTGATAACTATAAATTTAATTTAAGTAGAAATGAAAAGTGATGAAGATTGAACGGAGAAAATCGTGGAAAGTGCAAATATGAGATTTCCTTGACATAGTTCAAAGAAAGAAAAAGGTAATCGTTGCTTCACGAGGATTGTTTATTTATTTTGAATACAAATCTAAGAAAATGAAAAGTTACTTCGATGGACAAGTCAACATTAACAATAATAATATTGACCTCGATGAATATTTTATTTTAATATTCGCTTCAAATTTTCCATCTTGCGGGATAGTGTAAAGAGAAAAGGATTTCGACTCTGTCGAAATTATTCGTTTCATTTGTTTGAAACTCAATTCTCCGGCATACTCTTCGAACTTTGTTCGAATAATGAATCAATAAAAATATTCCAAATTCATTTCTTATTTGCAAAAAAATATGAATTGGTTATTTTTTTGACAGTTGTTGAAAAAATACTGTATGAAACTCGTGAGTAAAGTGTTTTTTTAGGAATGCCGCACGTACATTTCCTACTCGTAAAAAAAGTATTACTTTACTCACTTGATACATAAACTACTATTTTGTTTCACGTTTGAAAACCATTCATTGTCGAGATGAGATAGATTTATTATATAACCCGTTTTTCATTATTAACTAATGGTCTCCCGTCAAGTACTGTCGTTAATTTTTCACCTACTAATTTATTTGTTTTCCCAGCCAAACCACATAACTACCCTCCTCGACCAATTCCTCAACTACCTCAATGAAAAGCCAACCATCAACGAAGCAGTAGGTAAACCTATAAAAATTCCAAACAACTCATTAACGTCGACAACTGCCATTTCGAGCAACGAAATTAAAAACTAATTTTAGATAATAGACTGGAAACGATTCTCCCGGGATATTTTTAATGGTGACACACAAATCGGTCCCTTCCGCAGAAGATCGAGAGACGTCTTAACTCGCCGTGCTCGATGACAGGTAGAAAATCCCCGGTGACTTTTCGTTATTTCCGAAACTCCAGACTGTGAGAAAGCTAAGTGATTCTTGGCTCGATCCCGGGCGGTAAATCTAGCGGGCCCATGCGTGGTTCAGTTGTTACAGCTGTCCGACATGAAAGGCTTATGTGTGTATTACGTTCGTATTTACAGATCGGTTTTGTCACATAAGTTGAATGGGCGTTTGACATTTTCAACAATGTTGCAAATATAATGATATAATAATAATATTTATTCGGAGGATCAACAGATAATTTATATAAACAACATTTCGAATTATGACCTAACTGGTGTGAAAGGTTTTGGAGAATTCCTAAAGAAATCGAAAATAAAAGATGTTTCAGATACTCTTGAACGAAGGCGGCCATGAAAATAAAAGAGCGAAACAAAAAAGCAGCATTGACTAAATAAGTAGGAAAAAAACTGACTTCGTTGAAATAACATAAAAACACTCATTATGAAACTTGATGGTATCTTTGTTTCCTTTACGAATTTTTCAAAACTTTTTGCAGGAATGAACTGATCGTTTGTAATATTTCATCATGACAAAGTGAAAAGTACATGTTGCAATTTGAATAATGGCAGTTGTGAGCATTTCTTTATGGGTACTATTCCGTTTTTAGGAAATTTTTGATGTTTGTTGGAAGCTGCAATTACATGAGAACCTCAGTTTTCCACTGTATTGCACTTCGATGCTTCCTCGGGTAACTTCTGATGTCGTTTGTTAGTTGTGATGATTCAAGTTTTAATTTCATGGCCAACTTTGTTCGATTGAACAATCAACCGTATCTCCGCCATTTTTCAACAGATTTTCAATTTTGAAGAAGAGTATTATCACAAATTGCATGCTCTTCCGGACAATGAAAAACAATGTCTTAAAAAAGAGTTTCGGGTCACTTCCAGTTAAAACCAGAAGTGGTGAATTTTCAGTAGTTGCCTCAAAATATGCATATTCAAGTACTATAGATATCGACATACCAAATTCAAAATCGCTATCTTCAAAACTAAACAAAAAATTAGGGGCTTACTTCACCTCATGCTCACCCGGTATATCCTTCATCAAAGGCAGAATATGAGTAGTAGTAAGTATAAAAAGAACTTACCGCACCATCTCTATTTTTATCTTCGCATTTTTTGCCCTTTTCGCTGTTCTAATTCGAGAAAAGTGATGTATGTATGTCGGTATTGTCGGTACCCTCTGATTTCTTCATGAATAATAATGAGAGTTGAATGACTGGCCCGGCTAATTATATTACACTTTTTGTAATAGGTAATTCTGTGTGTTAAGGTATCCTTCATCGTCTATAAATAAACGTATGTCACGATGTGTTGAAGACTCGTCGTTGGAAAAACAATTTGATGTTCAACAAGATTGTCTGGTTATTGGAAAAAGTATGGATTTCCCAATATTTCACAACAGAACGGAATACACATATCAGATTCCGAGATTCCAGATATTTACGGGGGTGGAATGGAATGTTGGGTACATTTTCGGGACATTTTTTTATCTTTATTTATTTCAATATCTTTATATATTAAATAAAATCTTATATCCATATAACCAAGAACTCCTCCTAAACGGCTGGACCGATTTTGATTAAATTTTTTGTGTGTGTTCAACTGGATTCGGAAATGATTTGAAGTCACAATTCGGTCCACTACAAAATGCTTTTTTGGTTAATTTTTTATTTTTATGTTGAAAACTGTTGCAGTCGCCATCGTCAACAACTTCGCCATAAAATCGACAACGGATTAATATACTGGAGTTTTATCCCAACACCAAACCGCTCTTTTTAAGATGATCAAGATGAAGACGATCCCTTGGTGATTGAAACACGTGTCGAGGTGATAAAAATAGAAGTTGGGTGTT
This sequence comes from Chrysolina haemoptera, assembly GCA_958298965.1. Classification (NCBI taxonomy): domain Eukaryota; kingdom Metazoa; phylum Arthropoda; class Insecta; order Coleoptera; family Chrysomelidae; genus Chrysolina; species Chrysolina haemoptera. The sequence goes on along the minus strand of OY282586.1, from coordinate 4,944,593 downwards.
GGAAAAAAAACTCCAGTCTATTCATTACTACACCAAAGGTTCCAAATAGTGCAGTGCATTATATTATAATATCCGCTTGTCAACAAACGGAATACTTTTGAATTTTTGAAAAAAAGTTACACCTGATGAAATGTCTGCTTATCCAAAAACTGAAAACAATTCGTCGAGAAACTAAACTGTTACCTATTTCAATATTGCATTAAAGAAGCTTCAGTTCAGCAAAATATTAAAAAATACTGCCAACGAAATTGTTTCAGAATTTGATTTCATACACGAAGATGAGACAACCAAGTTCAACAATTTTTTTTGCAAATGTTTTTGTTAATTTTTTTTAAAAATTAAATCAAAAGAACTAACCTGAATGATTTAATTTTGTTTCAGGTATGGTATGGTTTCTTCTGAACTTAAGATACCCAAAAAACAGTCGTGAGTAAGAAGTGGAGAAGCAGTATCAGTGAGTCAGAATTGGGAAATAGGCATATTTTTTTTATAATTGATGCTGTATTTAAAATTTTCGTTAATTTTAAGCGATTATTATGAAAGAATGGAATCGCTTAAAATTGGTTTTGTAAAAGGTCCTCGAATTTGGTTAGATACCTAAAGTAGTTTGATGATATATTGGTTAATGAATAATAATAATAACATTAATAATGATAATAATACGACACTCGTACGGTATAGACGAGACATCTGTGCTACCGTTGTGGAGAATGAGTAGTGCCGAATTTATGAGAACTACTAATTCCCCACCCTCAAGCAAATAAGCCTGATGTAGTCCTCCTCGACCATCATAGTAAAACGATTTTTGTTATTCGGCTCATGGTGAAATGAACATCGCCCGAAAAGAGGAGGAAAAACGGACTAAATCTGGATAGTTACTCTTTGAAATCCGCAAGCTTTACCCAAACTATTCTTTTAAAATGGTGGTGCTGATCATAAGGATCCTTTGTGGAATGATGGACTCGTTGCTCTCCAATCTAAAAATCATACCGGTTTGCCGTGATGCGGCAGAAATTCTAGTCGGAAGTGAGTGTACCCAAAGGCATTCGTAACTCTTATAATATTATGAATTGAACTTCAATAAAAGTTTTTCTTTGGAGCAATATCTGATTTTGATGAGATAATATAATACTACTAATATATTTATTCATCTATCAGAAATTATGGTGATACAATTCAGATAAAAAGAAAAAGTCATGAACAAATATAGAGAGAAGCCCATAGAAAAGCAAGTCTGTGCATGGCTGTTATGAATTCAGGCTCTAGGGAGATTATAAGTGAAAATTTTATACATGTCATGTTCAAACAATCAGATGTTTCATTTCGACATTGTTACTATGGTAACCAGCAAATTTTCTGAATTTTTTTATCCACATAGGCATGTAGACGTAAAATTAATCACTGGAAATTTTCTGGCACATGAAAGCTATCATATAATTAGACAATAGTAATATTGAAATAATATTGACAATATTCTTCATTTACTTACTCCATAAATTGAAAATATTACAACAATTAATTAAATTAATTCATTTCATACAATTTTTTTAATAGGTTCCAGGGAATTGTCAATATTGTCTTAAAAAGAATTGGAGAATAATTTTTTCGGATTTTTCCCGTACCCTAGTAAAATAAAATATTTAATATTAGATAAATTATTATATAAAATTGATTGATTTCATATAATTTTCCTACTAGGTTTCAGGGAAATGCCAATATTGACTAAAAATTAAAGTGTATGTTCGTATTGCGGGATATTTTTTTAATTTTTCCCGTGCCCTAGGTAAATAAAATTTAAAATAGCAAATGCATTGTTATATAAAAATAATTGATTTTCTTACTAGGTTTCAGGGAAATATCAATATTATTATTGTCTAATTATTTGGTAGCTATCCACTTATTAATTTTACCTCTACATGCTTATGTGGATACAAAAATATCAGAAAATTTGCTGGTTACCATAGTAACAATGTCGAAATAAAGCATCTGATTGTTTGAAGATGACTGGTATAAAATTGTCATTGAGACGGTTCTCGAGTTGTTGATGTAGCCATGGTAACTTAAAAAACGCGCGTTTTTTAAAGTCCGGTTAAACACGCTGAGGCATGCTTTAAATACGTAAAAAGGGGAACGAATTGAAAAAATAATTTTTAACTTTTTATCGCATTTGAATAAAAGCTTGTCTTTAAAAAGTTTGTTTTTTATTAATATTTTTACGTAGGATTTAGTAATGGTATCATAGCGGATTGAACAAGCCCATTTTTTTTGGTTTTAGTATCGTTATAATAAAATAAAAATATAGCATCAGAATTAATTTGTTATTTCCAAGAATGAAATCAGTTCAATTCAGATCAACAACTCAACTCATCATAGGAAAAAATTCAGGATCGCTTCATAACTGTTCATCTCTTGATGGGTGATAATTTGTCGATGGAATAAATGATTAAATCGTATAAACGTACGTTCAAATTGATTATGAAAATAACTAATAACTATTTTGCATTCCTTTGAAGGTTTACCGCACTGGACAGTTATTCTTGAAGATTCTGTGAAATTTATTCAAAGGTGTCAAGTATTTTATTGTTGATTTTCTATGGATATCAAGAAAATTCATAGTTGATATCTGAATAGTTTTTCTCACAAACGTAAATATTTAGACATGCCTGGAACAAAAGAATTGTTTATTATGTAATGACAGTGTGATAAAGAATAATCGCTCTGTGGATATTGTAATAGTGGATTCTTTGAATTATTCATCGATTCTCATTTGTGGAGTGTCGAAAAACTGATATATTACATTGAGAAAATCATTATTTAGAAGATGCTTATACAGGGTGTTTCTGGAATTGGAGCGATACTGTAACAATAATTGGCAAGAATTTTCGTTTTTGAAGAAATAACAATTTTTTGAAATTATTATGAAATTTTAAGGAATCTCTCTGCTCGCTGGTAGTATTTCAGCGCGGTTTTCGCAGGCTGTAGACCTCTGATCAGTGATTACCAAAACAAATTTGAAAATTTTAAAATTCGATATCTTCCATAAATATTTTTGTTTTGTCATTTTCTACTTCCCACTTCATTCATCTCCCCAATTCTGGAAACACCCTGTATAGGATGAAGATCGATGACCATAGAAAATCAGTGGAAAATGAAACGGATTACTTCAACAAAAAACCAAATTCAATTGATTCGCTATTCGAAATTCAAGTTGAAATATCATCCTCCATTTGTCAAATATCCTAGAAACTCTGACAGTTCAACTAACAAAGATAAACTTTCAGAGTCTACGCTCAAAGGATCAGGCAGCAGCCTCATGGAAAAATTGCCATCGATTAATTTTTATAAATTTTTGATATGATGTAGACAAAAGTTTCCACAGGCCCAACTCACTCCTATGACTACATAGTTTTCGAGATACAGGGTTTCGAAGTCGAAAAGTTGCCATTTTTTTAAAGTAATATTGCTCTTAGGAAAACATCTCAAATGGAAATGTTGTACCATATTTGTGTCGTAAATTCATATTACGATAATCGATGGGTCATGAAACTCGGCCTAAATGCCTCGTTTGACAAATGTTCCATCTCATATCGTAATATGAATCTTTACGACACTTAAATCGTAAATATCTATTATTTTATGTTTTAAGTTTAAGAGATACTTGACTACAAACCATTCAACATACTTCCTGTCCGAAACTGATGACAAAAACCGCAAGAAAGTGATGTATTTACAATAAACACTGCAATTAAAAATTTCGTCGGTTAAACTTTTCAATATTTTGTTATTTCTCTCAGTTTGAGTACACTATTATAATGTCACACGTTTTTCTCTTTGTTATGATCAGTTTTTGAAAATAAAAAATAAATTATAGAAACTAACTAAACTAAAGAAACTGCTCTCGTCAACCCAGCTTTAGAATCGAGTTGTGTGATGTCTGGAATTCGTGCCGAACTCTCAATTGCCACGTCGTCCTACCAATCTGTCAGTTTTTGGGGATTTCAAGTACGAACTTTGGGTCTACCCAGGATCATCGAAGAATTTTGGAAATTACCTGTTCCAATTGACCTGAAAAAGAGTAATTTTTCGATGAATTATTTGTGATTGTGGGTCTTTTCAATTATGGTCTGATGAAACTGCCAATCTCAGTTATATGAAAAAAATACCTATACCGTTACTTCTTCAAATAAAAAAAATGACCCATCCAGATGAACAGTATGATATCTGTCCACTCCCATCTGAATAATGATGATGCCTCTCACATGATGATGACTCTTACATTTAGTAAAATATATAATAATCAGTACCTTCACCATCAAATTGTTGCCCCAGCCCTTTATCAATTCTTGTCACTCTGTAAGTGTTTCGTACACACTACCTCTCAATTTTTCCTCCTGCAACGCCAAGTCGCCGCAGGATGTGGACACCAGTCATATATAATCTCTCATTGGACGCTATGCCTGAGGCCAAGGCCGACTGAGAGTATACGTCTGCAGATGTGCGTCAAGCGAAGGAGCGAAGCACTCGACTCTGCTGCCGTGAAATCTCGCTCTGCAGGACTTGTGACTCGCAGGAGACGTACCTACAGATAGATAGATAGATAGATACATAGATAGCTCTTTATTTCCAACAGGTATACACCCAATTACAGGAAATGCTAGAAAGTAATATTTAACATAACGAATTACAAAACGACAAATATAAATATATGTATATACGTGCATGTAAATAAATAATTGATTATTTATTGAACGCTACTGCTAAAAACTAAAATAAGAAAAAATGAGAAGTTTACGATCTATTGATGATACATTCCAAAATATATTTGAGAGGGCTCACATTGACATCACATATATCACAGACGAAATTATAATTAGAACACATTAACGACACTGGTGCCCTGCGCATAACATTTGTTCGAAAATTTTCAAAATAAAAGGTCGTCTCACTTCTAGAATTAAGGCGAGGAATATGAAAGTTAATTTTTTGTAAAAGTGAGGCACAGGAAATACTATTGTGCAGTAAATTGTAGAGAAATGATATTGTAGCAAAGATTCGACGAGTGTGCAAAGAAATTACATCGAATCGTTTCAGAAGGATTGAATGATCGATTCCTCTTTGGGGATACGTTCCTGTTTGTTTGTATAGCAGGTATTTCAAGAATTTTCTTTGAACAGCTTCCAAAGAATTAATTTCAGAGTTGTATAAAGGATACCATATCAATGCCCCATATTCAAGTTTGGACCTCACATACGCATAGAATAATGTGAGAATTGTCCTAACATTGCGAAACTCCCTAGTACTTCTCATAATAAAGCCCAACATCCTATTTGCTGAAGATACAATTTCATCAATTTGCAGAGAAAATGTGAATTCACAATCAAACTTAATCCCAAGGTCTTTTATCTCCATGACCCTATTGATGAGACTATTATCTATTTGGTAGGGAAACTTTATCATCTCTTTCCTTCTTGAAAATGACATAATGAAACATTTTGAAATATTCAGTTGTAGATGATTATGGAGACACCAATCGAATACTAAATCTACATCTTTTTGTAAATTGCTGCAGTCTGTATTCTCTTTGACTACTCGGAATAACTTCAGGTCATCAGCGTATAAAAGTTTAGAACAGGTAATTTTTTTTGCTAAATCATCAATGAATAGTAGGAATAAAAGAGGTCCTAGATTTGAGCCCTGAGGAACACCGGAACTGGGGGTATACAAAGGGGACTGAAAGCTTTCGTATTCCACGTATTGTTTTCTACCAAATAAATAAGTTGTAAATAAGTTTATTAAATTCACAGAAAAACCAAATGATGTTAGCCGATGTAGAAGAATATAAAAGTCAATTTGGTCAAAGGCCTTTTGAAAGTCAGTGTAAATAACATCGATTTGTAATTTTCCGTCGAGGGCCTCGGTAACACATTGTGATAAGCACGCCAAGTTGGTAATACAAGACTTTTTTTCTACATAGCGGACATGCAGAAAAACAACAAGTGGGGGAAGAATGTGAGAGTTCGAGAGTTATAGATGAATACGTCTATTTACTGATAATATAAGATACCTATTCCAATATATAACATTCAATATTGAAGAGTATCGACTAGTAAACAGTATATGAAGTATTTCAACATTTCCTCCAATAAATTTTAGTTAAAAAACACAGTTCTTATTGAAATTGAGTATTGATGAAGACAATAGGCGATATCACTTATTTTTCATCACTTCAAACTGTCGGAAAAACCACTTTGCATACATTAAAAAATCGTTCGAAGAATTTTTTTTGCAAATTCAAATTTGGTTGGTGGCACCGCTGCATGCGAGCAGTCTTAGATATTTGGTGAGAACATTTGAAACCCTATAATAATCATAATTTTAAAAAAGCATACGTTAAAAAAACGTTGCAAAAAATGTGTCATTACCGGCCTGTATATTACCCGATAAAATTTAAACCACTCGTGCAATGAGTGAAAAGTACCCTGTACCAGAACAGCTTTTCACCATTCACCATCGGTTCCCGTTCCCATCGGTGAAAAGGGTCAGATGGAAAGTTCAATAGCCCCTGAGTGGGTTGGTACCCTGTGATTCTGATATGCTGTCATGATGTGATACGCCCAGTACCATGATGGAAAAATGGCAATGTTAATGTAAACCTTGTCATAATTAACGTGCAAGAATGGCAGAATATATCATTATAGAATGGAGGTTGCTGGAATCCAATGAACTCAAATGCTGTATTTCAGAGGAAACAGGGCTGAACTGAGGAAACATAGTAGCGGAACTTAGCGTTGCCGTTGTTTCGGGATCAGATTCCTTGAAACTATAAAATTGGAATTTTATATAGGTTGTTTCAAAGTGCAATACGAATATTCCAGGGGCCGTATTCCTTGAGTCCAAATAAGGCTATTTTTTCCATGAATGTATGTCTGAATTCACCCCCTCCAAGCTACAGAAATTGCAAGTGACGCAAAAAAATAGTAGATTTTGAATTGTGGCTACAATTATACATCAACTATTCGAAAAATGTACAGGCCTTCAGTTTTTTGGGCGCTTTAGTCATTTATTACTTCAAAAATGAGCTTACGGTTTTTATGGCAAAAATTTTATATTGACAAAAAAAAAAAACGTTGAACATTACCATTGAGTTGGCTATAAAAATCCTATTTTTTTTTAATTAGAGTTTTGCAAATTGCATGAAGTTCCGATCGTGTTCAAAGTGGCGAATAGTTGTTTTCAAAATTTGCAAAAAAGTTTCAAAACTTTTGCAATATTCATTGCATATTCATTGCATATTCGTGATCAGGACCCCAACTTATTACAAGTACACCAAATTCCCGATAATTCCGAGTTTGTTCCATTTTCCATGGAAAATTAAAAATCACCATCCCTTTGCTTCATACATGTAAGTAAAAAATTGCACGTTCTCTTTTTGATAATTTCCAAGCGTAATTATATTTGGCAGTTTGCTGTATGGCTCACCCTTTATAAGAGTAATAAGTATTAACTTCAAATATTGAATTATTGAGTGTTAGAAAAACGTATTGTGAATTATTCATGAATCATCATTTCCTCCAGTCCTGAGAGTTTCATTATTCTCCCTCGATAATTACGGAAGTTACGGGGGTGCTTCCATGAAAAGTGAGACAAATTCAGATTTTTCAGGACTAATTTTTTTTCAGGAAAAAGGTGTATCTGTAATAAGTTGGGGGTCCTGATCACGAATTTGATGGAATTTTGCTTCTGTTTTGCCCCCTAATATGATTTACCGTAAAACTGGGGTGTTCCATCGCGACTGGCGGGCAGTGTATATCACTTAGGCCATTGTCATTCAACCGGTAGGTGCATTTTCATCATTTTCTCCAGTCCTGAGAGTTTCATTATTCTCCCTCGATAATTACGGAAGTTACGGGGGTGCTTCCATGAAAAGTGAGACAAATTCAGATTTTTCAGGACTAACTTTTTTTCAGGAAAAAGGTGTATCTGTAATAAGTTGGGGGTCCTGATCACGAATCTGATGGAATTTTGCTTCTGTTTTGCCCCCTAATATGATTTACCGTAAAACTGGGGTGTTCCATCGCGACTGGCGGGCAGTGTATATCACTTAGGCCATTGTCATCCAACCGGTAGGTGCATTTTCATCATTTCCTCCAGTCCTGAGAGTTTCATTATTCTCCCTCGATATTTACGGAAGTTCCGGGGGTGCTTCCATGAAAAGTGAGACAAATTCAGATTTTTCAGGACTAAATTTTTTTCAGGAAAAAGGTGTATCTGTAATAAGTTGGGGGTCCTGATCACGAATCTGATGGAATTTTGCTTCTGTTTTGCCCCCTAATATGATTTACCGTAAAACTGGGGTGTTCCATCGCGACTGGCGGGCAGTGTATATCACTTAGGCCATTGTCATTCAACCGGTAGGTGCATTTTCATCATTTTCTCCAGTCCTGAGAGTTTCATTATTCTCCCTCGATAATTACGGAAGTTACGGGGGTGCTTCCATGAAAAGTGAGACACACTGTATGTCAAACATTTCAGAAATAATCGCCACAGTTGGATTTCTGGTAAGATCATCAAGAGAATTGGCAAGGTGATGTTCAATGTTTTGCTAAATCGGAAACGCCAAAATTTAGTACACAAACATGTAAATCAGATGGAAAAGGACTACGGAGGAAGCAATTTAACAAACGATTCAATTCCTCTCAATATACTGATGGAAACTTTCGACATGGAAGGAATTTCTACCCATGGAGAAATATTTTTATCGAATGATGAATGTGAACCAAATCTGTCCGGAGTTTTCCGGAGTTTGTGAATTAACTCACCTCAATGTTTCGAGTTATGCTCGTAATCCAAAATTCCAGTCCTTTTCAGATGATGATCGATGACAATATCATAGTTTTGTGAAATAAAGAATTCGACGTTATTCTGCATTCAGATTTGGTTAAACACTGTCTAGTATTTTTTTTATAGTCTTTTTACTTACTTCTACCCGATTTTCTTGATTTCAGTATTTATATTTTTGCGTCAAAATGAGAAAACTGTCCTTATCCTGGACCACCCATTGGGTTACCGTACAGTACTGCAGGCTAAGTAGGGCGATAAGACAAGTAATCAATAAATTTCATTTATTGTTACTCGCGTAGTCCTGGCGTAAGTTTACATAACAATGCGCACAGGAGTCGATAAATAACAACAATAATTATTTATTGCTCCATTGTAGATTCAAAGATTAGCCATGAAATTTATCGTGGACGCTGTTTAATGTGGTGTGAATTATTATAGCCAGGATGTGAGATAAGTGGGTTGCATTGGTTGCGGAACAAACTCGAAAAATTTTGATGCCATTAGCACGTGGTTGCATTACGTAAGATATCACGGTGAATAATATAGTTGTCGATTGTTTAGCATACTCAGAAATAATAAATACATTTTTCCATTTATTCACTATCAGTAGTCAAGCAAGTCAAGCTACGTTCGTACAAATTCTTTACCTTCAACAATATGTAATATCAATCATAACGATACTGATATGACTTTCGTAATTCATTCGTAGTTCATTACGACACTGGAACTTCATTACGACACTGTTACTCCATTACGACACTGGAACATAAACACGATTTGAAGCCATCTGTTCCCCGTCCGAATCATCCCACAATGAAACGGGTGTAAGCCGCTCCACCTAGTGGCGAGTAGATCAAGAAGCACTCCGATTCTCCGGGTTGAGAGATTCAGTCAGATATCCGAACATAAAGCTCAGAGTTCTTTTGGGAGATCGTTTGATAACTTACCCTTTTTACTACCATATACAACTAGAATGTAGGCTAAGTGTGGCAAATACCTGTTAGAAATCAACTACTCTCCTGGCTAATACCACGACGGGTATTGAATTATATCCAACAGATACTTGTGCAATGTACCTCATTGCAGAGGAAACAATTTCAAGTGCTCCCTGTAACCAAATATATAGTTAATATATATAGTAAGCGTAGAAGGGCCATATGAATTTTTTAAAAATATTTTTCACTAATTTTCGATTTCGAAGTCAGAATATAATAAAATTCCAACGTTAAAGTCGGAAAATAATAAAATTCCGACTTCGAAGTCGGAAAATCATAAAATTCCGACTTCAAATTCGGAAAATTATAAAATTCTGACTTCAAAGTCGAAAAATAATAAAATTCCGATTTCAATGTCAGAAAATAATAAAGTTCGAAAAATATTTTAATGGAGAATGTTCCCCTTTTCAACATGAATACTTCCCAGGAAGTTACTTTGAAAGAGGGAAAATAGCGACTAAACTTTGTCTTTCAGCTGCAAATGATTCCAAATCTGATTTTATGAGCATCCTGTTCATATTTTCAAACAAAAATCAAAATGAAATTGAATATTCAATAAAACTGAAAGGTGTGATATTTTCATAATATCTAACGGAAAACAACTACTTCCCCGGCTAAAGCCACACCAGACATTTAATCACATCTGAAGAGGCTCTAACTGAAAAAAATGATCTGAAGGTGAAAATTTGCATTTTCATTGAGATAGTTTATTTTTCAAGTATCTATAGTTATAATTGAAAATTCATATAAAATTATGATAAAGGGAGAATGTTAATCAAAAAGTCGGTATTCTCCTTCGTTCGAAATAACCTCTTGGGAAGTATTCATGTTGAAAAGAAGAATATTCTCTATTGAAATTGAAAAATGTGAATCAACTGATATATCTAACAGAAAACAACTAATTTCCTGGCTAAGGTCACGTCGAACATTGAACCAAATCTGATGGAATATCTAAATATTTCTTCTGCGGTTACGTCGCTAACACAGAAAAAAGTATTTTTATCATTTCCATCCTTGCTGTGTGAAACTGTTTCTGAAGAGTCTGCTTTCCAATTCTTCCACCTTCAGATGTTTTTTTTAGTTAGGCTCTTTTCACACTATCTGTCAGATGTGGTTCAATGTCAAGCGTGGCTTTAGCCGGGGAAGTAGTTGTTTTTTTTTTTACTATAAAAATATCATATTTTTCAGTTTTATTAAATAGTCAATTTCATTTTGATTTTTGTTTGAAAACATAAACAGGGTGCTCATAAAATCAATTTTGGAATGATCTGCAATCATCTGAAAGACAAATTTTAGTCGCTATTTTCCTCGTTCAAAGTAACTTCCTGGGAAGTATTCATTTTGAAAAGGGAACATTCTCCATTAAAATATTTTTCCAACTTCGAAGTCGGAATTCAATTATTTTCCGACTTTGTACAATAAACCTAATAAAGGGGTACCAGTTTTCATAACAGGCCTTGTTCAGATACTAACCGACCGCTCGATACTTTCGAACGCTCCTCGTATATCCCTCCACCCAATCCATCAAATTATCACGTCCGATAACCATCTGAGACCTCATTTTTTCGCCCGATTGCACCGGGCGGTGCATCTGCAGACGACGAGCGCATCAGAATGTGCCGTAACCGAGCACGGAGTACCGTCGTCGGTACCATCGCATCGGTACCATCGGGTTCGTCGACCCCGCGGCGTGACCCGTGCCGGTACGGCATATCCTCCTGATACACTCATGAGCGTACGCGCGGTCCGTGCCGGTGACATTGGGAGTGGTGCCAACTCCGCCACCTACTACTCATTATGTAACCAATCGGACTGACCCAAATTGCAGGAGAGGAACTGGTCCGTCCTGCGACGTGCTACAGATGCGCTAGTTTTGGACCGTTTCGGTGTCACACCGGCAGTGCTTTCGGTCGTTACCAAAATCTGAGTCGGTCGGCAAATGTTTCGTATTTTTTTTTGTATATATTCCAATGCACAGATTAGAACGGTAGGCAGTGCTGCATTTTTGATAGAGTTTTCATCCCTATCTATGTTTAGCTTCATTTATCTATACCGGGTGTCCACGGAAAGTGGCTCGCCTCTATAACTTTTTTGTTTTTGAAGATATTGGAATAAAATATGGAGGATCTATATAATACATAAAACTGCATTTTTGACAAGTAAGTCAGCTTCATGCAACTTCGGATCTCACTGGAAGTAATATAAACTTTCGATTTTTAAATGAGACACCCGGTATATTTTCACTTTTTTTGTCTCCATATAACATTCTGAATACAACCATGTATCATTTGTTACTTTTTGTGATGGAATATTTTCAAAATTTTGAAGTTTATTTTTGTATCTAGAGGGCTATGAATACGTTCAAATTAATAATTTTAGTCCTAAAGTATTGGGAAAAAAACAACTCTACGATTTTCGGTTGAAATGCATCTGCTGGGTAAAATTTAATTTTGAAATCATCATTACTATTTTTTTCAAATGGCAACATAGTGGCTCGTCCGTTCAGAAAAAAAAGCATTTCATTACGATTAATTTGATATCGCACACTATCAGGTCTGGAATAAACTCTCGTCAACAAACTTAGCAATATTACGGTAGATATATCTTTTTGAGATTGAAATAATATTAAAATTCATCGATTGACCTGTGACCAACACAAATGATATAACAAAACCATCAATTCAAAAACTATATCTCCTGGTATAAATGATATTATTAACAATGTTTTTAATCAATAGCGTACACAATAGTTTCCTAATTTAGATTTGGAGAAGTGAGGTAAGATAACATATCGACAAGTAATGTTTTTTTTCAATTACTTGGTTCTATTAGTTATGTGGGTCACAGGTTACCCAATGTATTTGAATATCATTTTAATCTGAAATGTTGTTGAATTTCAAAAAAGATCTTAAGTAAGCTAAGTTTTTCTAATGAAAGTTTGTTTAAAACCTATAACAGTAAAGCGGTATCAACATAATCGTAATGAAATTCATAAAATTTCTATTAAAAAAAATTATTAATACAAATTCTGAAATAGAATTTTATGTACATAGTAGAAATATTTCGACTGAAAACAATATTTCATAAAGCTGTTAGAACTTGCTGAAGCTGAGTTACTTTTCAAAACATGTGTAAGTCGTATACAAATCCTCCAATTTGCTTAGAGCACTAAGCTCTAAGCACTCTTGAAAAGTGCTCCGAAATCTCGAGCACTAAGCACTTTTATTTACAGAGCACTTTCAAAAAGTAATTCCAGTATTGGAGCACTAAGCACTAAGCACTTTTCAGACTGTTACATACTTACGTTAATGAAACTTAATCAAACACGTAAAATTTTCACAAATAATATCATATCTGGAAATGCATAGCTTAGTAATGCCTAGTAATCCCGAAAAGTGCTTCTTTTCGTTAAATGCTTCGGAGCTTTGAGCACTAAGCACTAAAATAGGAAAGTGCTCGGGAGTACAATGCTTAGGAGCACAAAAGTGCTTCGAGAGCTTTCACGAGCACTAAGCACTGAATTAGGAAAGTGCTCGGAAGCACAATGCTTAGGAGCACAACAGTTTTTCAAGCACTTTTACGAGCACTAAGCACTGTGCTTTGGGACAGCTCTGTCCATACTTTACAATAAAATAAAAATTGTGCTTAGAATGTGACCGCAGCTCGAAATGTTTATAACGGAGTCTAGCCGTAAAATGCCATTGGTTATTACATAGGTACTCATCTATCTCAGAAACAAATATATTCATTATTATATTTATTTTGTTTTTGTGGTTAATTAGAACCCTCATTTCATTCTTTCTTTTAATAAATCTCTGTGTAAGGTTGAATCAGAAAACTCGTGCACTAATTGCCTTCTTGGACAATAAAAAGAAGATTGATATCCGCCATCTCCATTAATACCCGGAAGCACTGCGGTCCATTACACATAACTTCGTAGCATTAAAAAATCCCAGCCGATACAAACTACACGAGACAGATGAAACGTATATTTCCTGCTCGGGTGCCGTCCGCTCTCGTTACTCTATCATGATTGCATATGTCATAATGCTGACACACCCAGATGTTCGCCTTAGCTTGCTGCGCCTCGATCCGCACACCTGCTACTCTAAATCATTGTAGGCTAATTCATATTGTTGCGATTGTTGTGATACCGTTCCTTGGAGACCGTGTGGGGTGGCTGTGAAAACACTTGAGAGACGAACGAGCGATTTACATACAGTCGATTGTTTGGTCGAAATGTTGCGTTACTAGAAAAACATTTGCAATGCTGACGTCTGACATGGATTCGTTCATTCAATTGTTAGGCTGATTCCTTTGAAGCAAGCTGAGCAACGAGAGCCATGTTGAAAAACTTGTTTTCTATATCGAACAATTTCAGTTTGTAAATGTTAAAAGTTGATGCAAGATGCGGAATGGGCGAATTTCGCTGACAATGAGGTTCAAAGACCTGCAAAATAAAACTTTCACTGGTCGTAGTATGCATGTATTCGTTTTTTAGAACCTTCCGAAGACTCTCTCTCCAGAAAAAAATCCAGAGTGTCTTATCAAATATTCCAGAAATTTCAATGTCATCGGCCTACTAGTCAAATTTTTGCAAACATCACTCTAGTGTCTTTTCAGCACTTTATAAAACCTTCCATATCCTCTTTGTGGTTCATTCCATAGAGATCACGAATTTTATAGATTGACTATCTAATATTCTATTTACTTTATATTCTAGGAAATTCCATGCCCTTTCACTTTCAGAATTTTACATGAGTGTCTATTCAATACGATCTACAATCATGTGGGGCCTCTGTACTCGTTTATTCAAAGTTCCCTTGAACTCACTTGAAGCTCCGAGAAACTCCCAGAGATTCCTATGAAATGTTCTAAAAAGTTCCATGCTATCCTACTAGTGGCTGAATTTTCTAGAACTTCACTTGAGTGTATTTCCAGTAAATTCTGGACTCTTCTGGTTGAAGAAACGACACGAATTGCATCTCCATGGTTAACGTGGCTAAATACCTGTTGATGGTACTAATTTGGAATAGAAATATCTCAGGTGGCTGAAAGCTCAGGAATACCTATGCCTAAGATGGATAAAATCGTCGAGTTACCGGTTACCTACTCACCCTTAACAAAATCTTTAATTTTTTTGTCACGATTGTCAAGAACTGCATCTCATTCGATCACATATGGAGAAACTCGAGTTCCCTAGGGATCTAGGTATGTATTTTATAATTATATTGAACATTAAAAATCTGTGAGTAGTTTTCTGTAGAGAATGAACAGATTTTGAAGAGACGTCACGAATTGCATCTCCACGGTACTTTCTAGAAAGTTCTAGAGTTTTTTTCTTATATTCCTGATGTTTTCAGTAAGTTCCATCGTCACACCTGCTACCAGACTTTCTTTCAAAAATGAAGAACTACTCATTATACTGTATCCGCATAGAAAAGTAACCCTGAATCACCCTGTCCTGCTGCCTATAAGATCTTCAACATTTCCAGAAAAAAGCTCTTCAACTGTTATCGGGATCATTGAGACATTATTCCTTTCACGTTTCTCTAACATTTTCCATTTAAGGCTTAATGTTATTATCTGGGATAAGTTTTTATTCATCACAATTTATAGTGACGTAGCGTTATAAAAATTCTTCGATTCGATGTGAATGGAGACTATATATTATCTTTGCAGAACGTTCGTCTTGTATAGGACATGAAAACTGGCTAGAAGGGCGATCGGGTGATATGGAGGGAAGTATAGATACATAAGGAGATGAAGGGTCATTATCGATAATGACCCAGATAAAAGAATAAAATAATAGTCGTACAAGACGAAAACTTGACAATGTTCCAGGATTACAGAGGCATTACAAAGTTTTCATGAATTCAAAAAATTCATGATTCCATAATGACTGACAACTATCTGGGAAAGATAGATAAAGGTGTAGTTATAGATATAATTCGATGTATGATCTTATACAGTGAGGACCATCGCCGCCTCTATAATTTTTTTATTTTACATATTACAAAAAACAGCTTTGCAGTTGATGATACCCTTCATACCACTTTCTCTTCCAAAGCTCCGATATCAGCCAGTGAATGCATTATTGAACGGGGAAGAATCCTAGATGAAGTGAAAACGTCTTGGTAAAAATTCTAGTGTGATGATCCAACAACTTTTCAATGCGAATAAAACCCAAGCATGTCCTTTCTATAGAAAGGCCGATCTCACAGTGGCCAGCATAACTATATCAGGAGTATCTACACCATTGAAATTTTCCATTTCAATGCTCGGTATTACCATCAGCAGTAGCCTTTCATGGAAGAACCATGAGAGGTCCATTGTCAAGAGTACCTCTCAAAAACTTTTTTTTTCTGTTTCGCGCCAAGAAGTATTCCACTTCCCGTCAACTGATTATAATATATAAGGCATAAATCGACCTTTTCTAGAATACTCTTCCCATATGTGGAGTGCAGCACCCAAATACATTGAAACTATTATATTAGGTCCAAAAGAGAGCTATTCGTCTCGTCGGTGATACTTCGCTCACCATCTCGCTTACTTCTCTGGAACATCACAGAAAGATTGGCAATCTGTTAATTTACGATTCTGAAGGTAAAATATGGTCCGGACCGTGATTGAAATCGTCTGGTAAATTGTCATTTTTAGACCATACTTTTTCTTGCTTGCATAATTTTAGTTGTCCGATTAAAATTAACAACCAAGATTGTAATGTATGGGGCCCTTAACAGAAAGTGTATGACACTATTTCTGATTGAATGGTTAGTTTTAGAAATAATATCTGTTTCAAACATTTCGCAAGGTTTAAAAAATATATTTCACTCCACCTTGTATGAAATGTTATTTCTGAAATACTAGTTCATACCAATTTTGTTCGAGCTTGGTCGATATTGTGGGATGCCTTTTGGTCCCTCAGGGGCCAGGCGAGGCGCCTTGGGGAGGCTCGCGAGAAGCTTAATGCCAGTAATTTTCAATGTAATGCTTGGTAATTTGAGATAATGAGATATAACCCGTCCATTAAGGATGTTGATATCAACATTAGATTCAGTGTTCTTAAAAATGAGGAGTAATAATTCAGTAATTTTCATTGGATATTTTGCTAGTGTGATTTCCAGTAGAAAGTTGTGCCAGGCAGAAATGTAACTGAATCTTACTCGATAAACAAGGTCAGCCGTGAACCTGATTCTCAAAGGCAAATATTTGAATATCAACAATTAATACCACGATTATTTTCTTGACGAATACTTGAACTTGAAGAATATGAAACTGTGCATCAGAACAGATCCAGAAATAATTCAGAATACATGATTTCACTTGGGGGTGCAGTGTAACAAGACAAATTGTTTGTTAACAAGTTTTATTTGTGAACTATCGGTGGTTTTCGGGTTTGCTAATCGTAGTCTCGAGGTTATTCTTCCTGATGTTTCGACTTCATCTGCGAAAGATATTCTCAAAGGCGAGGCGGTAACGGACGTAGCGATCCAGTCGTTTGTTTAAGCGTAACTGATGCGGTTTCCGTGCTGGTTTCTTCTTTTATTGTGCTTACTCCAATAGAGGACTGACTTTATTTTAATTAATTTCGATACCTGCTGTGTTTATGTTTTTGATTGTCATTGTTTGTACCTAAAAAGGGTTTTGTTTTGGTCTCTCTTATTACCTGCCTCCACTTTTTACTTAATTGAGGCCTTCTTCCTTTTGGTTAGCATTATTAGGGTGTTTTTGAATTTCAATGCCCCTCTGAATATTCGCAGGTAATACCCTGAGGTCCTATACAGTGCCTGAGTTCCTTTGAACATAATTGGTTGTCCTCAGTACATGCTCTGCAACCGCAGATTTTTCGGAGTGTCCATACCTGCAGTTCCTCTTGTGTTAAGCTAGGAGCGTATTTATGCTCCATTTCGTCATACCGATATACAGTGCTAGTCTAAAGTCCGTTCCCCCCTACTAATTTTGAACCACCTGGTATATCGCAACGAAATTTGGAATGCCCATATAGGAGATAAAAACCTACTTTTTCATGAGAAAATTCCAGCTGAAAGTTTTAAAATGGCAGCTGAGCGCCATCTTCAATATTTTGTTTCAAATAGAACACCCGGTATATCATTGCAGGATCGGTTAGGGACGATCATAAGGAATTCAACAAAACCAAGTTTGAAGCTATTGTCTCCAAAGACTATGGAGATATCGCCTATTATTGAACTTTTTCTGGTGGGTCAATAAATTCTCTCTCACACTCATTCGGCTTATGGAGAAAAAAATAGGCGATATCTCCATAGTCTTTGGAGATAATAGCATCAAATTGTTCGATTCCCTATGATCGTTCCTAACCGATCATGCAATGATATACCGGGTGTTTTATTTAAAAAAATTATTGAAGATGGCGCTCAGCTGTCATTTTGAAACTTTTAGCTGGAATTTTCTCATGAGGAAGTAGGTTTTCATCTCCTATTTGAGCCTTCCAAATTTCATTGCGATATACCAGGTGGTTAAAAAATCAGTAGGGAGGAAACGGACTCTAGACTAGCACTGTATACGTCACCATATAGCTGCAAGGAATGCAGTAAACACCTGAAGTGTAGGGAGAGTCTCTCGGGTCTTTTGCGGATCTTAGATTTTGTCCCATGGTCTTCGTTGATTTGAACATCGTTTTGGCTTCATATCTCCAGGAGCTTGCCTATCATGTCCGTTACATTTTCAATATACGGTAAAAATGCCCTTTTCTGCGGTGTGCATTGTTCTGTGTCCTTTGCTCTGTTTGTGTTTCCGTTGAAACCCGTTTTCATTCTACCCATTACCACCCAATGCACATTTCAAGTGATTCAGTTTTTCATTTGGATGTTCTGGTTCACAAATTCGTTCAACCCGGTCTGTCAATGTTTTTATCACTCCCTCTTTTGTTTAGGGTGGTGATTTGATTCTTTGTTCAAGTATCGGTCGGTATGAGTTGGTTTTTGGCAAACTCTGTGTCCTAGTTTTCCATTGGGCTTCCTTTTAACAAGCACACCCAAAATAGCAATCTCGTTCTTTTCCATATCCATTGTGAACTGGATCTTTTGATTCATGTGAAAATTCAGTTGTTCTTGTTCTTCATGACTCCATATTACGAAAGTGTCGTCCACATAGCGAAACCAACAACTCGGCTTGCATATTACAGATTTCAGTGCTTCTTGTTCGAACTTCTCCATAAATAAGTTAGCCATAACCGAACTCAGAGGCCTTCCATTGCAACGCCGTCGATTTGTTCGTAGAATTCCTTGTTCCATTGAAAATATGTAGTAGTGACGCAGTGTCGGTTGTTGATCGATATGGATATGTTTGGCTCATATAGTGAATTGCTTTGATGGACACTTTCGTGAAAACTGAAGCCACATCAAAACTGACGAGTATGTCACTGGGTCCCAACGTGCTGTTTTTAATCTTCTCAATGAAGTGGGTGAAATCCCCGATATACGTGTCTAATTGTCCAATGTACGAGTTCAGTAGAGAGGCTAGGTACTTTGGAATGCTATATGTTGATGATCCAATTGCACTGACGATTGATCTAATTGGGACACCGTTCTTATGTATGTTAGGAAGTCTGTACAACCTTGATGGTAGTGCCTCCGACTTGCGAAGGTTTTTGTTGTCTTTGGAATCTATCGAGGAGCGTCTCACAAGTTCTCTTGTATTTCTGAGGATTCTGATAGTCACGTCATGTTTTAACTTCCTGTACGTCTCGGGATCCAAGATTTTATTTGTTTTGTTCTTCGATTTTACCATTACTACCGTAGCATTCCCCTTGTCTGCGTGTATTTTATTCTTCAATTTTAGTTTTAGAAACGACAGGACACTCACAATAAAATCTCTCAACATTATTTGTTTTATCCGATTACGTCACACTTTATTTAATCTACTGAAATCCGATCTGTTTACATATAGTGTTACTGAATTAACGATAGATTATGATAATTTTGAACATGATCAATTGAGCGTTAGATATATCATTTGCGTCATATCAAGATCTAGTGAACTTATTGAAATGTTGTTCCGTGAAAGTCTGCATCCTGGTTGGACCAGACGATTACGTTGAGTTGTTTAAATAGTTCATCGATATTTCAAGAAAGTTGAGTTACCTACTGAGCAACATCAATGAAAATTAGGCAATTTTTGATCCACCAAAAGTGGTGAAGAACGACAAGAAGGTTTTGATAACAAGATTTTTTTTCTACAAAATCAAACTAAATCAGTACAAAGCATGCAACTGAAAAAAAAAAGGATGGAAAACGAAAAATTTGTCATCTACAGTTAACAGGCGCATCTTAGTTTGGGAAATTGCATGTATGTATCTTGGTGTTCTCATAAAATTTTCTGATTTCGTTGAAATTATTTGGAAAAGCCATCGTCTGAAGGCTCCGAAAGAGTGGGCGTCAGTGCTCTTAAAACTTAGCACCAAACATAACACGAATAACCCTTCTTGAACAATACATATTTCATTAGAATAGCATTGATCATCCCATCAACTAATTCCATATATCATATGACTACGAAAACAACTGAAGAAGTTAGGTCTTACTGTACTCGTAAGCACCAAAGTTCTCAATCAACGAATCAGAAATGAGAAACTCAATAGTTCATAATTATAATACTCCCTCATAAACACTTCTAGAGTATATCCGAAGGCATTGCCTATGTGAGTAGAGGACGGCTATTATTATTTGCCGTTGCGCTCTGGGGCAGCTGATTTTTGGTGGCTCATTCACTTTTCAGCTGTGAGAAAACCCGGAAAACCTACAGCACACTACACCTGGCGGTCGGTGTGCACTCCAAGCTGGCACTAGATGAGATTGGCATGTAGGCAACTCACAACATACTTGCTCTTCAACAAGGCTTGAGGACAATACCCTCGCATTCCGAAAGCGAACCGACCATCGCTAGTTGAAATTGCGCCTTAGCTACCGGCCACCCTCTTCCTGTTATCTTTCACATTTGACATATTCGGTTCAGTTTGTCAACGATATTTAAAGAAACCATGAAGTTCTGCTTTTATTGATTTAGTAATATTTGCGTTCTTGTATATATAAGCAGATTGTTGATTCTTTTCTGTATAAGGCAAAAGACTACTTTTGGCAAACGTGCTGACTTCAGAGTCATCTTTGAAAAGGCAACTAAGCTGCTGTCACTGTGGCTATTTAGTAATGTTGTGCCGTCATCAGAACGCACACTTTCACAAGGTGATAACATTGGTGTGTAAAATGAAAAAGGTGGGTGCCTTGAGGCACTCCGTGTATAATTTGACTACGCTCTAATTGGGCACCTTTCACAGAAACAGATTTAGACTGATCACGTAGATTCCAAAATATTCAAGGGATGGTCTTGTAAGAGTTTTTATGTGTGAAAATATCATATAATATGCAATCAACTACTTTTTTTGTTGCTGCCGTATGAATTACCTGAAAACCATGATTGCTGAACTGTCCAAACCTCAACGGGTCAGAGGTATATGCGGTAGTTATAAATTATTCATCAGAAGCATTGGCGCAGCCAGGGAGGGGCTATGGGGCTGCAGCCCCCCCCAAGCCACCAAATGACTATTGAAATGATGGCGTAGAATACGGAAAAAATATTGAAAACATTCTGGAACTTTGGGAAGTATTTTTTTGCGGTTTTATGTGCTAGAAAGCCGGATCCTAGCGCACCTTTTACATTTTTCGTATTTTGCGACCATAACGAGACACATTCGTTAAATACATAAGTATATAGAAAGAAAGCTGAGATGATTGCCTACAAGAGAATGTTATTGTTTGCTGGCCTAACAGTTCGCTTGTAGGTGTTATATGTGGTTTTGTGTGCTAGAATGCCGGATTCGTGCGATACAATATTTGTTGCACATTTATCTTTGTTTCATGGTACACCGTGTATCCGAACATATTCAAATCATACATTTTCGGAATCAGCATCAAATTTTGGGTACATCAGTGGTAATTCGAGTGAATCTGATGACTTTGGATTTTTAGCCATTTTTATGGTATCCCTTTGATGTTTTTTCGGCTGAAAATTCATTTTGTGCCGATCGACTCGAAAATCACAGTATATACTAATTTTGGCATGCTGAATCGATTGACGTTCGCAGAATTGCTCTATCTAGGTTCGGTCGTCGGTTGAAAATGCTATCTAGAGGTTGCAGGTGCCGTTTTCCCGCCAACATTTTTTCTAATTTTTTTCTATAATATATTCATCAAATTTGATCTTTTTTCTATACGCTGACCAAATTTGAAATTGATTGCTAGTAAAACATAGGTTTAGTAGGCGTTTATACGAACGTGTACACTTTGAGTTGGACCGATTTTTAAATTCATTATTATTCATTTTTTGAATACTGTGTAATATCAAATTAATGGCGTGGAATACGGGAAAAATATTGAAAAAATTCTTAAATCTTTGGAAGTATTTTTGTTGACGGTTTTATGTGCAAGGTTACCGGATCCTAACGCACCTTTTACGTTTTTCGCATTTTGCGACCATTAATAACATAGATATATAGAAAGGAATCTGAGAAAATTTCCTACAAAATGATGTTATCGTTCGCGTGCCGAACAGTTCGCTTGTAGGTGTTATTCATAACATCAGGCTGACGAAACAAAAAAAAAACTCTGGTAACTGATGAATTGTATGTTCAGCCCCCCCTCAAACTGAAATCCTGGCTGCGCCACTGATCAGAAGAATCACGATGAACATTTTCAGTTCTGGTACCATTGAATTTGCAAGGCTGATTGACTTTGCATAAACTCCGGTTTAATTTTTCACCTGAAAAGTCATCACAAAGTAAACTCAAATGATAGACACTGCTTATGTAATGCAGACCACCATGTGGAGGACATCTAACCAAAGTAAAACATCCACATGTTTTTTTCTGTTAATGGCACTAGGATCGTTATGGAATGTAAAACATTAGGAATTCAAGCATTCCTTCTATGTATCGACCAATAACGATAAAAAATTATTAGTGTATTTTCAATCCAAGAAGCAATTTACATACGAATGGCCGATTAATACCAATTACCATCACGTGGAGAGATTTCTTATCAAAACACCTCCACTTGGGAAATAATATGTAAAATGGTGTCTTGAAAGTATTTGATTTACAATCAACGTGCATGGTTACATTTTCTCCACAAACTAATAGGTTGCGTATTATTTTGTAAGGCTACTGTCTCTTTCTATCAGAGTCAAAAATGGGTTTACTGTGTAATTCATTCACACAATTTCATTTTTGTGGGTTATACTTACTCTGGTGCCTTTATGGCTATGTAGCAGAGTTACCGGTCCCGTATATGGCATCATACTTGAAAAAGTAAGGGCTACGTCTTTCCCAGATCGCGGAGATTTCTGAGGGTTGCTCGTAAGGGTACAGCCAGATGATATAAATGACAATTTCGACGAATTACAGAATTTCTCAACAGTGTTCTAAAATAATTCATTCCAATATAACATGCTCACTACTCACATTATGTCATTAAGAAAAATATTTCTCAAGATTGTTCGTAAATAAAACCGTAGTAGTTAGTTTCAGTAGTAATAACCCCAGGACATTGATAATTATAACAGATATCGAAACTTTGTTGCTTGGAAACAAACTTCCTATAAGCAAGATTGACGAAATTGTTATATTTATCAGTATTCGAGGGTTATTCTTTAATTTTTTGCTAACCGATACTTTTTAACATTGCAAAAGTCTATAAATGCTCTCCATACAAATTTGTTTTTGTAAACAGTATATTTTGATATATATTATTTGATAGGAATATTTCATTAATCTTCTCGTCAGTATAAGACCAAATCGTGACATCACTGAAATTTTGACTTTTGGAACTTCAAAATCGAAAGAAATCAAAATATGGATACCCACAGCAACGTGGGTTGTTTGTTTTCAGTATTTTACGTTGTTCTGATTGGTTATATTCAATCACATAACCTCAATTTAACTAATTTCATTGGATTTCCGCTTGACCAACAAATGTTCAAAGGTATATATCACCAACGTCATGAAAACATTTTGTTTTATTCAGATTTTTATCTTTTTCTAGGTCATACTGATGGGCCATATATCGCAATCATATTATATGACGTATGTAGCGTATCTGCAATGAGGATAGGTCAATAAATTCTCTCTCACACTCAATGATCTCATGAATAAAATAATAAGCGATATCTCCGTAGTCTTTGGAGACAACAGCACCACTCTTAGTATTGTTGAATTCCATATAATCCCATTTAAAAAAATAAACTCCCGAGTCGCTGCGGTTTTTTGAGACAATCTCTATAAATGAAACTTAAACCGTTGAAGAGATCAAATGAAACCTTATTTAGGTATTAATTTTTTTATAATATGTAAAATAAAGGAGTTACAGACAGACTTTTAGTTCTCACTGTATAATAATAATATTTCTTTATTCATGCAGTTGTGATCAATGATTTTTAGAGACAACTGTATGATAGGGGACAATTCATTCACCCCTATCTGATGATATTAGTAACTGCTCTTCCATATCATATTTTCCATTATTATTATTTAGTGAAGAGCTTGATGGAAGGCAAAATAGATGAAATGAATTTCTAGCTATCTTTTTTATTCAAACTTAGTCATTTCAGAAACGTCATTTCTTGTAGAGGAAATATTAATTCCGCAATTTTTTTTGTTAGATATGGTAACAAAACATCCAAATAAACGAAGCATAAAATTACAGAATATGTTCTAGGGGTTGTCATTCATCTCAAACTAGTCATACTCACATCAAACAATCTGCTTATCCATATGCTACAAGGAAATAATACATACTTCTTCATCAAAATGAGTCCTTAATTTTCATTCACACTGTACATTTGGTTGGTATTAATTATACTTCAGGGATTATGGAAGTTATAGCGATTTCAATACATCGATATTTGTTTCGCAAATCCATTCAATCTGAATGAAAGAACACCCTATTATCGAGCATTTTTAATGACATAGCTCACATTCTTTAGATTTTTGTTATTGTTTCAAAATATAATAAATATTTCAACTTCTGGTATGTTATCAATGGTCTCTAGTTGTACTGTTAAATGGCAAGAGATTCGAAATATTCTCTGCATTGTTTCTTTCGAAAGACAAACGACTTCAATCCAAGAACAATCAAGAGAGCTTCTCATAATGGATGAAAGCTTTTAAAATGCTAGATCTCGATTTGAGATGCCAGCACTTGTTCTCCTTGAAATACACTGGGAATAAATGTCACATTTCACCTAATGAGATGTTGAGAAACAAACAAATGTCCGGTCATTAAATTTTTTGTTGTTTTATTGGGCTCATAAAAATTCGTCCAGAAGTTCTTCACCCATATCGCCGACGTCCAGAAACGAAAGAACAACTAGAATAATTCGTTTAATCTAACGAACTATCAGCTGGTGAAATCGTGAATTCAACTTGTCGAACTTAGAGTGCCTTTAATTTCATCAATATTTTTTTTATTTCAAAACAAGAGACACAGTTCAGAGAATATTCAGAAAAGAGTGGAATATGGAAACATCCTCCTCCCTCCTCCCTCCTCCCTCCTCCCTCCTCCCTCCTCCCTCCTCCCTCCTCCCTCCTCCCTCCTCCCTCCTCCCTCCTCCCTCCTCCCTCCTCCCTCCTCCCTCCTCCCTCCTCCCTCCTCCCTCCTCCCTCCTCCCTCCTCCCTCCTCCCTCCTCCCTCCTCCCTCCTCCCTCCTCCCTCCTCCCTCCTCCCTCCTCCCTCCTCCCTCCTCCCTCCTCCCTCCTCCCTCCTCCCTCCTCCCTCCTCCCTCCTCCCTCCTCCCTCCTCCCTCCTCCCTCCTCCCTCCTCCCTCCTCCCTCCTCCCTCCTCCCTCCTCCCTCCTCCCTCCTCCCTCCTCCCTCCTCCCTCCTCCCTCCTCCCTCCTCCCTCCTCCCTCCTCCCTCCTCCCTCCTCCCTCCTCCCTCCTCCCTCCTCCCTCCTCCCTCCTCCCTCCTCCCTCCTCCCTCCTCCCTCCTCCCTCCTCCCTCCTCCCTCCTCCCTCCTCCCTCCTCCCTCCTCCCTCCTCCCTCCTCCCTCCTCCCTCCTCCCTCCTCCCTCCTCCCTCCTCCCTCCTCCCTGTATATAAACTGAACTTTTGTTGCAGACGTTGGTTTATGGTTTTCAGGGGGAATATCCCAAAGCCCTCCTCTGGTGGCGCTACTGTACAGAACACACCAATTTTATCACGATTTCGGTTAATTTGATATCCGGTAATCTTAGGATAATAAAGAATCGCAAGCCCAAGTTGTTTATTGACCAATGCGGTTATCGTGATTCAAAAAACGCATTAACATAAAAATCATAAAGACTATTTCACGAATCGAGTAATTATTCACAAAATTAGTATCGACTCATTAAACAACTC